>CAJQUW010014508.1:0-336592 GCA_907163375.1 Prostheceraeus crozeri
ATAGCTCAGTTGGTTAAGAGCCGCACTTCGGTGGGAGGTGCAGGGTTCGAGTCTGTCCGCCTCGGGAGGTGCCGCCGCTCTCACTGTAGGTGGCAGGATAGCTCAGTTGGTTAAGGGCCGCACTTCGGTGTGGAGGTGCAGAAGGTGCAGGGTTCGAGTCTGTCCGCCTCGGGAGGTGCCGCCGCTCTCACTGTAGGTGGCAGGATAGCTCAGTTGGTTAAGGGCCGCACTTCGGTGCGGAGGTGCAGAAGGTGCAGGGTTCGAGTCTGTCCGCCTCGGGAGGTGCCGCCGCTCTCACTGTAGGTGGCAGGATAGCTCAGTTGGTTGAGGGCCGCACTTCGGTGAGGAGGTGCAGAAGGTGCAGGGTTCGAGTCTGTCCGCCTGGGGAGGTGCCGCCGCTCTCACTGTAGGTGGCAGGATAGCTCAGTTGGTTGAAGGCCGCACTTCGGTGAGGAGGTGCAGAAGGTGCAGGGTTCGAGTCTGTCCGCCTGGGGAGGTGCCGCCGCTCTCACTGTAGGTGGCAGGATAGCTCAGTTGGTTGAAGGCCGCACTTCGGTGCGGAGGTGCAGAAGGTGCAGGGTTCGAGTCTGTCCGCCTCGGGAGGTACCGCCGCTCTCACTGTAGGTGGCAGGATAGCTCAGTTGGTTAAGGGCCGCACTTCGGTGCGGAGGTGCAGAAGGTGCAGGGTTCGAGTCTGTCCGCCTGGGGAGGTACCGCCGCTCTCACTGTAGGTGGCAGGATAGCTCAGTTGGTTAAGGGCCGCACTTCGGTGCGGAGGTGCAGAAGGTGCAGGGTTCGAGTCTGTCCGCCTGGGGAGGTGCCGCCGCTCTCACTGTAGGTGGCAGGATAGCTCAGTTGGTTAAGGGCCGCACTTCGGTGCGGAGGTGCAGAAGGTGCAGGGTTCGAGTCTGTCCGCCTCGGGAGGTGCCGCCGCTCTCACTGTAGGTGGCAGGATAGCTCAGTTGGTTGAGGGCCGCACTTCGGTGCGGAGGTGCAGAAGGTGCAGGGTTCGAGTCTGTCCGTCTGGGGAGACACCGCCGCTCTCACTGTAGGTGGCAGGATAGCTCAGTTGGTTAAGGGCCGCACTTCGGTGCGGAGGTGCAGAAGGTGCGGGGTTCTAGTCTGTCCGCCTGGGGAGGTGCCGCCGCTCTCACTGTAGGTGGCAGGATAGCTCAGTTGGTTGAGGGCCGCGCTTCGGTGTGGAGGTGCAGAAGGTACAGGGATCGAGTCTGTCCGCCTCGGGGAGGTGACGCCGCTCTCACTGTAGGTGGCAGGATAGCTCAGTTGGTTAAGAACCGCACTTCGATGTGGAGGTGCAGAAGGTACAGGCTTCGAGTCTGTCCGCCTGGGGAGGTGCCGCCGCTCTCACTGTAGGTGGCAGGATAGCTCAGTTGGTTGAGGGCCGCACTTCGGTGCGGAGGTGCAGAAGGTGGAGGGCTCGAGTCTGTCCGCCTGGGGAGGTGCCGCCGCTCTCACTGTAGGTGGCAGGATAGCTCAGCTGGTTAAGGGCCGCACTTCGGTGCGGAGGTGCAGAGGGTGCAGGGTTCGAGTCTGTCCGCCTGGGGAGGTGCCACGCTCTCACTGTAGGTGGCAGGATAGCTCAGTTGGTTAAGGGCCGCGCTTCGGTGTGGAGGTGCAGAAGATGCAGGGTTCGAGTCTGTCCGCCTCGGGAGGTACCGCCGCTCTCTCACTGTAGGTGGCAGGATAGCTCAGTTGGTTAAGGGCCGCGCTTCGGTGTGGAGGTGCAGAAGATGCAGGGTTCGAGTCTGTCCGCCTGGGGAGGTGACGCCGCTCTCACTGTAGGTGGCAGGATAGCTCAGTTGGTTAAGGGCCGCACTTCGGTGCGGAGGTGCAGAAGGTGCAGGGTTCGAGTCTGTCCGCCTGGGGAGGAACCGCCGCTCTCACTGTAGGTGGCAGGATAGCTCAGTTGGTTGAGGGCCGCACTTCGATGCGGAGGGCAGAAGGTGCAGGGTTCGAGTCTGTCCGCCTCGGGAGGTGACGCCGCTCTCACTGTAGGTGGCAGGATAGCTCAGTTGGTTGAAGCCGCCCACTTCGTGAGGAGGTGCAGAAGGGCAGGGTCGAGTCTGTCCACCTCGGGAGGTGCCACCGCTCTCACTGTCGGAGCAGGATAGCATCAGTTTGGTTTAAGGGCCGCACTTCGGTGTGAAGGTGCCGAAGGTGCAGGGTTCGAGTGTGTCCGCCTGGGGAGGTGCCTCCGCTCTCACTGTAGGTGGCAGGATAGCTCAGTTGGTTGAAGGCCGCACTTCGGTACGGAGGTGCAGAAGGTGCCAGGGTTCGAGTCTGTCCGCTGAGTAGGTGCCGGTGCTCTCACTGTAGGGGCAGGATAGCTCAGTTGGTTGAAGCTGCACTCGTGAGGAGGTGCAAAGGTGCAGGGTTCGAGTCTGTCCGACTCGGGAGGTGCCGCAGCTCTCACTGTAGGCGGAAGGATTGCTCAGTGTTGAAGGCCGCACTTCGGTGTGGGAGGTGCTGAAGGAGCAGGGTTCGAGTCTGTCCGCCTGGGAGGTGCCCCCGCTCTCACTGTAGGTGGCAGGATAGCTCAGTTGGTTAAGGGCCGCACTTTAATCGGTGAGAGGTGCGAAGTGCAGGTTCCGAGTCTGTCCGCCTGGGAGGTACCGCAGCTGTCACTGTAGGTGCAGGATATCTCATTGGTTAAGGGCCGCACTTCGTACGGAGGTGCAAAAGGGGGCAGGGTTCGAGACCTGTTCCGCCTGGGAGGTGCCACCGCTCTCACTGTAGGTGGCAAGATAGCTCAGTTGGTTGAAGGCCGCACTTCGGTTGAGGAGGTGCAGAAGGAGGAGGGTTCGCGTCTGTCCGCCTGGGGAGTGCCGTGCTCTCACTGTAGGTGGCAGGATAGCTCAGTTGGTGAAGGGGCCGCACTTCGGTGAGGAAGGTGCAGAAGGTGGAGGGTTCGAGTCTGTCCGCCTGGGGAGGTGCCAGTGCTCACACGGTAGATGGCAGGAAAGCTCATTGGTGAAGCCGCACTATCGGTGAGTAGTGCAGAAGTGCAGGTTCGAGTCTGTCCGCCTGGGGAGTAGCGCCGCTGTCACTGTAGGTGGCAGATAGCTCAGGTATTGGGTTTAAGGGCCGCACTTCGGTGAGGAGGTGCAGAAGGTGCAGGGTTCGAGTCTGTCCGCCTGGGAGGTACCGCCCCTCTCACTGTAGTGGCAGGATCGCTCAGTTGGTCGAAGGCCTCACATTTCGTGAGGAGGTGCAGAAGTGGCAGGTTCGAGTCTGTCCCGCCTCTGGAGTCCGTTCTCTCACTGTAGGTGGCAGGATAACTCAGTTGGTTAAGGGCCGCACTTCGGTGGAGGAGGTTGCAGAAGGTGTCAGGTTCGAGTCTTCCGCCTGGGGAGGTGCCGCCGCTCTCCTGTAGGAGGCAGGATAGCTCAGTTGGTTGAAGGCCGCACGTCGGTGTGGAGGAGCAGAAGGTGCAAGGGTTCGAGTCTGTCCGCCTGGGAGGTACCCCGTCCGCTCTCACTGTAGGTGGCAGGATAGCTCAGTTGGTTGAAGGCCACACTTCGTGTGGAGTTTCAGAAGGTGCAGGGTTCGAGTCTGTCTGCCTCGGAGGTGCGCGTTCCACTGTAGGTCGGCACAGATAGCTCAGTTGGTTGAAGGCCCACTTCCGTGTGGAGGTGCAGAAGGTAAGGGATCGAGTCGTTCCGCCGGGGAGGTGCCGGAGCTCCTCAACTGTAGGTGGCAGTATAGCTCAGTTGTTGAAGCCGCAACTTCGGACGGAGTGCAGAAGTGCAGAGGTTCGAGTCTGTCCCGCCTGCGGAGTACCGCCCCCTCACGGTAGTGGCGGAATAGCTCATTGTTAAAGGGCCGCCCTCGGTGAGGAGGTGCAGAAGGTGCACGGGTTCGAGTCTGTTCCGCCTGGGGAGGTGCCACCGCTCTCAACTGTAGGTGGAAGGATAGCTCAGTTTGTTAAGGGCACAGCACTTCGGTTACGGAGGTGCAGAGGGTGCAGGGTCGAAGTCTGTCCGCCTGGGGAGGTACCACCGCCGCTCTCACTGTAGGTGGTAGGATGCTCAGTTTGGTTAGAAGGCCGCACTTACGGTACGGAGTGCAGAAGGTGCAGGTTCGAGTCTGTCCGCCTGGGGGTACCGCCGCCTCACTGTAGGTGGCAGGATAGCTCAAGTATGGTTAAAGGCCGCACATCGGTACGGAGGTTCAGAAAGTGCAGGGTCGAGTCTGTCCCGCCTGGGAGGTGCCGCCGCCTCTCACTGTAGGGTGGCAGGATAGCTCAGCTGGTTTCAAGGCCGCTCTTCGGTGTGAGGTGCAGAAGGTGCAGGGTTCGTGTCTGTCCCGCCTCGGGAGGTACCAGCCCGCCGCTCTCACTGTAGGTGCAGATAGCTCAGTTGGTTGAAGGCCGCATACTATCGGTACGGATGTGCAGAAGTCAGGGTTCGAGTCTGGTCCCTGGGGAGGTGCCGCCGGCCTCACTGTAGTGGCAGGAAAGCTAAGTTGGTTAAGGGCCGCAACTTCGGTGAGGAGGTGCAGAAGTGCAGGGTTTCGAGTCTGCCGCCTCGGGAGGTACCGCCAGCTCTCACTGTAGGTGGGCAGGAATAGCACAGTTGGTTGAAGGCCGCACTCTCGGTGTGGAGTGCAGAAGGTGCAAGGGTTCGAAAGTGTGTCCGCCTGGGGAGGTTCCGCCGCTCTCAAAGTAGGTGGCAGGAAAGCTCATCAGTTGGTTAAGGCCACACTTCCGTGAGGAGGAGCAGAAGGTGCAGGGTGAATCGAGTGTGTCCCGCCTGGGATGTTGCCACCGCACTCACTGTAGGTGGCGGATAGCTCAGTTGGTTAAGGGCCACACTTCGGTGAGGAGGTGCTGAAGGTGTAGGGTTCGAGTGTGTCCGCCTGGGGAGGTTCCGCCGCTTCGCAAGAACTGTAGGTGGCAGATAGCTCAGTTGGTTGAAGCCGCACTTCGGTGTGGAGGTGCAGAAGGTGCCGGGTTCGAGTCTGTCCGCCCTGGGGAGGTGCCACGGCTCTCACAGTAGGTGGCAAGATAACTCAGTTGGTTGAAGAGTCGCACTTCGGTACGGAGTTGCAGAAGGTGGCAGGGTTCGAGTGTGTCCGCCTGGGGAGGTACCGCCGCTCTCACTGTAGTGGCATGGATAGCTCAGTTGGTTTTAAGGGCCGCAACTTCGGTGAGGAGGTGCAGAAAGCAGGTGGCAAGGGTGTGCGAGTCTGTCCCGCCTCCGGGAGGGATGGTACCAGGTAGGGTACCGCCGCTCTCACTGTAGGGTGGCAGGCAGGATTTTAGCTCCAGTTGGGTTAAGTGCCGTCACTTCGCTGTGTGGAGGAGGCTGAACAGATCAGAAGGTGCAGGGTTCGAGTCTGTCCGTCTCGGGGGATAGGTGGCAACGGTCTCTCACTGTAGGTGGCAGGATAGCTCAGTTGGTTAAGGGCACGCACTTCCGGTGAGGAGGTGCAGAAGGTGCAGGAGGTTCGAGTCTGTCCGCTCTGGGAGAGGTTGCGCCCGCTCCTCACTGTAGGATGGCATGGATAGCTCAGTTGGTATGAGGGTCGCACTTCCTGCTTGCGGAGGTTGCAGGAAGTTGAAGGTGCAGGGGTTCGAGGTCTGTCCGCCTGGGAGGTTGCCGCCGCTCTCACTGTAGGTGGAAGTGATTCAGGATTTAGCTCAGCTTGGTTTGAGGGCTAGCACTTCGTGATATTGGTGGAGGTGTAAGCAGAGAGGGTGCAGGGTTCTGAGTCTGTCCGCCTGGGGAATGGGGAGGTACCAGCCGCTCTCACTGTAGGGTGGGCCCAGATAGCCTCAGTTGGTTGAAGGGCGTGCACTTCGGTGTAGTGGAGGTGCACAGACAGGTGCAGGGTTTCGAAAGTCTCTGTCCCGTCCTGCTCTTGGGGCGGTACCCACCGCTCTCACTGTAGGTTCGGCAGGATAGCTCCAGTTTTGGTTTAAAGGGCCCGCACATTCGGTGAGGAGGGTGCAGAAGGGTGCAGGGTTCGAGTCTGTCCGCCTGGGGAAGGTGATGTACCACCGCTCTCACTGTAAGGCTGGCAGGATAGCTCAGTTGGGTTGAAGGCCCCGCACACTTCGGTGTGCGGAGGTAGCAGAGGGTGCCGTGGGGGGGGGGTTCGAGTCTGGTCCGCTTGCCACGGGAGGTGGCCGCCGCTCTCACTGTAGGTTGGCAGGATAGGCTCAGTTGGCTTTGGTTTGAATGGCCAGCACTTTCCGGTGAGGGAGGTGCAGAAGGTGCAGGGTTTCGAGTCTGTCCCGCCCTCCTGGGGAGGTTACAGGCCGCTCTCGACTGTAGGGTGGCAGGATAGCTCCCCAGTTGGTTGAACGCCGCACTTCGGTTAGGAGGTTGCAGTTGCGTGCAGGGTTCGAGTCTGTCCCGCCCTGGGGAGGTACGCCGCGCTCTCCACCTGTAGGTGGCCAGGATAGCTTCAGTCTGGTTTGAGTGTTGCACTTCGGTGTGAGGTGTTAGAAGAGTGCAAGGGGTTCGAGTCTGTCCGCCATGGGGAGGTGCCGACACGCTCTCACTGTAGGTGGCAGGGTATAGCTCCAGTTGGTTGAATGGCCGCACTTCGGTGCGGAGGTTGGCAGAAGGTTTGCCAGGGGTTCGAGGTCTGTCCGTCCTGGGGAGATCTGGGGGAAGGTGCCAGCCGCTCTCACTGTTAGTTGGCAGGATGCTCCAGTTTGGTTTTTGAAGGGCCGCACTCTTCGGTTGCGGAGAGTGCCTAGGAAGGTTGCAGGGTTCGAGTCTGTCCGCCTGGGGAGGTTTGCCACCACCGCTCTCACTATAGGTGGCAGGATAGCTCAGTTGGTTGAGGGCCGCACTTCTGTTCGGAGGTGAAGAAGGTTGCAGGGTTCGAGTGTGTCCGGCCTGGGGAAGGGTAACCGCCGCTCTCACTGTAGGTGGCAGGATTAGCTTTCAGTTGGTTAAGGGCCGCACTTCTCGGTGAGGAGGTGCAGAATGAGAAGGTGCTTGGGGGTTCGAGTCTGTTCGCCTGGGGAGTAACCGCGCCGAGTTTTTGCTCACTGTATGGGGGCAGGCAGGTTTAGCTCAGCTTGGTTAAGAGGTGGCACTTCGACTGTGGAGGTGCACGGAAGGATTGCCAGAGGGTTCGAGTCTGTCCGCCTGGGGAGGTGCCACCGCTCTCACTGTAGGTGGCAAGGATAGCCTCAGTTGGTTTTAAGTGGGCCGCACTTCGTGTTGTCGGGACAGTGCAGAAGGTGGAGGGTTCGAGTCTGTCCGCCTCTGGAGGAGGTACCCAGCCGCTCTCACTGTAGGTGGCAGGATAGCTCAGTTGGTTGAAGGCCGCACTTCGGTGCGGAGGTGCAGAAGGTGCAGGGTTAGGAAGTCTGTCCCGGCCTGGGGAGGTGCCAGCCCGCTCTCACTGTAGGTGGCAGGATAGCTCAGTTGGTTAAGGGCCGCACTTCGGTTGGTGGAGTGCAGAAGGTGCAGGGTTCGAGTCTGTCCGCCTGGGGAGGCTACCCGCTCTCACTGTAGGTGGCAGGATAGCTCAGTTGGTAAGGGCCGCACTTCGGTGAGGAGGTGCAGAAAGAGCAGGGTTCGAGTCTGTCCGCCGTACCTCGGGGAGGTGCCGCGCTCTCACTTGTAGGTGGCAGGATAGCTCAGTTGGTTAAGGGCCGCACTTCGGTGAGGAGGTGCAGAAGGTGCAGGGTTCGAGTCTGTCCGCCTGGGGAGGTGCCGCCGCTCTCACTGTAGGAGGCAGGATAGCTCAGTTGGTTAAGGGCCGCACTTCGGAGGGGGGGGGCAGATGGTGCAGGGTTCGAGTCTGTCCGCCTGGGGAGGACACGCCGCTCTCACTGTAGGTGGCAGGATAGCTCAGTTGGTTGAGGGCCGCACTTCGGTGGGGAGGTGCAGAAGGGGCGGGGATCGAGTCTGTCCGCCTGGGAGGTTGCCGCCGCTCTCACTGTAGGTGGCAGGATAGCTCAGTTGGTTGAGGGCCGCACTTCGTTGCGGAGGTGCAGAAGGTGCAGGGTTCGAGTCTGTCCGCCTCGGGAGGTCCGCCGCTCTCACTGTAGGTTGGCAGATAGCTCAGTTGGTTAAGGGCCGCACTTCGGTGCGGAGGTGCAGAAGGTGCGGGTTCGAGTCTGTCCCGCCTGGGGAGGTGCCCGCCGCTTCTCACTGTAGGTGGCAGGATAGCTCAGTTGGTTAAGGCGGCACTTCGTGTGGAGGTGCAGAAGGTGCGGGTTCGAGTGTTGTCCGCACCTCGGGAGGGACGGCCGCGCTCTCACTGTAGGTGGCAGGATAGCTCAGTTGGTTAAGGGCCCGCAACTTCGGTGTCGGAGGTGCAAAGTGCAGGGTTCGAGTCTGTCCGCCTGGGGGATGTGGCCGCCGCAGCTCTCTCTGTTGGTGACAGGATAGCTCAGTTGGTTAAGGGCCGCACTTCGGTCGAGGAGGTGCAGAAGGTGGAGGGTTCGAGTCTGTCCGGCCTGGGGAGCGTGCCAGCCGCTCTCACTGTAGGTGGCAGGATAGCTCAGTTGGTTAAGGGCCGCACTTCGGTGCGGAGGTGCAGAAGGTGGCAGGGTTCCGAGTTTGTCCTCCTCGGGGGGTGACGGCGTCTCAATGTAGGTGGCAGGATTGCCTAAGTTGGTGAGGGCGGCAACTTCGGTGTGGAGGTGCCAGTAGGTGCAGGGTTCGAGTCTGTCCGGCCTGGGGAGGTGCCGCCGCCTTCACTGTAGGTGGCAGGATAGCTCAGTTGGTTTTAAGGGCCCGCACTTCGGTGCGGAGGTGCAGAAGGTGGAGGGATCGACGTCTGTCCGCCTGGGGAGGTACCCGCCGCTCTCCACTGTAGGTGCGCAGGATAGCTCAGTTGGTTGAAGGGCCCGCCACTTCGGTGCGGAGGTGCAGAAGGTGCAGGGTTCGAGTCCTGTCCGCTTTCTCGGGAGGTGCCGCCGCTCTCACTGTAGGTGGCAGGATAGCTCAGTTGGTTAAGGGCCGCACCTTTCGGTGAGGAGGTGCAGAAGGTGCGGGTTCGAGTCTGTCCGCCTGGGGAGGTTACCACCGCGCTCTCACTGTAGGTGGCAGGATCAGGATCAGCTCAGTTGGTTGAAGGGCCCGCCACTTCGGTGCGGAGGTGCAGAAGTGCAGAAGGTGCACGGGTTCGAGGTCTGTCCTCCTCGGGAGGTGCCGCCGCTCTCACTGTAGGTGGCAGGATAGCTCAGTTGGTTAAGCGGCCGCACTTCGGTGTGGAGGTGCAGAAGGTGCAGGTTCGAGTCTGTCCGCCTGGGGAGGATACCGCCGTCTCTCACTGTAGGTGGCAGGATAGCTCAGTTGGTTGAGGGCCGCACTTCGGATGTTGGAGGGTCAGAAGGTGCAGGGTTCGAGTCTGTCCGCCTGGGAGGTACCCGGCAACGCCGCTCTCACTGTAGGTGGCAGGATAGCCTCAGTTCGGTTGAGGGACCGCACTTTTTCGTGTGGAGGTGCAGAAGGTGCCGGGGTCGAGCCGGTCCGCCTGGTGATGTACCGCCGCTCTCACTGTAGGTGGCAGGATAGCTCAGTTGCTTGAGGGCCGCACTTCGGTGGGGAGGTGCAGAAGGTGCAGAAGGTTTCGAGTCTGTCCGCCTGGGGAGGTACCGCCGCTCTCACTGTAGGTGGCAGGATATCTCAGTTGGTTAAGGGCCGCACTTCGGTGGGGAGGTGCAGAAGGTGCAGGGGTCGAGTCTGTCCGCCTGGAGGTACCCGCCACCGCTCTCACTGGTAGGTGGCAGGATAGCTCAGTTGGTTTGAGGGCCGCACTTCGGTGCGGAGGTGCAGAAGGTGAGGGTTCGAGTCTGTCCGCCTGGGGAGGTGCACCGCCGCTCTCACTGTATTGGTGGCAGGTATAGCTCAGTTTGGTTTAAGGCCGCCACTTCGGTGCGGAGGTGCACATTTTGAAGGTGCAGGGTTCGAGTCTTGTCCGCCTGGGGAGGGTAACCGGCCGCTCATCCACTGTAGGTGGCAGGATAGTCCATCAGATTGGTTTGAGGGCTGCACTTCGGTGCGGAGGTGGCAGACAGGTGCAGGGGTTTCGAAGTCTGTCCGTCTGGGGAAGTACCAGCCGCTCTCACTGTAGGTGGCAGGATAGCTCAGTTGGTTGAGGGCCGCACTTCGGTGCGGAGGTGCAGAAGGTCCAGGGTTCGAGTCTGTCCGCCTGAGGAGGTACCGCCGCTCTCACTGTAGGTGGCAGGATAGCTCAGTTGGTTGAGGGCCGCACTGCGGTGTGGAGATGCAGAAGGTGCAGGGTTCGAGTCTGTCCGCCTCGGGAGGTGCCGCCGCTCTCACTGTAGGTGGCAGGATAGCTCAGTTGGTTAAGGGCCGCACTTCGGTGCGGAGGTGCAGAAGGTGCAGGGTTCGAGTCTGTCCGCCTCGGGAGGAACCGCCGCTCTCACTGTAGGTGGCAGGATAGCTCAGTTGGTTGAGGGCCGCGCTTCGGAGCGGAGGGGCAGAAGGTGCAGGGTTCGAGTCTGTCCGCCTGGGGAGGTGCCGCCGCTCTCACTGTAGGTGGCAGGATAGCTCAGTTGGTTGAGGGCCGCACTTCGGTGCGGAGGTGCAGAAGGTGCGGGGTTCGAGTCTGTCCGCCTCAGGAGGTACCGCCGCTCTCACTGTAGGTGGCAGGATAGCTCAGTTGGTTAAGGGCTGCACTTCGGTGCGGAGGTGCAGAAGGTGCAGGGTTCGAGTCTGTCGGCCTCAGGAGGTACCGCCGCTCTCACTGTAGGTGGCAGGATAGCTCAGTTGGTTGAGGGCCGCACTTCGGTGCGGAGGGGCAGAAGGTGCAGGGTTCGAGTCTGTCCGCCTCAGGAGGTACCGCCGCTCTCACTGTAGGTGGCAGGATAGCTCAGTTGGTTGAGGGACGCACTTCGGTGCGCAGGTGCAGAAGGTGCAGGGTTCGAGTCTGTCCGCCTGAGGAGGTACCGCCGCTCTCACTGTAGGTGGCAGGGTAGCTCAGTTGGTTGAGGGCCGCGCTTTGGTGTGGAGGTGCAGAAGGTGCAGGGTTCTAGTCTGTCCGCCTCGGGAGGTGCCGCCGCTCTCACTGTAGGTGGCAGGATAGCTCAGTTGGTTGAGGGCCACACTTCGGTGCGGAGGTGCAGAAGGTGCAGGGTTCGAGTCTGTCCGCCTGGGGAGGAACCGCCGCTCTCACTGTAGGTGGCAGGATAGCTCAGTTGGTTAAGGGCCGCACTTCGGTGAGGAGGGGCAGAAGGTGGAGGGGTCGAGTCTGTCCGCCTCGGGAGGTACCGCCGCTCTTACTGTAGGTGGCAGGATAGCTCAGTTGGTTAAGGGCCGCACTTCGGTGAGGAGGGGCAGAAGGTGGAGGGTTCGAGTCTGTCCGCCTCGGGAGGTACCGCCGCTCTCACTGTAGGTGGCAGGATAGATCAGTTGGTTAAGGGCCGCACTTCGGTGAGGAGGGGCAGAAGGTGGAGGGGTCGAGTCTGTCCGCCTGGGGAGGTGCCGCCGCTCTCACTGTAGGTGGCAGGATAGCTCAGTTGGTTGAGGGCCGCACTTCGGTGCGGAGGGGCAGAAGGTGGAGGGTTCGAGTCTGTCCGCCTGGGGAGGCACCGCCGCTCTCACTGTAGGTGGCAGGATAGCTCAGTTGGTTAAGGGCCGCACTTCGGTGTGGAGGTGCAGAAGGTGCAGGGTTCGAGTCTGCCGCCTGGGGAGGTGCCGCCGCTCTCACTGTAGGTGGCAGGATAGCTCAGTTGGTTAAGGGCCGCACTTCGGTGTGGAGGTGCAGAAGATGCAGGGTTCGAGTCTGTCCGCCTCGGGAGGCACTGCCGCTCTCACTGTAGGTGGCAGGATAGCTCAGTTGCTTGAGGGCCGCACTTCGGTGCGGAGATGCAGAAGGTGCAGGGTTCGAGTCTGTCCGCCTGGGGAGGTGCCGCCGCTCTCACTGTAGGTGGCAGGATAGATCAGTTGGTTAAGGGCCGCACTTCGTTGCGGAGGTGCAGAAGGTGGAGGGTTCGAGTCTGTCCGCCTGGGGAGGTGCCGCCGCTCTCACTGTAGGTGGCAGGATAGCTCAGTTGGTTAAGGGCCGCACTTCGGTGTGGAGGTGCAGAAGGTGCAGGGTTCGAGTCTGTCCGCCTGGGGAGGTGCCGCCGCTCTCACTGTAGGTGGCAGGATAGCTCAGTTGGTTAAGGGCCGCACTTCGGTGTGGAGGTGCAGAAGATGCAGGGTTCGAGTCTGTCCGCCTCGGGAGGCACTGCCGCTCTCACTGTAGGTGGCAGGATAGCTCAGTTGGTTGAGGGCCGCACTTCGGTGCGGAGATGCAGAAGGTGCAGGGTTCGAGTCTGTCCGCCTGGGGAGGTGCCGCCGCTCTCACTGTAGGTGGCAGGATAGCTCAGTTGGTTAAGGGCCGCACTTCGGTGCGGAGGGGCAGAAGGTGTAGGGTTCGAGTCTGTCCGCCTGGGGAGGTGCCGCCGTTCTCACTGTGGGTGGCAGGATAGCTCAGTTGGTTAAGGGCCGCACTTCGGTGCGGAGGGGCAGAAGGTGTAGGGGTCGAGTCTGTCCTCCTCAGGAGGTGACGCCGCTCTCACTGTAGGTGGCAGGATAGCTCAGTTGGTTAAGGGCCGCACTTCGGTGTGGGGGTTTGGAGGGTTTGAGAAAACATGTAGGCATATCACTGACATACGACTTTGATATTATGCTGTTTCAATTTACATACAAATGGGCGACAGAATGACGCATAGCAGCACCTCCCAATGTGTTCGACTATCTTCAAGCGTGTGGTATCAAAAAGATTTGAGTGACTTTCTAATAAAGAATTAGTTTCTGAAAAGATGTGACAAATAATCTTCAAGAAGTGCATGCCTCAAGATACTGATGAAATCACCACTCTGGAAAACATGCTGTGTTTAGGATAGTTTCAGTGAAATGACCATTGCGACCTCCTCACATTTGCGGATTTTGTCTCGAATTATTTATTTCCGGTGAATAACTCGTACAGTACTTCTGAGAACTCGACAAAATTATCACAAAAAAGCCTCTAAACGTATCTTTATTATCCGTAATTTGCGCAGATCTGACTGTCCTATTCATGTTATGAAAAATGTTATTTTGCGTTTATTCGTTCCGTCTTGTCTTATGCATTCCCCTCTTTTTGCAACTTATCCAATTACCTGCTGATGTCTCTTGTTAGGATTGAAAAACGTGTTCCCGATGAATCTGTTTGTATTATGTTGAACAAGACTGGTGAGAACCTTATGTCTTCCGTTATGAAGAATGATTGTCATCTACTTCGTGAACTTTTTACTTCAGTTGATCTAAGTGCTCGTATTGCCACTCGTCGTGTGAATAGTTTACGTGCTCCTTTTGCAAAACGTCGCGTTTTAAGAATTCCTTTATTAAATTTTGTAAATAGCTTTCTCACTTGTATTCACTTGAGTTTGTCAGCGAGACAATAAAGAAATTCTATTCTATTCTATGATGAAATTCTCATCTTCTGTAGAGGCAGAAAATGTTATAACAAAGGCAATTGTGGAAATTTGACGTGATGAGATCGAATATTAACTTGTTTCTGGCCATTACTTCAACTGTTATAAAATCTGTGAAGTCATCTTTCTGTTAGATGATGTAAAACCAGGGCGTTGAAGAAAATGACGTAATGAGAAAGGTGAAGAAGGAATATTCTCCTTAGTTGCAACGGAATTGCGGAAAACAAAAGGAAATGTCACGGTTAGAAAATGATTTTGTAAGAGTGATTGACATTTAATATCAATGCTGTGAAAACAATAAGTTAGATACATGTAGCGTAGAAACATAGACGACGACAGGGGGCCCCTTCCTGTCAATTTCTTTTCATCAGTATGTTGCTACCCTGCGATCTTTTTAGGCATGTCAGCAGCAGCGGGTTGTAGAGGTCGGATATCTCTGTTGTCTAGAGAGGACATGAGATAACTATGATGACACTCCTCTGAGCCACGTCAGCAACAGCAGCGGGTTGTAGAGGTCGGATATCTCTGTTGTCTAGAAAGGACATGAGATAACTATGATGACACTCCTCTGAGCCACGTCAGCAACAGCAGCGGGTTGTAGAGGTCGGATATCTCTGTTGTCTAGAGAGAACAATATCTTTGTTGCATGAATCATTTTGCTGAAACGGTGTCAGCTAGCTATGTCAAAAAGATGTCGTAAAAGAAATTGTCGCCGCAATCGATGTATATGTTATTATTGATAGAGATCTCTTTGTTCAATATGTAAGTTGAAAATTCGCCGTTTTTGTAGTAGACTAGAACATAAGTTTGATATCTTGGTTGCTTGCAATGATGACACATGGAAAAATCTATGGTTTGTTGATCAACATTGTGTCATAGTCAGACTTTTTGTCAAGTTAGTTGTGGAAGTTGCTGACAGCAAACTGCAGGATTTTCTTGAAGAGAATTTTAAGGTAGATGGCAGCATTGTTTTATATAAAAAAGCCAAGTATTCCAAAGGTTGATCCACGTAGGCCTTCTGTGTCTATGTGTAGCAGTCATTGACGACTATTATCCAATTTTTCAACGCTGGAATGGGAATGGAAATTGGTTCACTGAGTCACAATTGAAAGTGGCCGGTGTACTGGTTGTGAGAATATCACAAGTGTTCACAGATAAAAATTCTAATTATTGGATAATTTTTCATTTCAGTGATGAAGAATGCAAGCGCTTCTCTGAAATATGCACATTGAAAGCTTTTTTTACTTACAATCATCACTCAGATAAATGAAATGCCGCTAGAACTTTTCAATTAATCATTGACATGATAGACACACTGTGATGATACTTTGGAGGCTGATATTTGAATTCATGCAATGATTTTGAAAATTGTTCAAATATGTCAAATAGGGGCTCCTTTTTAAGTAAAATGAATAATCGAAGATTTGTTGGCCTCTGATTTCAAGCTGTAAATCGACCTTACAAATTCCATATGTGTCTGATCTACTCTTGATAGACTACATGGGCGATATTTCAAAATGATGAATGCGCCGAACGTTTGAAAAGATTTCTTTCTGTGTCTTCCTGTGGCTGCTGTATTTTGTAATTTCATTATTGCTTTTGCGTACATTATCCGATGCAGCGTGTCGGGCCTCATAATTCAGGCCTGCACACACATGTGATGGACTTCATCCTAGGGAGTTTCATTAGTTCGGGGTATCTCCGCCATCCTCACTCCTGACCTGTGCCCATCAGAGAACTCATCTGAAGAACGATGCATGTATTCGACGCGGGGATATTTGATTATCATAAAGTGCATTCCTCTAAGTGAAAATTGCCATAAAAAATGAAACGGGAATGCACTGAATGCACTAGATGACATTCTCAGGAAAATGAAACAAAGACAAGATCTAGCCAATCAGCGCCGATACGAGTAGTTCGTGATATTCGAGCTGTGCGGCTTCATCCTTTCAAGTGAAAATGACGAAATTAAAAGAAGAATGTCGGTTGTTTTCCATCTCGTTAGAAAATTGAAGGTATTCTAGAAACTTGCTTCTCATGCCGCCGACAGATTCGGTTCTTTCCATGCAAATGTCAAGAATTCAATCATCGATGAAGTTTTGCGTCTGAGTCAACGTCAGGTCTCTCAAATCATTGAAAATTATTGTTCTCACTTAGTGATGTTTGGCCGAGTTTAATGACAGATTTCCTCACGGCAATTCACTGGCCATGAACAAGTTTATGCGTATGATGCTTAGTACTGCCGATACACTGTTGGCAAGCTGTCAAGGAACTGGTGCAGTTCTCACTTCGCAGTTCACTGTCGGCAGTTCGCAGTTCATTGTCAGCAGTTCGCAGTTCATTGTCAGCAGTTCGCAGTTCATTGTCGTCAGTTCGCAGTTCATTGTCGTCAGTTCGCAGTTCATTGTCAGCAGTTCGCAGTCCATTGTCAGCAGTTCGCAGTTCATTGTCGGCAGTTCGCAGTCCATTGTCAGCAGTTCGCAGTTCATTGTCGGCAGTTCGCAGTTCATTGTCAGCAGTTCGCAGTCCATTGTCAGCAGTTCGCAGTTCATTGTCGTCAGTTCGCAGTTCATTGTCGTCAGTTCGCAGTTCATTGTCGTCAGTTCGCAGTTCATTGTCGTCAGTTCGCAGTTCATTGTCAGCAGTTCGCAGTTCATTGTCGGCAGTTCGCAGTCCATTGTCGGCAGTTCGCAGTTCATTGTCAGCAGTTCGCAGTTCATTGTCGTCAGTTCGCAGTTCATTGTCAGCAGTTCGCAGTCCATTGTCAGCAGTTCGCAGTTCATTGTCGTCAGTTCGCAGTTCATTGTCGTCAGTTCGCAGTTCATTGTCGGCAGTTCGCAGTTCATTGTCAGCAGTTCGCAGTTCATTGTCGGCAGTTCGCAGTTCATTGTCAGCAGTTCGCAGTTCATTATCCGCATGCACAAATAAGTTGTGTGAAGTCAGTTGAAGCTTTAATCTCATTTTGAATAAATCATATTTGTTTCAAGTAATTGCAGAATGTGAGAGACAAAGTTGAATTCTGGTGTTCCCGTTCAGTTGCCCATTTCAGTTTTGTATAGTTATCTCTCATGATTGTTAGCGACCGTGTAAGCTTGCATAGAAGAACTCATTTTAAGTCCTTGCATGTGCATGGCGGATGAAACGTGCGCCAACTTGATGCTGTACTTCGCATATCTTAACATGTGTTCCTGTACTCTTCCTAATGATGATCTTGTCTCACATGACATGCGATCTGAATGGGATTCTGAATCATCAGCAATGAATGCCACATCTAAGAAGGAAATGTCACATTGAGGTCATACATGATCACTAAGCATCATTGTGAGGAAATCTGCTGAGAGGGGTATATTACTCAGTGGCGTCTTCTCCGTACCTGCGAGGCCTTCGGCGCATCCTTAATAATAATTTACCAACATTTATAAAAATGAAAAGTGTCATCATTCATTATATTTCATTTCAATTCGATAGCTTCTCGTAGTAACTGTCCGTCTCAAAATCAGACGCTCAACCTTAGAGTGAACAGTTTTGCTGCGCGTGCACGAATCACAGCTGTTTTCTTCTAATGATTAGACACACATGCTAGTCGTGTGTTCAAGAGTGTTGGAAAGAGAGTGGAAAGAGAAGTGGAGAGTGGAAAGAGTGGAAAGAGAGTTGTGTGCGTGTGAGGCAGCAAGCGCACGCGTCCTCGTCAATATTGGCTTTCCCGATAGACATAATGCTTTGCCTTCTCCAATTTTTACAATGAAATTCTCCGTTATTCTTGATCGAGGCTCGGTACCTAAATATAGAAAGGGAAGCGCAACCCAATTGTTCCTGTCCTTCGTTTCTCGTCGGAGAGGTCACTACGTCAACAATAGCAGCTGACTGACGTTCAGACAAGACTGTGATCAGATGATGAGCGTTCGGCAATGAGTGCAGAGTAATGCATCTGACTCGAACAGCCAGATTCCGTAGAATTCTATGATTTGTTTTTGCGTGATTGATGTGACGCTATGTTTAGTGCTGCAGATGAGATCATAATCACGCCTTTCGTCCGAAAGGAATATACTGAAAAGATGACAGTCGTCAAGCAAGGTAGACCAACACCTGATATAAAAATTGAAAGTACTCACAGAGAAAGAAATAAGAAATACACAAGACATTTTAATGCATCAAAGTTCAAACACGAGTGGCTGACCGGTCGTGAGAAACACAAGAAACTGTTTCCCTTCCTCCTTTTTTCTCGAGATAATGTGGTCTGGACAGAGAGGGGATATAGTAATCTCTTGAGTAAGGCGGTTAGGAGACATGAGCAATCAACTTCTCATGTGCACATTGACTTGGCATTAAAAAATGTTCGGGAAATTGTAATTAAAAATTCATCTTTTATGAAAATTAATGTTATAACATAAAAAATGTCTGGTATAGAAATAATATTCCAATGTCGAGCGAAGGCCTGTGGTCTGGGAGCGAGGCCACTGATATTACTCTATATTTCTCCAATCAGTCCTCTCAAGAAATGATTATGCTATGCTCATCTATATTAGCAGTTTATCTCTTGAGCAAGCCGGTTGGCGAGACATCGGGAAATACGTCATTCTGAGAAGCTTTCTCCACATTGAGGCATGAGATGAAATCGCTCTCACGCATCCATGCAGTCGTGCGCCAATGAAAGTAAAGAAAGAGAGGTATTTTAGATGAAATCAAAGTTCTCGGAGTTGGTAAATATATTGAAGAAAGTTTATTGTTGGATACATTTTAGAACTAATTAATTCTTCAATGTTTCTCCGAACAGTATAGGAATAATACTCATCTGAAGAGCGTCTATGTGTAAGTATTGGTGTTGAAATTAAATTACTATAGCTGAGGAGCATTTATATGATTTCAATTTCAAAGAAATTTTTCAATAATTGTTCATTAATTTGGATGGTCGCTATCAGATAAGTCGGATTTGGAAGAAAATCTGCACATCATCTACAGACAGGAAGAAATCTGGGGGAATGCGATTCTCATCAAGAAAGTTCGCCGTATGACAACAGATATGCAACAAATGAGGGTTATAAAGGAGCAATAAAACTCTATGAACCAGGGCAATGATTTCCGAGGACAACGTGTTACTGTACTGGCGAGAAAACCGGCCGTCGATGTAGAATGATGAATTTAGAAACCGGTCGGGCACCTTGAAAAATAAATGTATTTCAACAATCTCAAAAGCAGTAACTGCACTGTGATGAGATACTAGATGTGCCACAATGGGTACGAAACTTGTCTGGTGCTGTAAAGTACTAAAACTTATTCATTCACCTTTTTGGGGCCTCAGTTCGTATGCTATCCATATTGCCACTCGTTAGTTGTTCCTGATGGCCAATTTTGCCTGATTTGTGATGTTCAATGAAACGGGCACGCTTCACATTGACGCTCCCACTCAACAGCAGCTTCCTAGTGTAGAGAAAATATGAAGGTTCTTCACAAGTAGTTGTTGATCTAAATAATGTAATAGAAATAAAAAGTGGAGATGAAATTGGCCGACTTTTTAGGCCTTCATGCGCTGGCCTCAAGAAATAATCAATTTAGAAGGCGGCCGCCCGGCTGGCACTGAAAAAATGAATAATTGGCCGTTTTCTCGCCTGTACAGAACTGTTGCTCTCAATAAAGCCTTCACGGGAATCTTTACAAATAAAGAATCAAATTAACCCGACATTTCCGGCAAGAAAATCTTATTGCAGTGCATGTTAGAGACATTGTGCTTCGATTTTCTTTGAACTTGTATTGGCGCTCCGAACGCATAGGTGTCTGTGCCCAGAGGCAGTCTGTGCATGGTTTGTTGACGTCGTCTGACACTGCACTGCGTTCATTTGATTTACCGTGCATTGATTAAGTTGTATATTTGCTTGTTTGTAGTATAAATCTCAACATCTGCGCGATCTGCGTACATTACTAGGAGGATTACCTCATCTCGATCCTTTAACGGTAATTGTCTTCAAAATTGTGTGGAAAATGCACCTCTAACAGCTATTTCTAATAATAAGTGCGCACACATGTCTCTCTAATATTCAGCCTTCCCCAAGGAAAGAGGCTTAACTTTGTCCAAAATTTTGGAAGTAGAAGATTTAGTTTGAAAAGATAGATTTTTAATCCAAGCCGAATAAGCACTTCTTCAATAACATCGTCTTCTTTAAGAATCAGTTCCTTGTAAAACTTCTTTCTAATCAAAGTTGATATAGCGGCGGTTTGTGGGAGTCTAACAGTGACATTAAAGGAATAATAAGTCCAAGAAATAAATCCAATAGGGTTGAAAATTATTGCTCAGGCTTATTATAACTTGTATCTGAAGTAGATTCAAAACAAGAAAGACATTCTGTGCAGCCCATACATGTCTTGATTAATGCAAGACAGATTATTGAGAATTTATTATTTTACAGTTCCTTAAAAGTGCATTGCGATGCATGCCACAGTACCCAAGGGATTGGAATTGATGAAAGAAGATATGAATGTAGCGCTATATATCCTTCTCCATAGTAAGTTAAAGTAGAACAGGAATAAATTACGGATTTTCTTCAAGGCTGTTTACAACTATGGAAGATGATATAATTTCTGCGAACGATTCATTCTTGTTGAGAATGTTGGAATTCGTGAAGTGATGTTCCAGTTGGCTTCTGATGAGTAGTTATTCGTTGATATCACATTGAACTTTCAATTTCCGAGCGGATTTCGATGCTTTTCTCCAGTCATCAGGATCTACCATACCTCCTTCACCAGTGGAATTGGTCTTTAAAGAGCAAAAATAAATTAATCCTGCATTTGCTTGAAAACAAATTCGGCTCGGAGCGTTTCTTCCATGTTCCAGAATGTACCTGTTTTGAAAGTCTTTGGTTTGACCCGATTTGAACTTCAGTTCTAATGTGGTTGAATGATTGTGTTTCCTTTGAGACAGTTTTGGTTGTTTACATTCACACAGAACGTTCTGAGAGTGTGTTTACAGTGAGTCATGATTGAACTGCGATCGATGTTTATAGGAAGTACAAACTCTGTCACTTTTACATGCGAGTTCATGTTTGAGGAACGAGCACAACAATTAGTGGTCTTTATCGATTGGAAGCTTCACGTGGCTGTCTGCCTAACTGTCCTATTTATAACTAGCTACAATGAAAATTGTTTGCCAAGTGTTCGACAGCTTGGCAGGTCGAAAATTCTCAACTCAATCTCTTCCATTTATTATTGCTAATGCACTTCCACACTGTATTTTGTTGCAATTACATTTAACACGTACTTACAAGATTTGCAGATTTTTGTCTAATTAACTGATTACACTACATGCTTGCCCAGTTTTTGACAAGTCATTTTCTTGCAATTGTATGAATTTATCCCTGCGTCCAAATTTCATGAAGCAAATATTCACAGTGAGACGTAAATCACTTTTTATGGCAATTAAATGATTAAACGCACATTAAATGAGTTACACTGAATGCCGCTACGTTAAACATTTGAATCAAATCCTTCATATTCTCTCTAGACATCCGACCAACTGCTGAGATGGCTTAGAGGAGTGTCATCATAGTTATCTCATGTCCTCTCTAGACAACAGAGATATCCGCCCTCTACAACCCGCTGCTGTTGTTGACGTGGCTCAGAGGAGTGTCATCATAGTTATCTCATGTCCTCTCTAGACAACAGAGATATCCGACCTCTACAACCCGCTGCTGTTGACGTTGCTCAGAGGAGTGTCATCATAGTTATCTCATGTCCTCTCTAGACAACAGAGATATCATACTTCTGCAACCCGCTGCTGCTGTTGACGTTGCTCAGAGGAGTGTCATCATAGTTATCTCATGTCCTCTCTAGACAACAGAGATATCATACTTCTGCAACCCGCTGCTGCTGTTGACGTTGCTCAGAGGAGTGTCATCATAGTTATCTCATGTCCTCCCAAGACAACAGAGATATCCGCCACTACAACCCGCTGCTGTTGCTGACGTTGCTCAGAGGAGTGTCATCATAGTTATCTCATGTCCTCCCAAGACAACAGAGATATCCGCCTCTACAACCCGCTGCTGTTGTTGACGTTGCTCAGAGGAGTGTCATCATAGTTATCTCATGTCCTCTCTAGACAACAGAGATATCCGACCTCTACAACCCGCTGCTGCTGTTGACGTTGCTCAGAGGAGTGTCATCATAGTTATCTCATGTCCTCCCAAGACAACAGAGATATCCGACCTCTACAACCTGCTGCTGTTGCTGACGTGGCTCAGAGGAGTGTCATCATAGTTATCTCATGTCCTTTCTAGACAACAGAGATATCCGACCTCTACAACCCGCTGCTGTTGTTGACGTTGCTCAGAGGAGTGTCATCATAGTTATCTCACGTCCTCCCAAGACAACAGAGATATCCGCCTCTACAACCCGCTGCTGTTGTTGACGTTGCTCAGAGGAGTGTCATCATAGTTATCTCATGTCCTCTCTAGACATCCGACCAACTGCTGAGATGGCTCAGAGGAGTGTCATCATAGCTATCTCATGTCTCTCTCTAGACAACAGAGATATCCGCCTCTACAACCCGCTGCTGTTGCTGACGTTGCTCAGAGGAGTGTCATCATAGTTATCTCATGTCCTCTCTAGACAACAGAGATATCCGACCTCTGCAACCCGCTGCTGTTGTTGACGTTGCTCAGAGGAGTGTCATCATAGTTATCTCATGTCCTCTCTAGACAACAGAGATATCCGACCTCTACAACCCGCTGCTGCTGTTGACGTTGCTCAGAGGAGTGTCATCATAGTTATCTCATGTCCTCCCAAGACAACAGAGATATCCGACCTCTACAACCTGCTGCTGTTGCTGACGTGGCTCAGAGGAGTGTCATCATAGTTATCTCATGTCCTTTCTAGACAACAGAGATATCCGACCTCCTACAACCGCTGCTGTTGTTGACGTTGCTCAGAGGAGTGTCATCATAGTTATCTCATGTCCTCCCAAGACAACAGAGATATCCGCCTCTACAACCCGCTGCTGTTGTTGACGTTGCTCAGAGGAGTGTCATCATAGTTATCTCATGTCCTCTCTGGACAACAGAGATATCCGACCTCTACAACCCGCTGCTGTTGTTGACGTGGCTCAGAGGAGTGTCATCATAGTTATCTCATGTCCTCTCTAGACAACAGAGATATCCGACCTCTACAACCTGCTGCTGTTGTTGACGTTGCTCAGAGGAGTGTCATCATAGTTATCCCATGTCCTCTCTAGACAACAGAGATATCCGACCTCTACAACCTGCTGCTGTTGTTGACGTTGCTCAGAGGAGTGTCATCATAGTTATCTCATGTCCTCTCTAGACAACAGAGATATCCGACCTCTACAACCTGCTGCTGTTGTTGACGTTGCTCAGAGGAGTGTCATCATAGTTATCTCATGTCCTCTCTAGACAACAGAGATATCCGACCTCTACAACCTGCTGCTGTTGTTGACGTTGCTCAGAGGAGTGTCATCATAGTTATCTCATGTCCTTTCTAGACAACAGAGATATCCGACCTCTACAACCCGCTGCTGTTGTTGACGTTGCTCAGAAGAGTGTCATCATAGTTATCTCATGTCCTCTCTAGACAACAGAGATATCCGACCTCTACAACCCGCTGCTGTTGTTGACGTTGCTCAGAGGAGTGTCATCATAGTTATCTCATGTCCTCTCTAGACAACAGAGATATCTGCCTCTACAACCCGTGGTTTGCTAGCATATGAAGGAGCATTGATTTCCTTATCAGTGCATCTCTTTGCTTTTCTCGGTATATATAGTCGAAGATGACAACGAGTGAAAGTACCAGGTCATACCAGATGATGTTATTGTTAATCGTAACGCCAAATATCTTTAACTTTTCAGTCACAGGAATAGACAGAGTCAGTTGAGGTTTTTCAAACAGCAATATACTATCTATACAGCTGATATACTCACGTGCTGACCACAGAGTCAAAGATGATAATTGCGTCATTCCCATTATCTTAAACCGGACGGAATTATGCAAGAATTGGGAGGATTGGGAGGATCGTAATGACAAAGAAGCGCTTTAAAAGAAATGAAAAAGTGGAAGAACGATGCATGTCATGTTGGTGATACACCGAGGCTGCGAACTATCGAGTTTCTTCAGAAACATTTTATTGTTCCATACTTTGTATCGTTGTTCCAATTCTGCACGGGGAGAACTCCATGGAATTAGAGTGAACATTTGACAAAAGTGTCTGCATGAATGTTCGAAGCTTTCAAGTTGGCTCTTTGTTCGTGTAAGCGATGTAGGGAAATTGACAATGTGACTGCAGATGACTAGTACCGGATATGATGCCACCCATGTTGAGGACAGGAATCTGGCGCCTGTTGGCCGAAATAATGAGCCTTGCGGATCAACATCTGTCTTGATAGTGGATGTGGGGGACGGTATGGCTCATTTGCTCATTCCGTCTTAGCAATGACCACAGCTAAGCGCATGTCGCTGCATGTTTTCTCGTATGTTCATGATTCCAACCTCAATGCAAGAAATCCATCGCTTCCAGGCAGCCAAGAAGAATCTCTTCATGTAGGTTTAACGAGGTCCATCGTACGCATTTCTCCCGCCACTACCACCAGTAGAATGGAACGCAGTCATCGAAAGGATTCCGTGGCGCGACAATCATCAAGACTAGCCAGACCACAGAATTAGACAGGTCGTCTCTTCCGTTTGACTAGAAAGGAAACATTGGAACATGTAACGTTAATGAAATGGCACAATCTCCTGACTAAATACCACAGCAATCGAACAATGAACAGCCAGTTCAACGTTAAACACGCCAAATTGTGCAAAGTTTCGGTGACTGTTATCATCCGGATCACAGAGCAAAGAGACACAGTCGATGTCAAGTTCTACAGAGAAGTGTGCCTGCTAACTTCTTTAATAATGATCGGAGGGACCAACATTATCGAGAAAACTTCGGCGCAATTATCTGAATTCTTTGAATCTGTAGGAATCGTGGCGATCGGAGCATTTTGAAGGAATTCACAGCAATCCGCAAGCGGCGCACGGCTTTCCTATTTCTACAAGGTATTGAAAATCTCCCTTTGCCCACTTAGTAAGTTCCTGCTTGTGCCATCGTTTTGAATCAGTTTGCACTTCTAGCTAAGTGATGCGCTTCCGTGAGCGAGACACTGCATTCATGTTTGGTGACCTCGTGAAAAGCAGGTGCATGAAATCGATCACCCAAGCTCTACAGGAAGTTGTATATTCTTTGTTTATGATCCCAGCCTTCACAGAAACAACAACTTTTCTCAACTACTGGAACAAATAACGGAAACTATTCTGCTCATTGATCGGAGATGAAAACATTATGAGAAATCGTCTTTACCTGATTGAGGAGCGATTTGTAGTTCCTGATCAGTTTGACGATCTCTCAACCATCGGTGAAGAAGGCCTCAAGTTTCCGTCGGAGAAACTTCCTCAGACATGCCGCTATATTGACGGAGGTTTTAAACCGCTCACACAAGACTCTCTCCTGTTGCTCACAAAGCGATTATTTGTTGAAGTATTCGCTTGATATTTGCCGGAAGACATCGGTAATTGGAAAAATGCGGCAGTTGAAGTTTATACAATTCTTAGTGAGGCATCATCTGAGAAAGTACTTCGGAACGTTTTGAAATTTGAGAATGAAATTTAGTACAGTCTAATGGGAGATGAGTCATTTCTCCTGCACAGCCAAGCTGGAAATCCTCTGAAACACGGAAAACAGAGGAAGTTACTCAAAATCCTGCTTCAAAGGTAACCGCACTGACTATCGTAGGTTAATTCTGTTCTCCTTCTCATTCCTGAACGGTTTACTTGACTTGGGAGAAAGTCAGAAATGTGCGGCATCAACACTACTCACATTTTATGCATAGAGTAAGTATTAATTAAATCCCCGAAGTGTATGCAGTTTCGAATTTGTTAAATGAACTCGAGTTGAGACCCAGAACTAAATGTGAGATAAGCGAATTCTTGGAGTTTTGAAGAAATTACCACGGAATTGACTGATCATGATAGCATTGCAGATGGAATGAGAGTATTTTACAAATCCTTCGTGTCATGACAGTCTTGGAGCGGCAATGTTAGTTAAATTAGCAATTTGATGGGTTACTGTATATTAGTTTGATGCGCAACCTTATTAATAAGATTTTCTGAAGCGTCATTATCAACTACCTGCCACTGAAGGAGCAGAATGTCATAATCAAAGACAATGGTCATTATTATTCAGATTCAAGAAAGGAAACATGAAATTAGTGAATCATAAAATAATGCCGTTAAAAACTGTCACCCACGACAGCATCGCAAGATCTCAACGTTTCCATGAAGACTACATTATAATGCAGCTCATGAGATTTCATCGATAATCAAAGTAATTTCCACTTAATTAAGATATCTGTTAGTAAATGCTCTTTGCTTTTGATATCTAATGGGTTTTCCACTACTTATGACGCACAAGCACCAGAAATGGAGAAAAATGTTCATTACTTTTCTTTAAGTAAGTTTCTTGGACTTAACTTGTGGTTTTCTCTATTGCTTTGATTTTCTGACATCGCAGTTTGGGACAGGATATTTCCAAATCTCTGTCATCTGTCAACTACACATGTTGCGCAACTCAAAATGCGCCGAATTTACATAGAATGAGAATTTCTAGTTCTATGATTGTTTAGGAAATATTTTCCACAAGTCGGAATGTTTTAAGGTGCGCTCAGCTTATCCGTTGAGTGTCTGTAGAAAGCATAGAAATTGACAACAATAAAACCTCTAGAATGGAAATTAAGCTTCATGCAATGCACAATAACGGCACATAAATCGCACGCATTTTCACTTAGATGCACCTGCCAACGTCTGTATCATTGGGTTAGAATCAGTCACATGAGTAAATCGAAGCTTTTAATTGGTTCTTCATGCCCCAACTTAGTTCCCCCGGATGTGCCGCGACCTTGAGTCAATTTCCATTCTAGTGAACTGCAGATAAACAGTTTATTTCTATGGTAGAAAGTGTCAACAATAAAATTGCAGTCAGTTTTTAGAAGACTCCATAATCTTCATGTCGCAATAAATTGAATATTATTTCACACAACTCTTCCGATCTAGGAATGACGTCACTTATTGAGAAACGTGATAATCAATCATTTTCTGCATAACTGCATGAAAGTAATTTGCTGGCTCATGAAGCAAAGCAAACAAAGCCGAACATGATATTATTGATACTCACATGATATCGCAGCTATCACTCCATCAAAATCAGTCTATCTATGCTACAGCCATGAAACGTGCCGAATAAAGGCGAAATACAGACAATCCTTCATTCCTCTGTCAACTGAGCGCCCAGACGCAAATCTTCTGCATGTCAATTCGATCACTTCATTCATTTTATTGCAAAAGATGTCAAAGAAAAACAGATGAAAATGTCGAAAGTTGCCTTCAAAAAGAAAGACTTGTGACATTTCATTCTAAACAAACGAATTTTGAACGCTGTCAACCAGAACTGACTTTCAATGACTTCTGAGCAATACATTGCATTGAATCTGCATCGGTTTTTATGCATCTTGAGCTCTACTAATGCGAATAAACACTATCTGTTGATTATCCTACACAAATCGTGAATGAAACAGAAAAGGTTCAAGGAAGTTTATCAGTTCGTTCTCACATGAATTATCTTGAAATTTCAGAACCGTCCCAAGCACGCCGATAATCGTGAAACAGAAGGGAAGAATATTTATCAGTTTGCTTCAGAACAAACATCCCACCCTCCTTTTAGGTAGAAAAACGATAATGTTGCCTTTTGTGATGGCTGAATGATTGATTCTCCCAACGTGACTGTAATTCGACAATTAATCTTTAGTGAGTCAACTAAACCATCATTTGTTCTTAAAATGCCGATTTCCGTTCATTTGAGTCCCTCATGAAATATCTGCTGAAGAAATTGTAGAAATCCTTCTCTGATTCAATTCTCAGCATGTGACATGAGGCAGACTTCAGTGGAGATCACAAGGAAAATGCTACTTCCCAGCGCACTTACTGAGCCTGCGACATGGGTATGCCTTGTCGCTTGTGTTAACCAAATGAAACAAAAGGCAATGTCGCATGAATTCATTAATTGCATGAATGTATGTATTTGCCTGAATGTATTTCGCATGGATGCGAGGATCAACAATTGAGGGCAATGCACGCCGAACACAGCGTTGCAACTTCCGTGAATTTACGGAAAATGTTGAATTTAATAGAGTTTGCTGCCTTTGAGACTGGTCAACTATGCATGGTATTCTTCCTGTCTGACTCGTAGACTGGTCAACTATCTATGGTATTCCTCCTTCAGTTGTTATCGTCTTGCCGGCTGACTCGTAGGCTGGTCAACTATCTATGGTATTCTTCCTTCAGTTGTTATCGTCTTGTCGGCTGACTCGTAGGATGGTCAACTATCTATGGTATTCCTCCTTCAGTTGTTATCGTCTTGCCGGCTGACTCGTAGGATGGTCAACTATCTATGGTATTCTTCCTTCAGTTGTTATCGTCTTGCCGGCTGACTCGTAGGATGGTCAACTATCTATGGTATTCCTCCTTCAGTTGTTATCGTCTTGCCGGCTGACTCGTAGGCTGGTCAACTATCTATGGTATTCTTCCTTCAGTTGTTATCGTCTTGCCGGCTGACTCGTAGGCTGGTCAACTATCTATGGTATTCTTCCTTCAGTTGTTATCGTCTTGCCGGCTGACTCGTAGGCTGGTCAACTATCTATGGTATTCTTCCTTCAGTTGTTATCGTCTTGCCGGCTGACTCGTAGGATGGTCAACTATCTATGGTATTCCTCCTTCAATTGTTATCGTCTTCCTGTCTGACTCGTAGACTGGTCAACTATCTATGGTATTCCTTCAGTTGTTATCGTCTTGCCGGCTGACTCGTAGGCTGGCCAACTATGCATGGTATTCTTCCTTCAGTTGTTATCGTCTTGCCGGCTGACTCGTAGGATGGTCAACTATCTATGGTATTCCTCCTTCAGTTGTTATCGTCTTGCCGGCTGACTCGTAGGATGGTCAACTATCTATGGTATTCTTCCTTCAGTTGTTATCGTCTTGCCGGCTGACTCGTAGGATGGTCAACTATCTATGGTATTCCTCCTTCAGTTGTTATCGTCTTGCCGGCTGACTCGTAGGCTGGTGAACTATCTGTGGTATTCCTCCTTCAGTTGTTATCGTCTTGCCGGCTGACTCGTAGGCTGGTCAACTATGCATGGTATTCTTCCTTCAGTTGTTATCGTCTTCCTGTCTGACTCGTAGACTGGTCAACTATCTATGGTATTCCTCCTTCAGTTGTTATCGTCTTGCCGGCTGACTCGTAGGCTGGTCAACTATCTATGGTATTCCTCCTTCAGTTGTTATCGTCTTGCCGGCTGACTCGTAGGATGGTCAACTATCTATGGTATTCTTCCTTCAGTTGTTATCGTCTTGCCGGCTGACTCGTAGGATGGTCAACTATCTATGGTATTCTTCCTTCAGTTGTTATCGTCTTGCCGGCTGACTCGTAGGATGGTCAACTATCTATGGTATTCCTCCTTCAGTTGTTATCGTCTTGCCGGCTGACTCGTAGGATGGTCAACTATCTATGGTATTCTTCCTTCAGTTGTTATCGTCTTGCCGGCTGACTCGTAGGATGGTCAACTATCTATGGTATTCTTCCTTCAGTTGTTATCGTCTTGCCGGCTGACTCGTAGGCTGGTGAACTATCTATGGTATTCCTCCTTCAGTTGTTATCGTCTTGCCGGCTGACTCGTAGGCTGGTCAACTATCTATGGTATTCCTCCTTCAGTTGTTATCGTCTTGCCGGCTGACTCGTAGGATGGTCAACTATCTATGGTATTCTTCCTTCAGTTGTTATCGTCTTGCCGGCTGACTCGTAGGATGGTCAACTATCTATGGTATTCCTCCTTCAGTTGTTATCGTCTTGCCGGCTGACTCGTAGGATGGTCAACTATCTATGGTATTCTTCCTTCAGTTGTTATCGTCTTGCCGGCTGACTCGTAGACTTGTCAACTATCCATGGTATTCCTCCTTCAGTTGTTATCGTCTTGCCGGCTGACTCGTAGGCTGGTCAACTATCTATGGTATTCCTTCAGTTGTTATCGTCTTGCCGGCTGACTCGTAGACTCGTCAACTATCTATGGTATTCTTCCTTCAGTTGTTATCGTCTTGCCGGCTGACTCGTAGGCTGGTGAACTATCTATGGTATTCTTCCTTCAGTTGTTATCGTCTTGCCGGCTGACTCGTAGGCTGGTGAACTATCTATGGTATTCCTCCTTCAGTTGTTATCGTCTTGCCGGCTGACTCGTAGGCTGGTGAACTATCTATGGTATTCCTCCTTCAGTTGTTATCGTCTTGTCGGCTGACTCGTAGGCTGGTCAACTATCTATGGTATTCCTCCTTCAGTTGTTATCGTCTTGTCGGCTGACTCGTAGACTCGTCAACTATCTATGGTATTCTTCCTTCAATTGTTATCGTCTTGCCGGCTGACTCGTAGGATGGTCAACTATCCATGGTATTCTTCCTTCAGTTGTTATCGTCTTGCCGGCTGACTCGTAGGATGGTCAACTATCTATGGTATTCTTCCTTCAGTTGTTATCGTCTTGCCGGCTGACTCGTAGACTGGTCAACTATCTATGGTATTCCTCCTTCAGTTGTTATCGTCTTGCCGGCTGACTCGTAGGCTTGTCAACTATCTATGGTTTTCTTCCTTCAGTTGTTATCGTCTTGCCGGCTGACTCGTAGGATGGTCAACTATCTATGGTATTCCTCCTTCAATTGTTATCGTCTTGGCGGCTGACTCGTAGACTGGTCAACTATCTATGGTATTCCTCCTTCAGTTGTTATCGTCTTGCCGGCTGACTCGTAGGATGGTCAACTATCTATGGTATTTTTCCTTCAGTTGTTATCGTCTTGCCGGCTGACTCGTAGGCTGGTCAACTATCTATGGTATTCTTCCTTCAGTTGTTATCGTCTTGCCGGCTGACTCGTAGGATGGTCAACTATCTATGGTATTCCTCCTTGAGTTGTTATCGTCTTGCCGGCTGACTCGTAGGATGGTCAACTATCTATGGTATTCTTCCTTCAGTTGTTATCGTCTTGCCGGCTGACTCGTAGACTGGTCAACTATCTATGGTATTCTTCCTTCAGTTGTTATCGTCTTGCCGACTGACTCGTAGGCTGGTGAACTATCTATGGTATTCTTCCTTCAGTTGTTATCGTCTTGCCGGCTGACTCGTAGACTCGTCAACTATCTATGGTATTCCTCCTTCAGTTGTTATCGTCTTGCCGGCTGACTCGTAGGCTGGTGAACTATCTATGGTATTCCTCCTTCAGTTGTTATCGTCTTGTCGGCTGACTCGTAGGCTGGTCAACTATCTATGGTATTCCTCCTTCAGTTGTTATCGTCTTGTCGGCTGACTCGTAGACTCGTCAACTATCTATGGTATTCTTCCTTCAGTTGTTATCGTCTTGCCGGCTGACTCGTAGGATGGTCAACTATCTATGGTATTCTTCCTTCAGTTGTTATCGTCTTGCCGGCTGACTCGTAGGCTGGTGAACTATCTATGGTATTCTTCCTTCAGTTGTTATCGTCTTGCCGGCTGACTCGTAGGATGGTCAACTATCTATGGTATTCTTCCTTCAGTGTTTATCGTCTTGCCGGCTGACTCGTAGGCTTGTCAACTATCTATGGTATTCCTCCTTCAGTTGTTATCATCTTGCCGGCTGACTCGTAGGATGGTCAACTATCTATGGTATTCCTCCTTCAGTTGTTATCATCTTGCCGGCTGACTCGTAGACTGGTCAACTATCTATGGTATTCTTCCTTCAGTTGTTATCGTCTTGCCGGCTGACTCGTAGGATGGTCAACTATCTATGGTATTCCTCCTTCAGTTGTTATCGTCTTGCCGGCTGACTCGTAGGATGGTCAACTATCTATGGTATTCCTCCTTCAGTTGTTATCGTCTTGCCGGCTGACTCGTAGGCTGGTGAACTATCTATGGTATTCCTCCTTCAGTTGTTATCGTCTTGCCGGCTGACTCGTAGGCTGGTGAACTATCTATGGTATTCCTGCTTCAGTTGTTATCGTCTTGCCGGCTGACTCGTAGGCTTGTCAACTATCTATGGTATTCTTCCTTCAGTTGTTATCGTCTTGCCGGCTGACTCGTAGGATGGTCAACTATCTATGGTATTCCTCCTTCAGTTGTTATCGTCTTGCCGGCTGACTCGTAGGATGGTCAACTATCTATGGTATTCTTCCTTCAGTTGTTATCGTCTTGCCGGCTGACTCGTAGACTGGTCAACTATCTATGGTATTCTTCCTTCAGTTGTTATCGTCTTGCCGGCTGACTCGTAGGATGGTCAACTATCTATGGTATTCCTCCTTCAGTTGTTATCGTCTTGCCGGCTGACTCGTAGGATGGTCAACTATCTATGGTATTCTTCCTTCAGTTGTTATCGTCTTGCCGGCTGACTCGTAGGATGGTCAACTATCTATGGTATTCCTCCTTCAGTTGTTATCGTCTTGCCGGCTGACTCGTAGGCTGGTCAACCATCTATGGTTTTCTTCCTTCAGTTGTTATCGTCTTGGCGGCTGACTCGTAGGATGGTCAACTATCTATGGTATTCTTCCTTCAGTTGTTATCGTCTTGCCGGCTGACTCGTAGGCTGGTGAACTATCTATATTATTCCTCCTTCAGTTGTTATCGTCTTGCCGGCTGACTCGTAGGCTGGTGAACTATCTATGGTATTCCTCCTTCAGTTGTTATCGTCTTGCCGGCTGACTCGTAGGCTGGTCAACTATCTATGGTATTCCTCCTTCAGTTGTTATCGTCTTGTCGGCTGACTCGTAGACTCGTCAACTATCTATGGTATTCTTCCTTCAGTTGTTATCGTCTTGCCGGCTGACTCGTAGGATGGTCAACTATCTATGGTATTCTTCCTTCAGTTGTTATCGTCTTGCCGGCTGACTCGTAGGATGGTCAACTATCTATGGTATTCTTCCTTCAGTTGTTATCGTCTTGCCGGCTGACTCGTAGACTGGTCAACTATCTATGGTATTCCTCCTTCAGTTGTTATCGTCTTGCCGGCTGACTCGTAGGCTTGTCAACTATCTATGGTATTCTTCCTTCAGTTGTTATCGTCTTGCCGGCTGACTCGTAGGATGGTCAACTATCTATGGTATTCTTCCTTCAGTTGTTATCGTCTTGCCGGCTGACTCGTAGGATGGTCAACTATCTATGGTATTCTTCCTTCAGTTGTTATCGTCTTGCCGGCTGACTCGTAGACCGGTCAACTATCTATGGTATTCTTCCTTCAGTTGTTATCGTCTTGCCGGCTGACTCGTAGGCTGGTGAACTATCTATGGTATTCTTCCTTCAGTTGTTATCGTCTTGCCGGCTGACTCGTAGACTCGTCAACTATCTATGGTATTCCTCCTTCAGTTGTTATCGTCTTGCCGGCTGACTCGTAGGCTGGTGAACTATCTATATTATTCCTCCTTCAGTTGTTATCGTCTTGCCGGCTGACTCGTAGGCTGGTGAACTATCTATGGTATTCCTCCTTCAGTTGTTATCGTCTTGCCGGCTGACTCGTAGGCTGGTCAACTATCTATGGTATTCCTCCTTCAGTTGTTATCGTCTTGTCGGCTGACTCGTAGACTCGTCAACTATCTATGGTATTCTTCCTTCAGTTGTTATCGTCTTGCCGGCTGACTCGTAGGATGGTCAACTATCTATGGTATTCTTATTTCAGTTGTTATCGTCTTGCCGGCTGACTCGTAGGATGGTCAACTATCTATGGTATTCTTCCTTCAGTTGTTATCGTCTTGCCGGCTGACTCGTAGACTGGTCAACTATCTATGGTATTCCTCCTTCAGTTGTTATCGTCTTGCCGGCTGACTCGTAGGCTTGTCAACTATCTATGGTATTCTTCCTTCAGTTGTTATCGTCTTGCCGGCTGACTCGTAGACTGGTCAACTATCTATGGTATTCCTCCTTCAGTTGTTATCGTCTTGCCGGCTGACTCGTAGACTTGTCAACTATCTATGGTATTCTTCCTTCAGTTGTTATCGTCTTGCCGGCTGACTCGTAGGCTGGTGAACTATCTATGGTATTCTTCCTTCAGTTGTTATCGTCTTGCCGGCTGACTCGTAGACTCGTCAACTATCTGTGGTATTCTTCCTTCAGTTGTTATCGTCTTGCCGGCTGACTCGTAGGCTGGTGAACTATCTATATTATTCCTCCTTCAGTTGTTATCGTCTTGCCGGCTGACTCGTAGGCTGGTGAACTATCTATGGTATTCCTCCTTCAGTTGTTATCGTCTTGCCGGCTGACTCGTAGGATGGTCAACTATCTATGTTATTCTTCCTTCAGTTGTTATCGTCTTGCCGGCTGACTCGTAGGATGGTCAACTATCTATGGTATTCTTCCTTCAGTTGTTATCGTCTTGCCGGCTGACTCGTAGACCGGTCAACTATCTATGGTATTCTTCCTTCAGTTGTTATCGTCTTGCCGGCTGACTCGTAGGCTGGTGAACTATCTATGGTATTCTTCCTTCAGTTGTTATCGTCTTGTCGGCTGACTCGTAGGATGGTCAACTATCTATGGTATTCCTCCTTCAGTTGTTATCGTCTTGCCGGCTGACTCGTAGACTCGTCAACTATCTATGGTATTCCTCCTTCAGTTGTTATCGTCTTGCCGGCTGACTCGTAGGCTGGTGAACTATCTATATTATTCCTCGTTCAGTTGTTATCGTCTTGCCGGCTGACTCGTAGGCTGGTGAACTATCTATGGTATTCTTCCTTCAGTTGTTATCGTCTTGCCGGCTGACTCGTAGGCTGGTCAACTATCTATGGTATTCCTCCTTCATTGTTATCGTCTTGTCGGCTGACTCGTAGACTCGTCAACTATCTATGGTATTCTTCCTTCAGTTGTTATCGTCTTGCCGGCTGACTCGTAGGATGGTCAACTATCTATGGTATTCTTCCTTCAGTTGTTATCGTCTTGCCGGCTGACTCGTAGGATGGTCAACTATCTATGGTATTCTTCCTTCAGTTGTTATCGTCTTGCCGGCTGACTCGTAGACTGGTCAACTATCTATGGTATTCCTCCTTCAGTTGTTATCGTCTTGCCGGCTGACTCGTAGGCTTGTCAACTATCTATGGTATTCTTCCTTCAGTTGTTATCGTCTTGCCGGCTGACTCGTAGACTGGTCAACTATCTATGGTATTCCTCCTTCAGTTGTTATCGTCTTGCCGGCTGACTCGTAGGCTTGTCAACTATCTATGGTATTCTTCCTTCAGTTGTTATCGTCTTGCCGGCTGACTCGTAGGATGGTCAACTATCTATGGTATTCTTCCTTCAGTTGTTATCGTCTTGCCGGCTGACTCGTAGGATGGTCAACTATCTATGGTATTCTTCCTTCAGTTGTTATCGTCTTGCCGGCTGACTCGTAGACTGGTCAACTATCTATGGTATTCTTCCTTCAGTTGTTATCGTCTTGCCGGCTGACTCGTAGGCTGGTGAACTATCTATGGTATTCTTCCTTCAGTTGTTATCGTCTTGCCGGCTGACTCGTAGACTCGTCAACTATCTATGGTATTCTTCCTTCAGTTGTTATCGTCTTGCCGGCTGACTCGTAGGCTTGTCAACTATCTATGGTATTCTTCCTTCAGTTGTTATCGTCTTGCCGGCTGACTCGTAGGCTGGTGAACTATCTATGGTATTCCTCCTTCAGTTGTTATCGTCTTGTCGGCTGACTCGTAGACTCGTCAACTATCTATGTTATTCTTCCTTCAGTTGTTATCGTCTTGCCGGCTGACTCGTAGGATGGTCAACTATCTATGGTATTCTTCCTTCAGTTGTTATCGTCTTGCCGGCTGACTCGTAGGCTGGTGAACTATCTATGGTATTCTTCCTTCAGTTGTTATCGTCTTGCCGGCTGACTCGTAGGCTGGTCAACTATCTATGGTATTCCTCCTTCAGTTGTTATCGTCTTGCCGGCTGACTCGTAGGCTGGTCAACTATCTATGGTATTCTTCCTTCAGTTGTTATCGTCTTGGCGGCTGACTCGTAGGATGGTCAACTATCTATGGTATTCTTCCTTCAGTTGTTATCGTCTTGCCGGCTGACTCGTAGGATGGTCAACTATCTATGGTATTCCTCCTTCAGTTGTTATCGTCTTGCCGGCTGACTCGTAGGCTGGTCAACTATCTATGGTATTCTTCCTTCAGTTGTTATCGTCTTGCCGGCTGACTCGTAGACTGGTCAACTATCTATGGTATTCCTCCTTCAGTTGTTATCGTCTTGCCGGCTGTCTCGTAGGCTTGTCAACTATCTATGGTATTCTTCCTTCAGTTGTTATCGTCTTGCCGGCTGACTCGTAGACTGGTCAACTATCTATGGTATTCCTCCTTCAGTTGTTATCGTCTTGCCGCCTGACTCGTAGGCTTGTCAACTATCTATGGTATTCTTCCTTCAGTTGTTATCGTCTTGCCGGCTGACTCGTAGGATGGTCAACTATCTATGGTATTCTTCCTTCAGTTGTTATCGTCTTGCCGGCTGACTCGTAGGATGGTCAACTATCTATGGTATTCTTCCTTCAGTTGTTATCGTCTTGCCGGCTGACTCGTAGACTGGTCAACTATCTATGGTATTCTTCCTTCAGTTGTTATCGTCTTGCCGGCTGACTCGTGGGCTGGTGAACTATCTATGGCATTCTTCCTTCAGTTGTTATCGTCTTGCCGGCTGACTCGTAGGATGGTCAACTATCTATGGTATTCTTCCTTCAGTTGTTATCGTCTTGCCGGCTGACTCGTAGACTGGTCAACTATCTATGGTATTCCTCCTTCAGTTGTTATCGTCTTGCCGGCTGACTCGTAGGCTTGTCAACTATCTATGGTATTCTTCCTTCAGTTGTTATCGTCTTGCCGGCTGACTCGTAGGATGGTCAACTATCTATGGTATTCTTCCTTCAGTTGTTATCGTCTTGCCGGCTGACTCGTAGGATGGTCAACTATCTATGGTATTCTTCCTTCAGTTGTTATCGTCTTGCCGGCTGACTCGTAGACTGGTCAACTATCTATGGTATTCTTCCTTCAGTTGTTATCGTCTTGCCGGCTGACTCGTAGGCTGGTGAACTATCTATGGTATTCTTCCTTCAGTTGTTATCGTCTTGCCGGCTGACTCGTAGACTCGTCAACTATCTATGGTATTCTTCCTTCAGTTGTTATCGTCTTGCCGGCTGACTCGTAGGCTGGTGAACTATCTATATTATTCCTCCTTCAGTTGTTATCGTCTTGCCGGCTGACTCGTAGGCTGGTGAACTGTCTATGGTATTCCTCCTTCAGTTGTTATCGTCTTGCCGGCTGACTCGTAGGCTGGTCAACTATCTATGGTATTCCTCCTTCAGTTGTTATCGTCTTGTCGGCTGACTCGTAGACTCGTCAACTATCTATGGTATTCTTCCTTCAGTTGTTATCGTCTTGCCGGCTGACTCGTAGACTCGTCAACTATCTATGGTATTCCTCCTTCAGTTGTTATCGTCTTGCCGGCTGACTCGTAGGATGGTCAACTATCTATGGTATTCTTCCTTCAGTTGTTATCGTCTTGCCGGCTGACTCGTAGGATGGTCAACTATCTATGGTATTCTTCCTTCAGTTGTTATCGTCTTGCCGGCTGACTCGTAGGATGGTCAACTATCTATGGTATTCTTCCTTCAGTTGTTATCGTCTTGCCGGCTGACTCGTAGACTGGTCAACTTTCTATGGTATTCCTCCTTCAGTTGTTATCGTCTTGCCGGCTGACTCGTAGGCTGGTGAACTATCTATGGTATTCTTCCTTCAGTTGTTATCGTCTTGCCGGCTGACTCGTAGGATGGTCAACTATCTATGGTATTCTTCCTTCAGTTGTTATCGTCTTGCCGGCTGACTCGTAGGATGGTCAACTATCTATGGTATTCTTCCTTCAGTTGTTATCGTCTTGCCGGCTGACTCGTAGACTGGTCAACTATCTATGGTATTCTTCCTTCAGTTGTTATCGTCTTGCCGGCTGACTCGTAGACTCGTCAACTATCTATGGTATTCTTCCTTCAGTTGTTATCGTCTTGCCGGCTGACTCGTAGGATGGTCAACTATCTATGGTATTCTTCCTTCAGTTGTTATCGTCTTGCCGGCTGACTCGTAGGATGGTCAACTATCTATGGTATTCTTCCTTCAGTTGTTATCGTCTTGCGGCTGACTCGTTGGCTGGTGAACTATCTATGGTATTCTTCCTTCAGTTGTTATCGTCTTGCCGGCTGACTCGTAGACTGGTCAACTATCTATGGTATTCTTCCTTCAGTTGTTATCGTCTTGCCGGCTGACTCGTAGGCTGGTGAACTATCTATGGTATTCTTCCTTCAGTTGTTATCGTCTTGCCGGCTGACTCGTAGGACTCGTCAACTATCTATGGTATTCTTCCTTCAGTTGTTATCGTCTTGCCGGCTGACTCGTAGGCTGGTGAACTATCTATATTATTCCTCCTTCAGTTGTTATCGTCTTGCCGGCTGACTCGTAGGCTGGTGAACTATCTATGGTATTCCTCCTTCAGTTGTTATCGTCTTGTCGGCTGACTCGTAGACTCGTCAACTATCTATGTTATTCTTCCTTCAGTTGTTATCGTCTTGCCGGCTGACTCGTAGGATGGTCAACTATCTATGGTATTCTTCCTTCAGTTGTTATCGTCTTGGCGGCTGACTCGTAGGATGGTCAACTATCTATGGTATTCTTCCTTCAGTTGTTATCGTCTTGCCGGCTGACTCGTAGACTGGTCAACTATCTATGGTATTCCTCCTTCAGTTGTTATCGTCTTGCCGGCTGACTCGTAGGCTTGTCAACTATCTATGGTATTCTTCCTTCAGTTGTTATCGTCTTGCCGGCTGACTCGTAGACTGGTCAACTATCTATGGTATTCCTCCTTCAGTTGTTATCGTCTTGCCGCCTGACTCGTAGGCTTGTCAACTATCTATGGTATTCTTCCTTCAGTTGTTATCGTCTTGCCGGCTGACTCGTAGGATGGTCAACTATCTATGGTATTCTTCCTTCAGTTGTTATCGTCTTGCCGGCTGACTCGTAGGATGGTCAACTATCTATGGTATTCTTCCTTCAGTTGTTATCGTCTTGCCGGCTGACTCGTAGACTGGTCAACTATCTATGGTATTCTTCCTTCAGTTGTTATCGTCTTGCCGGCTGACTCGTAGATGGTCAACTATCTATGGTATTCTTCCTTCAGTTGTTATCGTCTTGCCGGCTGACTCGTAGGATGGTCAACTATCTATGGTATTCTTCCTTCAGTTGTTATCGTCTTGCCGGCTGACTCGTAGACTGGTCAACTATCTATGGTATTCCTCCTTCAGTTGTTATCGTCTTGCCGGCTGACTCGTAGGCTTGTCAACTATCTATGGTATTCTTCCTTCAGTTGTTATCGTCTTGCCGGCTGACTCGTAGACTGGTCAACTATCTATGGTATTCCTCCTTCAGTTGTTATCGTCTTGCCGGCTGACTCGTAGGCTTGTCAACTATCTATGGTATTCTTCCTTCAGTTGTTATCGTCTTGCCGGCTGACTCGTAGGATGGTCAACTATCTATGGTATTCTTCCTTCAGTTGTTATCGTCTTGCCGGCTGACTCGTAGGATGGTCAACTATCTATGGTATTCTTCCTTCAGTTGTTATCGTCTTGCCGGCTGACTCGTAGACTGGTCAACTATCTATGGTATTCTTCCTTCAGTTGTTATCGTCTTGCCGGCTGACTCGTAGGCTGGTGAACTATCTATGGTATTCTTCCTTCAGTTGTTATCGTCTTGCCGGCTGACTCGTAGACTCGTCAACTATCTATGGTATTCTTCCTTCAGTTGTTATCGTCTTGCCGGCTGACTCGTAGGCTGGTGAACTATCTATATTATTCCTCCTTCAGTTGTTATCGTCTTGCCGGCTGACTCGTAGGCTGGTGAACTGTCTATGGTATTCCTCCTTCAGTTGTTATCGTCTTGCCGGCTGACTCGTAGGCTGGTCAACTATCTATGGTATTCCTCCTTCAGTTGTTATCGTCTTGTCGGCTGACTCGTAGACTCGTCAACTATCTATGGTATTCTTCCTTCAGTTGTTATCGTCTTGCCGGCTGACTCGTAGGCTGGTGAACTATCTATGGTATTCTTCCTTCAGTTGTTATCGTCTTGCCGGCTGACTCGTAGACTCGTCAACTATCTATGGTATTCTTCCTTCAGTTGTTATCGTCTTGCCGGCTGACTCGTAGGCTGGTGAACTATCTATATTATTCCTCCTTCAGTTGTTATCGTCTTGCCGGCTGACTCGTAGACTGGTCAACTATCTATGGTATTCCTCCTTCAGTTGTTATCGTCTTGTCGGCTGACTCGTAGACTTGTCAACTATCTATGTTATTCTTCCTTCAGTTGTTATCGTCTTGCCGGCTGACTCGTAGGATGGTCAACTATCTATGGTATTCTTCCTTCAGTTGTTATCGTCTTGGCGGCTGACTCGTAGGATGGTCAACTATCTATGGTATTCTTCCTTCAGTTGTTATCGTCTTGCCGGCTGACTCGTAGGCTTGTCAACTATCTATGGTATTCTTCCTTCAGTTGTTATCGTCTTGCCGGCTGACTCGTAGACTGGTCAACTATCTATGGTATTCCTCCTTCAGTTGTTATCGTCTTGCCGGCTGACTCGTAGGCTTGTCAACTATCTATGGTATTCTTCCTTCAGTTGTTATCGTCTTGCCGGCTGACTCGTAGACTGGTCAACTATCTATGGTATTCCTCCTTCAGTTGTTATCGTCTTGCCGGCTGACTCGTAGGATGGTCAACTATCTGTGGTATTCCTCCTTCAGTTGTTATCGTCTTGCCGGCTGACTCGTAGGCTGGTCAACTATCTATGGTATTCTTCCTTCAGTTGTTATCGTCTTGCCGGCTGACTCGTAGGATGGTCAACTATCTATGGTATTCTTCCTTCAGTTGTTATCGTCTTGCCGGCTGACTCGTAGGATGGTCAACTATCTATGGTATTCTTCCTTCAGTTGTTATCGTCTTGCCGGCTGACTCGTAGGCTGGTCAACTATCTATGGTATTCTTCCTTCAGTTGTTATCGTCTTGCCGGCTGACTCGTAGACTGGTCAACTATCTATGGTATTCTTCCTTCAGTTGTTATCGTCTTGCCGGCTGACTCGTAGGATGGTCAACTATCTATGGTATTCTTCCTTCAGTTGTTATCGTCTTGCCGGCTGACTCGTAGGATGGTCAACTATCTATGGTATTCTTCCTTCAGTTGTTATCGTCTTGCCGGCTGACTCGTAGGATCGTCAACTATCTATGGTATTCTTCCTTCAGTTGTTATCGTCTTGCCGGCTGACTCGTAGGCTGGTCAACTATCTATGGTATTCATCCTTCAGTTGTTATCGTCTTGCCGGCTGACTCGTAGGATGGTGAACTGTCTATGGTATTCATCCTTCAGTTGTTATCGTCTTGCCGGCTGACTCGTAGGACTGGTCAACTATCTATGGTATTTCTCCTTCAGTTGTTATCGTCTTGCCGGCTGACTCGTAGGCTGGTGAACTATCTATGGTATTACTCCTTCAGTTGTTATCGTCTTGCGGCTGACTCGTAGGCTGGTGAACTATCTATGGTATTCCTCCTTCAGTTGTTATCGTCTTGCCGGCTGACTCGTAGGCTGGTCAACTATCTATGGTATTCCTCCTTCAGTTGTTATCGTCTTGCCGGCTGACTCGTAGGATGGTCAACTATCAATGGTATTCCTCCTTCAGTTGTTATCGTCTTGCCGGCTGACTCGTAGGATGGTCAACTATCTATGGTATTCCTCCTTCAGTTGTTATCGTCTTGCCGGCTGACTCGTAGACTGGTCAACTATCTATGGTATTCTTCCTTCAGTTGTTATCGTCTTGCCGGCTGACTCGTAGGCTGGTGAACTATCTATGGTATTCTTCCTTCAGTTGTTATCGTCTTGCCGGCTGACTCGTAGACTGGTCAACTATCTATGGTATTCTTCCTTCAGTTGTTATCGTCTTGCCGGCTGACTCGTAGGCTGGTGAACTATCTATATTATTCCTCCTTCAGTTGTTATCGTCTTGCCGGCTGACTCGTAGGCTGGTGAACTGTCTATGGTATTCCTCCTTCAGTTGTTATCGTCTTGCCGGCTGACTCGTAGACTCGTCAACTATCTATGGTATTCTTCCTTCAGTTGTTATCGTCTTGCCGGCTGACTCGTAGGATGGTCAACTATCTATGGTATTCCTCCTTCAGTTGTTATCGTCTTGCCGGCTGACTCGTAGGCTGGTCAACTATCTATGGTATTCCTCCTTCAGTTGTTATCGTCTTGTCGGCTGACTCGTAGACTCGTCAACTATCTATGGTATTCTTCCTTCAGTTGTTATCGTCTTGCCGGCTGACTCGTAGGATGGTCAACTATCTATGGTATTCTTCCTTCAGTTGTTATCGTCTTGCCGGCTGACTCGTAGGATGGTCAACTATCTATGGTATTCTTCCTTCAGTTGTTATCGTCTTGCCGGCTGACTCGTAGACTGGTCAACTTTCTATGGTATTCCTCCTTCAGTTGTTATCGTCTTGCCGGCTGACTCGTAGGCTGGTGAACTATCTATGGTATTCTTCCTTCAGTTGTTATCGTCTTGCCGGCTGACTCGTAGGATGGTCAACTATCTATGGTATTCTTCCTTCAGTTGTTATCGTCTTGCCGGCTGACTCGTAGGATGGTCAACTATCTATGGTAGTCTTCCTTCAGTTGTTATCGTCTTGCCGGCTGACTCGTAGACTGGTCAACTATCTATGGTATTCTTCCTTCAGTTGTTATCGTCTTGCCGGCTGACTCGTAGGCTGGTGAACTATCTATGGTATTCTTCCTTCAGTTGTTATCGTCTTGCCGGCTGACTCGTAGACTCGTCAACTATCTATGGTATTCTTCCTTCAGTTGTTATCGTCTTGCCGGCTGACTCGTAGGATGGTCAACTATCTATGGTATTCTTCCTTCAGTTGTTATCGTCTTGCCGGCTGACTCGTAGGATGGTCAACTATCTATGGTATTCTTCCTTCAGTTGTTATCGTCTTGCCGGCTGACTCGTAGGCTGGTGAACTATCTATGGTATTCCTCCTTCAGTTGTTATCGTCTTGCCGGCTGACTCGTAGACTGGTCAACTATCTATGGTATTCCTCCTTCAGTTGTTATCGTCTTGTCGGCTGACTCGTAGACTCGTCAACTATCTATGGTATTCTTCCTTCAGTTGTTATCGTCTTGCCGGCTGACTCGTAGGATGGTCAACTATCTATGGTATTCTTCCTTCAGTTGTTATCGTCTTGCCGGCTGACTCGTAGGATGGTCAACTATCTATGGTATTCCTCCTTCAGTTGTTATCATCTTGCCGGCTGACTCGTAGGCTGGTCAACTATCTATGGTATTCCTCCTTCAGTTGTTATCGTCTTGCCGGCTGACTCGTAGGCTGGTCAACTATCAATGGTATTCCTGCTTCAGTTGTTATCGTCTTGCCGGCTGACTCGTAGGCTGGTCAACTATCTATGGTTTTCTTCCTTCAGTTGTTATCGTCTTGCCGGCTGACTCGTAGGATGGTCAACTATCTATGGTATTCTTCCTTCAGTTGTTATCGTCTTGCCGGCTGACTCGTATGATGGTCAACTATCTATGGTATTCCTGCTTCAGTTGTTATCGTCTTGCCGGCTGACTCGTAGACTGGTCAACTATCTATGGTATTCTTCCTTCAGTTGTTATCGTCTTGCCGGCTGACTCGTAGGCTGGTCAACTATCTATGGTATTCTTCCTTCAGTTGTTATCGTCTTGCCGGCTGACTCGTAGGATGGTCAACTATCTATGGTATTCTTCCTTCAGTTGTTATCGTCTTGCCGGCTGACTCGTAGGATGGTCAACTATCTATGGTATTCCTCCTTCAGTTGTTATCGTCTTGCCGGCTGACTCGTAGGCTCGTCAACTATCTATGGTATTCTTCCTTCAGTTGTTATCGTCTTGCCGGCTGACTCGTAGACTCCTCAACTATCTGTGGTATTCCTCCTTCAGTTGTTATCGTCTTGCCGGCTGACTCGTAGGCTGGTCAACTATCTATGGTATTCCTCCTTCAGTTGTTATCGTCTTGCCGGCTGACTCGTAGGATGGTCAACTGTCTATGGTATTCCTCGTTCAGTTGTTATCGTCTTGCCGGCTGACTCGTAGGATGGTCAACTATCTATGGTATTCTTCCTTCAGTTGTTATCGTCTTGCGGGCTGACTCGTAGGATGGTCAACTATCTGTGGTATTCCTCCTTCAGTTGTTATCGTCTTGCCGGCTGACTCGTAGGCTGGTCAACTATCTATGGTATTCTTCCTTCAGTTGTTATCGTCTTGCCGGCTGACTCGTAGGCTGGTCAACTATCTATGGTATTCCTCCTTCAGTTGTTATCGTCTTGCCGGCTGACTCGTAGGATGGTCAACTATCTATGGTATTCCTCCTTCAGTTGTTATCGTCTTGGCGGCTGACTCGTAGGATGGTCAACTATCTATGGTATTCCTCCTTCAGTTGTTATCGTCTTGCCGGCTGACTCGTAGGCTGGTGAACTATCTATGGTATTCCTCCTTCAGTTGTTATCGTCTTGCCGGCTGACTCGTAGGCTGGTCAACTATCTATGGTATTCTTCCTTCAGTTGTTATCGTCTTGCCGGCTGACTCGTAGGCTGGTCAACTATCTATGGTATTCTTCCTTCAGTTGTTATCGTCTTGCCGGCTGACTCGTAGGCTGGTGAACTATCTATGGTATTCTTCCTTCAGTTGTTATCGTCTTGCCGGCTGACTCGTAGGCTTGTCAACTATCTATGGTATTCCTCCTTCAGTTGTTATCGTCTTGCCGGCTGACTCGTAGGCTGGTGAACTATCTATGGTATTCTTCCTGTCTGACTGGGAGACTGGTCAACTATCTATATTATTCTTCCTTCAGTTGTTATCGTCTTGCCGGCTGACTCGTAGACTCGTCAACTATCTATGTATCCGTATCTCTTTCTTTTCCTTTGGCGAACTCCTCTGGGCGGCCGTTACAGATATCTGACGGTTGCCTCACGCCGGTCATAGGTACGGTAAGTGAGAAAATCTGTGCAAGTTGCAGTGGAAATGCTCTTTGGAAGTGCTGTCACTGAACGTGACCACAAATGGTTTAATGCAATTAATCTCAAGTTCATCATGCGACCATTGTTGCGTTCATCACCATTAAATCGCTTTAGTTTGGCAGCAGGATGATCGTCATCAAGTGGTTTGTCCGTTACACCAATTTGTAGACGGACACTATAAAAACAGTGAAATGATCGTGGCATCTTCATTCAACAGTTTCAAGTGCTTGGTATTTGCTGTGATAATATGTCTACATGTCAATAAGAGACTACGGTAAATGACAGCGAGTCTGGAATTCATGAGAAGTGAATTTCATCCGTTGTGAAGTCAATTTGATATCACAAACCTGCAAATAAACATCAAGGTCGCTCATCATTACATGTTTTGGTCTTGAGAAGAATGTGAATCTTCAGTCATTCTCGGAGACAGAATCATTCTTGTCTCAGGTGGGAAGGAAAGCTATTGCCTCGATTGTTCCGCCCAGGCCTTGATGTTCCCAGGTGTACAGCTCCTCAGAGCGCAGTTCAGCAATGTCAATACCACGCTGTCTGCGCATCCTTGAAAATGTCGAACTCTTGTGGGGTTTATGTCTTTCAATAAATTCATTATGCGAATGTGCGAAGCTACTGCTGATTGTGATGACATGTAGAAAGCTTCTATGGTGTAAATATCACAAATAGTTGAATAGTTTTTAATGATAGGCGGCACTTGTTGATCTAAATAACTATTGGATATGTCACGATCATGTCACAAAATACCTACCACTGAAACAGTAAAATATCAAAATCATAGACATTTATCATAATTGACTTTAGAAGATGTAAATGGGTTCGCAATATTATTCAGGTTCAAGAAATGAAACATCAATTTTGTGAGTCGTAAAATCATGCCGATGAAAATTGAATTAAAAACTTGAAATTTTGGTCAAGTAGCACAATAAGATGTCAACATTTTCATGAAGACTTGCATCGTAATGCGGTTCATGAAATTTGCTTGATATTAGCTCAATTTTCGTTGAATTAAGACAGCTTTTAATGAAATTCATTTATCTTGATATCTGACAACTTTCATACTACTTATATAAAGGTATGACATCGCTAGCATGTAAACATAGGAATAATTTGCAAAACTTGAGCTTCTTAGAAAATGATCAGATATTTTTTTTAGACCGCAGGAACCTCATCTCCGCAAAAAACTGAATCTTTTGATAGAATTGTGACATATCACTGACATTTTTTGAGTTGACACTCTCCCTACGGTGTATTATTCTATGACAGAGGTAGCAGAAAGCTAAAGGCCCTGCCATCGATTCACACGGAAATAAGGCCCATGCCGTATGAATTCTAACAAGTCAACGATGCCGAGCGGGTTTAGGAGCACAGGTCATTTGCACATGGTGATCAATGCGAACAATTTCCTTAAATCAGAAATCCGCGTGTGTCTACTGCCTTTTGTCATTTCTGTGTCAATTTCAGATAGATCCATGTTGGACCAAGTTCCATCAGCTGCTGGTACTGTATTCTTTGCTTTGCTTCAATTTAACTTGTATTATTTGCTCGCAGCTTCACACTTGCATCATTATCACTGCCCGCATTTCATCTGCATTCTAGAACTTGTAGAGGCTGTTGGAAGCTGAATTTTTTCTATTATATCGATTGAGAGGTCATTTTTGAAGCCTGCTCTTCACATTTGTGGTCGTTAGAATGATATTTTAGGTCTGGGAACTCTTCTATCGGAGTCCAAGGGAACTTTTGAATGTACAATCCTTCACTTTGCTGTTTATATCATACACATGCAGGAGAAGGCATTTGGATATTTTCATTATTGATAAGTATCAAATTGGTTCCTTTTCTCAGCAAATTTCATGATCTTTGCAGTCATCTGACTATGAAGCAATGAATTGTCTGAATATGCCGAGTTTATTGAGTGATGCGCAGATGCTCTGCACGGAGAGAATGTAGTGCACGAACGTATTGCAAATATTTCTACAAAGCTTTCTCATATACTTTAATTACAAGAGATCAATAGAAGGTTGGATAGCTCAGTTGGTTGAGGGCCGCACTTCGGTGCGGAGGTGCAGAAGGTGTAGGGTTCGAGTCTGTCCGTCTGAGGAGACACCGCCGCTCTCACTGTAGGTGGGAGGATAGTTCAGTTGGTTAAGGGCCGCACTTCGGTGCGGAGGGGCAGAAGGTGGAGGGCTCGAGTCTGTCCGCCTGGGGAGGTGCCGCCGCTCTCACTGTAGGTGGCAGGATGGCTCAGTTGGTTGAGGGTCGCACTTCGGTGCGGAGGTGCAGAAGGTGCAGGGTTCGAGTCTGTCCGCCTCGGGAGGTGCCACCGCTCTCACTGTAGGTGGCAGGATAGCTCAGTTGGTTGAGGGCCGCACTTCGGTGTGGAGGTGCAGAAGGTGCAGGGTTCGAGTCTGTCCGCCTGGGGAGGTGCCGCCGCTCTCACTGTAGGTGGCAGGATAGCTCAGTTGGTTAAGGGCCGCACTTCGGTGCGGAGGGGCAGAAGGTGCAGGGTTCGAGTCTGTCCGCCTGGGGAGGTACCGCCGCTCTCACTGTAGGTGGCAGGATAGCTCAGTTGGTTGAGGGCCGCACTTCGGTGCGGAGGTGCAGAAGGTGCAGGGGTCGAGTCTGTCCGCCTGGGGAGGTGCCGCCGCTCTCACTGTAGGTGGCAGGATAGCTCAGTTGGTTGAGGGCCGCACTTCGGTGTGGAGGGGCAGAAGGTGCAGGGTTCGAGTCTGTCCGCCTGGGGAGGTGCTGCCGCTCTCACTGTAGGTGGCAGGATAGCTCAGTTGGTTGAGGGCCGCACTTCGGTGTGGAGGGGCAGAAGGTGCAGGGTTCGAGTCTGTCCGCCTCGGGAGGTGACGCCGCTCTCACTGTAGGTGGCAGGATAGCTCAGTTGATTGAGGGCCGCACTTCGGTGCGGAGGTGCAGATGGTGCAGGGTTCGAGTCTGTCCGCCTGGGGAGGCACCGCCGCTCTCATTAAAGGTCATAACCTGGTGAGAGTTGAGAATGTGTGATGACTGCCCTTCCCCAGCTTACTAGCATAGTGATGGGTGGGTCACAAGGTTGGGCAGAAACTTGGGTCAAAACCCGAAACCCAAACCCAAGTTTTGATGAATCAAGTAAGCGAAGTGCATTCTTTGTATTTTTTCCATGAGGATTCTTCTATAGTCCAAAGTTCCTTTTGGGCCATGAGAAGTGTGGTATTAGTGTGAAACCATTTTTTATTGCAAAAACTGTGATTAGTGGCCTAGGTGCATGTATTACGTTACAAAGCTTTCCTTTATTTTTAACCTTTACTGATATACAGACTAATTGAAGACTTTTGATCTAATTATCATTGAATTGCACAATGTTCATAACAAAGCAATTGTTTTCATTTTGTCATTGAGAAATATAAACAGACTTAATATATGGCAGTTGCGTAATGAGCACATGATTAAACATATTTAGAAAACGAAATTGGAATGAATTTTGGGATAAATGTCAGCTATTGCAGAAAGTTTAAGAGTGTGAATATAACTGCGAACAAATAGAACATATGAAATATAGAAAACTTCTATAGGCACAAATGCAGCAAAATACATGTAAGCTTACAGCAAATACAATACGTACGAACTTTCAGTGCGCGGCATTGTCCGATCCAAAATGTAATATCCAGTCATTACAAGTATTTCATTCTTGAAATATTCTGTCAATTGAGTGGAATTTGATTAAAAACAGAGCTTTATGCTCTTATCATGTAGCTTTCCCTCAGATTCAAATAATAATATCAATTTTATAATTTGATTTGCGTAGGTCCTATATGCAGCAAACACAAGTTTTGTATAACCTTTGTTGGGACGTGAATAAGTAAAGAATCGCGATCGTAAACCATTAGGCCGGGTTTACTTTCACATTTCAACGTAGCAAAGTGCGTCAAGTTGGCTACATTAGAAAACGAGCTAACGGCTAGTTAATTCTTATAGAAAGTGCAACATATTATTTAAAAGAAAATGATTATATCTTAAGAAGTTTAGAAATGAAATTACTTACTAGAAGTACAAACAACGGTTCATGGTAGGATATGTCAGCTGATAGGTCGGTGAGTAGGTCTTGTTTATTTCCATCAACTCTCTTTATTTCGCTGCTTTCACGTTTTCTATCGAATGTCCATCACACAATGGATACTTTCCACATGGAAAAATGTCGTGTATGAAAAGGTCGACTCAGCAGACGATTAGACACCGCCTACGTGTCAGAATACATCGTCATTGATCTGTTCCTGTCCGTCAATGATGACGCAGAGATGACATAACTCAGCAGGAAGGTATCAATTGCATTCTTGCTATTTTTTGCTGTGAAGAGATCTCTTCATTTGATAGTCAGATTCCTTTACAGTGCGTGCTAGTGTCAGATGTTTCAATGTGCGAATTCACAGCATATCCGAATGTCAACGAATTTCAACTGAATTTGAATCATCCCACAAAATGGATGACAGGTCAGTCCGTGACACTGTGGCCAATCAGATGACATGCTTTACCTTCTGTATCATATATTTGACTCTACTACTTCAAAGATGTAGGCTGCACTCAGAAAGAATGATAATTGTTCTACCAACATTGATGAGAAGCCTTCATCAGTCGCCGTCGACACATTTCTTTGAAATCCGCAAATGTCGTGTGCTCATGAGGATGGAACTTGAAGAGGAGAGCTCGTAATTCGGGCAATTTGACCAGAAAATGGCTCTGTGTTGTCCATGGTTTGCTTTACTTTTTGAGGCAGTGTAGGAGTGTTGATATTGCTGTTCTTTCCAAAAATTGGCATTTTTTTAGGTTCTAAGATCGAGAGTGCTGAGGTGAAAGCGATGTCGTCTGCATAGACTGCTGATGCTGTACGTGTGGATGTCAGAAAGATGATGAAAAGAATCTCCTTGTGGGATTCCATGCTTTATGTTGCGTGTTGTGGACGTGATTTATTTGTGCGGTTCGTATTTGTGAGTCGGAGAAGTTTTAGATGACTGTGTCAAAGGCCTTAGACATATCACTAACTAAAGTGTTCATATGCCTTGAAACATTTTACATGTTTCAAATCTGTCATCAATAAGATGCAGTATGTTACATACAAATATGGGCGAAACACAAAGGTTGGTAAACTCTCGGTTCTTTGATGGTTCGTTCGGCATTGTCTTGACTGCAAGGAATTTCAAGACTGTCTCATTTATGGGGTCTCATAATATATATATATATATATATATTTCAAAGAAAAAAAGCAATCTTGTGATAATTTGCTTTTATCCAAACGCGTTTCAGAGCGTTACAGTCTCCTTTGTCAATGGATTGATGTAAAACAAGGTAAAATCATTTTTATATGAGATGAAATGAAATGAACACTGTTAAAATGGCGTCAGATGGCAATGTACAGATGAAACAGAAGAAGGACAGGCATGAAATGACGTAGTTTGAATCCAATGACATAGCTATAGATTTAGCAGAAGTGGAAAGGAACCGTCTCTATTGTTCAGCAAATTATTATTGTTTTTAATCAGAATCGATTCGAGAATCTTGTGATTGTTGGTGCACGCAATGACTTTAAAATTCTTTCTCTCTAGCGCGTGTGGATGAACTGATATTTCAGTGGGTACTGGGTACCTAGACTTCAGAGCACATGAAGGGGTACCCAGTACCCACTGAAATATCAGTTCATCCACACGCGCTAGAGAGAAAGAATTTTAAAGTCATTGCGTGCACCAACAATCACAAGATTCTCGAATCGATTCTGATTAAAAACAATAATAATTTGCTGAACAATAGAGACGGTTCCTTTCCACTTCTGCTAAATCTATAGCTATGTCATTGGATTCAAACTACGTCATTTCATGTCTGTCCTTTTTCTGTTTCATCTGTACATTGCCATCTGACGCCATTTTAACAGTGTTCATTTCATTTCATCTCATATAAAAATGATTTTACCTTGTTTTACATCAATCCATTGACAAAGGAGACTGTAACGCTCTGAAACGCGTTTGGATAAAAGCAAATTATCACAAGATTGCTTTTTTTCTTTGAAATGAATATGTGGCCATATCATGGAAATATATATATATATATATATATATATGAAATTGGAAGATTGATGTTCTACAATTCTTCGCTGTCAACAGATCTCAGTCATGCTTTATTTTCTGTATCGAATTGCTGCTACCTCATATCATCTTTTGAAGTTGAAACCGTGGACATTCAAACGTTCAAGCGCTTAGTACTTTCAGTGGGCAATTGTTACTGGGTTTGTGATTGATTAGCGTAGGGATGAACAGTCCAAATAGACGTCTTTCCGACTGGGATGAGAAGTTTATCCGACAAGGATTCGAACAGAAGGACATTCCGTTCTTCCAACGTTCTCTATTCTCGACGATGACGTCATCAGTGTTGCGTAAATCTCATTACAAAATGATGAAAAGTACTGTGATGAGGAATATTAGAAATTTGATATCTCATTCAAGCGCGCAAACAAAATCATGTTGATTGCGTCAAAAATTTCTCAACTTTCATATTTCCACATGAAGGATAGCTGGTCGATAGAGAGTCGCGGTACGCGGATGAAATTTCTTCATAAATTTGAGTTCTATAATTTCCATTCAAGAACGAACTACACGGCGTTATTCTGCATTAAGAACAGGAAAATGCTTTCAAAGAAGGTACTAATCCTCTCATGTGAATATTGTCAAAGCTATCTAATCGTAGTTTAGAAATGCTATGCTAATATTTGAGTTCGTTGGACATTTATCTCAATCAGTGGGAACGTAAAACATGAAGTCCCAGGTATCGACAAACGAATGAACTGGAGCGAAGAAAAGAAAATATCGAAAGCAACCAATCAGTAAATTAGTGAATTTGTAGATTGTTTTTGATATTTTACAATTCTATATGTTGAAAGTTGTTTCATAGTTAAGAATTGATAGAATTGTCCGTGATTGATGTGATGATATAAACAATGCCATAGTGGCCCACGTCAATGATGGAAAGCCGATTGAAGCTGACAGTCCGCAGGAGTATTAATAATATTTCTAGAAATCCATGGATAATAGTTATTTACGAAACTAGTACATGATTGCTTCTTTATATATTTACTGATTCTATATTGAACAAGAGAAAGAGAACACTTGAAAGTCCAGGACAGTCATCAAGTCACGGTCCTTAACCTCGCTTCGAACAACGGAGGCCTCTGTTGGCCTTGGCATTGCATCTCACCAGCGCAGCAGATAGAAGCAATGGCTTCGCAGACAGTCATTCCTGCTGTGTTGCGAGTCTGGTTCGTAGGCGTAACAAATTGCATGGCTTCATCACCCATAGCTCTATATGCTACCAAGCAAAAGGGGAGGCACTGCCAATTCAACTCCCGGTTGACGTCACATTCCGAGCATCTCCGGCCGCTATGATATGTTGGACAGTCGAACTCGCTCCGGTTAAATTTGATAGATTGAACGGATGTACGACCGTCACATCACTCGCGGCGGATTTACCCAGCGACCAATCAGGCAGCAAAATGTCGGCTGGACGAGTTTTTGGTTGATCACTCAATCCATTGCCTCTTTCTAGCTGGGGTCGTAAAAGCGATCGACTTCAGCATTCATACACGACATAACCCTCCATTTTTGCAAGTCAACGCATGATGTCCATGTGATTCAAGAATTGTATCAGGATGGTAGATGCATTTATTTACAGTAAGTAAATAAGTAAATAACCGTTTATTGAGAACAAAAAACGACCCCCAATTGACAATCGGAGCAGGTCCACAATCAATTACAGAATAAGTCGTAAACTGACATCACAACACCATAAAACTCAAAATAAAGCCTGTATTGCCTCATTATGCATCTCGGCACAAGAGAAAACAAAACCAGTTGAGTTACCAGTTGAATGAGAGCATTTGAGTTACCATCCAAGCGCAAGTCTACTCACCATGTTGCATTTATTTCATTTGGCTACCACGCTAGACCTAGCCCGGGGGAAGGAATGACGTGCAACCAGATATCGGCTGGTGAAGCTGCTTGAATGAGGTCAATGAGGTCATTGTTGTGAAGACGATTATGTTGTCAAAATCTCGAATCTTTTCAGTCAATAATACACGAGCATTGAAGTGATCAATTAGTTTCATCAGATTGCTTGAACGTTTGTAACTAGCACTTAAGAATGATGAAGTAGGCGGGTCCAGCGTGTTAGGAAACAGATCGAAGTCCTAGGCCTTCATTTCTTAATGACAATTGGGCCTGTTGCCAGGACGACAGACTATAGTCGAATCGTCTACTATTAAATGCAAGCAAATGCGAGATGATGTGGTGTTCATCTTCCCGTCGTGCTTCATCCCTTCCTATTGACTCCATTCGTGTTGGAAATCATATGGTGAAACCATCTTCGTCTGTTCGCTGTCTTGGTGTTATCATACACTCGGAGGTCTCTTTTCGTGCTCATGTGACTCATGTTGCATCCTTGTGTTTTGGTGTCTTGTGACAGATACGTTCCATCGGCCGCTCTCTGTCTCTAGTAATTTTTACCATTTACAAGTCAAGTTCAGTCAATCAGAATTCAAGTTCGTCTATAATCAAAGAAATGCTTATATCAACATGCTGCAACAAAACATGAGCACAAATTGTCCTTGAAGATTTTCCTTGGCAAAACATTTGAGAAGGTAAGACATCATATGCTGGCAGCAACTGGCACACTTTTCAGCTGTAACTTCTGCGGCTGCAGGAGATGCAAAGAATATCAGTAAATAACATCGATATTGTGATAAGTTCATTTGCAAATCCGAGCAGCATTTTCATCGATTGATTTTAGTTGCCGTTTTATGGCACTTTTGAAGCATGAAAATGCGCCTTCTTGAGGGTTTCAAGATGGGGAAAGAAAATTATCCAATCATTTTCTCTCAGTGGTATAGCACGAAAATGACACGCTTGTCCATGATTAAAATGCGGTTTCTTCACTCACAATAGCACCGAGTTCATTCACAAAATCGCAAAATCCATCAGAATTGATAGCGCAGAATGTAATGGATCAATCCAGAGTTACTGATAGCCATTATCACAGAAAGCTTCCTTCCACGTTGCTTCGCCAACGTCCGTGGGATCGCTTTGTCCGCACCTGGAACCCACGTGACAACGTATTCCTTCCAATGAATATTGTCTCCTTCAGCTGACCTTCCTCTAAGTATCATCGTGCATAATCATATCGCATGACTTCTCCTGAGTTGCGTTGAGCTGTCACGTCTCGAGCTTGTAATGAGTATTTCATCTAAGATGCTGCATGACTCACAAATTAGGGCTTATCTTAGTCTCAGGATGGCAGTAATCTCTTTGAGTAGCCAATGGTTTTTACATTATCGCTAATGTCTCTCATCGAGTCATCAACTTTGCGATAACGAAGTCCTACATGCTGATTTACTGTTCTATCACGTCGAGACTTCATTGTCTTGCAGTTTGGCATCTGATTCTCAATTGTCGGGCAAGATCAATGAAATCGTCTCCGCGCTTGAAAGCTTCAATCAAACTTTGCTTATGAACGTTAGCAATTTTGCTGTAAGGGCTGCTTGGTAAATTATTCAGGTTACTTGTACTTGCCTCACTTTCAAAGTCCATGATTAGTCTTTAACACTTCTCATCGATAGTGTTTATGACATACTTGAGATACAAGTACTTCTATGAAGTAGGTGCAGTCACAAAGTTTAAATCATCTGAAAATACCGCATTCAAAGACCGGCGAACAAAATGAAAAGTTTTGAAGTACCTTGATGAGAAATTTGATATCATCTGAAGATAGCAATCACACTCAAAAGCTATGTGGACAAACTTGAACTCTGATTGACTAACTTGAGTTATAAATGGCATATAATCTCCTGCAATGTAGGAATACCGTCCTTTTCAAAGTAGACATTAGTTCTATGCTGTTAGTAGCGCAATCTTGACTATACGACACGTGCGGCATGTGTAGAATTCATTGGTTCATTAACATGGGACATAGAAGTCAAACATTAAGATGGGAAAATGTACACAAGCAATAAACGGACTACAATGTCATTACGGCTTTGATCAAGACTGAGATTGCATATTTCTATGCCTATTGGTTAACAGTAGACATCAAACAGAAAATCCGATAATAATCTGCTTTATGGGTCAAAGAAAGCGATAGGATATCTACAATACATGTACGGAGACAAGTAAAGGTACTTGTAGAAAATGCTGCATTGTTGCATTTCGCGAAGTAGGAATCTTAAAGCCAAAACGAAGTCGGGAGTCTTTGAATTTACATAGACCACTTCCCCAGGATAATATTCTGCAGAGCGTGAAGGTTATTGTGTATTTTGATTGCTTTCTCTGGAATGATTGGAAACTTTTATTGGCAAAAATAAGTTGCAGAATTGTTTGACTTGCAGAATTTTGTGCATGGAGATGCGGCAACGTCAGTGGATTCCTATGTCAAATATTCCACTAGAAAAATATCGATTCCATGATGTAGCACTTGTTGCATAAATGTAATATACAAATTTTGCGATAATTATAAATGGCTACCGAGCACAGAGTTGGTTCTTGATGAAAGAAGCGATAAATTGTGACTTTTCTATAATTATATCATCTACGCAGAAGCTCAATAGCTTATCACAGGTGCAGAATATTAAATTCATTTGAAGAAAGTGCTCCAAGCTTATGATTTTAGCAGAAAATCTTGCATCATTTTATATAAAAATACTTCATAGTAGTGTGTACTGATGACGTATATCAGTAGTAAGCATACTTATTAAATGTCTGATAGAACGAATTTCACGATTTCTTTCTTCTCCTTTAGTATCCGTTGGGGAAGCGGAATGGTTTCTGCGACCTTGTCTGGAACAGTGCCAGTTACTACGAAAATCCCAACGTACATACAAATTTCGTCAACAAATTTCCAGGTAAGTAGGTTCTGCTCAAGAATTATCGAACCATTAAGCAATTACTTTGCTTCATGTTGAGACAGTAAGCAGGTTAAAATGCACTCCCCTTCCATTGTCTGGTAAAGTTCCTGCGACCACAACTCAGACGCTTCAGGTCCTAAACCTTTCTGTGTGACGGACTTCGCTAGAAATTAAATGTTGAAGCAAATCATCCGTTGATAAAGGAATCGGTGCCTGACACGTACTAAATAACGAGAATAATACTTGTATTTTAAGTGATATTAAATATTCTGATATCTCTTCACATTTCTGTAGCACAGAAATGCGGATAGATAACAGCGGTTGGATGAGGCCATGAAGGTGCGCAGATCGCGATGGTGCGGCCATGTGATGAGGACAGATAGCAGCGGTTGGATGAGGCCATGAAGGTGCGCATATTGCGATGGTGCGGCCATGTGGTGAGGACAGATAGCAGCGGTTGGATGAGGCCATGAAGGTGCGCATATTGTGATGGTGCGGCCATGTGGTGCGGACAGATAGCAGCGGTTGGATGAGGCCATGAAGGTGCGCATATTGCGATGGTGCGGCCATGTGATGAGGACAGATAGCAGCGGTTGGATGAGGACATGAAGGTGCGCATATTGCGATGGTGCGGCCATGTGATAAGGACAGATAACAGCGGTTGGATGAGGCCATGAAGGTGCGCATATTGCGATGGTGCGGCCATGTGATGAGGACAGATAGCAGCGGTTGGATGAGGACATGAAGGTGCGCATATTGCGATGGTGCGGCCATGTGATAAGGACAGATAACAGCGGTTGGATGAGGCCATGAAGGTGCGCATATTGCGATGGTGCGGCCATGTGGTGAGGACAGATAACAGCGGTTGGATGAGGCCATGAAGGTGCGCATATTGCGATGGTGCGGCCATGTGGTGAGGACAGATAGCAGCGGTTGGATGAGGCCATGAAGGTGCGCATATTGCGATGGTGCGGCCATGTGATAAGGACAGATAACAGCGGTTGGATGAGGCCATGAAGGTGCGCATATTGCGATGGTGCGGCCATGTGGTGAGGACAGATAGCAGCGGTTGGATGAGGCCATGAAGGTGCGCATATTGCGATGGTGCGGCCATGTGGTGAGGACAGATAGCAGCGGTTGGATGAGGCCATGAAGGTGCGCATATTGTGATGGTACGGCCATGTGGTGCGGACAGTGATTGGATGAAGTGTGGAAGATGAGGATCACTGGACCTGTTCCAAGATAATGCCCAAAGAAGACCTGTGAGAAACAGTGTCAGCAGGCTGTCGGCAATTGGACCTCAAGAAACCCGGCGCCCTCGATCGAAACGGAAGACCAGGAGGCATTCCATGAAGAATCATCTTCCACTAACGGAGGTGGAGAAATGGACGTAGAACTGATAAAGTCAAGTAAGAATATATGTGTGTACTGTACTTACCTAGGCATGCAAGGAGAAAGCATGCAAGACAATGCATCATTACTGCCGACTGTTGCAGAAACTCTGCTTCTGATGACTAAATAAGGAATTCAGAGGATTATAGAGTCGAATTTGATTACATTGAGGTACAATGTATGACTGGTAACAGACTGCAATCTAAAGTGAAATGGCCCTGGGGCAGGCGACACGAAACGCCGTTAGAGCTAACAGGTTATTAGTGACCCCTAATGCCGTGTAAGAAGTGACAACTGAGATGTGTCGAGAAACTGCTCTGGCCTACCAAAAGCGACTGGAATCCGTCCTCGAGAATGGAGGAGGACACGTTGAAGTTCGATGACTACTAACATTTTTTTCTTATGTTTTTCATTTAATAAATGTTTTCCTTGACATTTACCTTCATTCGTTTTGGTCATTATTGATAAAGATGTGGGGGAAATAAAGGGAAAAGTTTATCATTAAATTTTACATGTTAAGATACATTGTTGGTATGTCAATTTTACTACATGTCATTCGGTCAATAGAATCAGAATTTTCTGACAATTCTCAGTACAACAGGTATAATCATCATAAATCCTATACTCCAAACTAGTATGAGTCGAAATTTCATGATGATCGGATGAATATTTGAGAAGTAATAAAAGTTTAAAATCTGGCGGTTTACGTGCGCCACCCTGTATATCATACAGCTGACAGCAATTGGCACACAATTTGATTGGTTGATGCAGGCGTTGCTAAGATAGCTCTACATCTAATAATAACGAACAATAATTGTATGGGAAATCTTACATAGACATCCGACAACCACCTTGGCTAGCGTTTACTAACAGACATTCTACCTAACAGAGGTTTCAAGTCGCTGATAGTGTAACGTCTATTACCGACCAATCCGTTTCTCGCTAATAACGGGTTCACTGACGGCGTTTCGTGTCGCCTGCCTCTGATAGATGAGATTATGTTAGAATGTTATGATGTATTGTGATCAAATGTATTTTCTTTAAAAACTAATTTCCAGCTTTTACCTGAAGATGGTGAAGATGAAAGATTTTGTACGTTAGATTGATTTTAATAATTGCAGTGATAGGTACATACTGTACAAATACACCTGTGATCTTTGCGGTGAATTTTACATCGGTAAGACGGTCCGCAAATTTATTGCCTGTAGAACACAAGAGAGTCATTCATAATCACTCCTCTATCAGCGCATTGCATGATCATTTGGCGAGTAAACATAATATGCAGCATCGGGAATTACCGGGTCGATTTCATTGATAAAGTTATCGAGACCAACATTCAGCGAAGCAAAACCAATCACACATGCCTACAATCAACAAGAAACATGACCTCTCTACACATTTCGATCACCTCACATTGGACAAGCGACACACTTCTTAATATCACTCCTTCACACAGCGGCTGCTGACAGCGCGAAGATCGACCTCAGAAGGCGCAGGACACCGAAGGCCCGTCGCGGTTTACTTTAGCAATAAACTCTTATCACTTCGAGACCAACATTTTCCTTTCCCGGGAATTAATAAATTAATGCAAACGATAAACTATTCCGATGCCTGGCCAATGATGTGAATGGTCATGCAACATTCCTGAGTCTTTCCAACATTATCTCATGACTTGGGTTCGGAAAAATATGTAGTCAAAAGTTATCAAAATATTTAAGTATTTATTTATTTCAGAGCCTCAGAATATTCAAAAAATCTTCAGAATATTTAAAATGTTTGGTAATTGAATTATACTGTGAATTATAGCAATGACCCCGCAGGGTTCAGGAAAAAGTTGAGTTCATCCTATCAACATATTTAGATACTCATTTATCTCAAAAATTCTTAACAATGAAAGACATCAAGAACGTAATGAGTATCTAATTCCACAATTGCAAACCAATTTTGAGAGCTTCTCTGAAGGAAGTCGCCCACGATGATCAGATAAAACAGTTTTGTACGTCGACGCTCGACGTCAACGAAAGTTATAGATGGCAGCCGGAGTGATTATCCGGGAGTGAGAACTTCTCGCCGCCTTACAATGCTAATTCAATAGAGCGCAGGAGTTGAATATCCGGGTTTATTTTGATAAATGTTTTCTCCTTGCTGGCCTCACCCCTGATCTGTGGCAATGTCTTGATGTCATTCTCTTTATCGGTGACTGCTGAGAAAGCGTCAATCAGACTCAATCCTTGGTCTCCAGGCATTTTATCAGGTCAGGCAGAAACTGCAAGTTACCTGCGACATATGCTAGTCCTGATCTGACGTCTGTGTCACCGATGATCGCCTTACATTGTCTGATCGATGCTGTATCCTCAGAGTCAAATGAATCAATGACAGTTCCCACAGGGTCCAAAGTTTCGACGTTAAGTAATGCAGCAGCAAAATATTGTGCATAATGCAAAGTATTAAAGCAAGCCTATATGTATTTGTGTCCACAAACCATAGAAATATCTAAAAAAATGTTTGAGAAACTCAGAATATTTAAAAAATATTTTCTGAACCCTACTCATGACATACCACAAGCTCTGTCCTATCCCTCACTGCGCTGAACGATTCTTTCTTCTTCAGGTTTGAATGTCCTGCTTCACAAGATCAATTTCTCTCGGACATTGGAGATCATGCGTCAACTCTTCCCCGATGAGTATGACTTCTATCCTCAGACCTGGTATCTTCCACATCAACTGTCTGAATTCGGCATTCATGTCCGCGAATCTCAGAAGATCGCTCACAGAGGCCGGAAATCAAAACCTGTTTACATAGTGAAGCCGGACGAAGGCTCTCAAGGTGAAGGCATTTATCTGATTCGGGAAGCCGAAGATTATTCAGTCTCCGGACGGAATCATGTCGTCCAAGAATATCTCGCCAATCCACTGCTATTGGACGATTTCAAGTTTGATCTGCGCCTTTATGTTGTTGTGAAGAGCGTTGATCCACTCGAAATCTACCTCAGTAAAGTGAGTTCCTCTCAGAGACTGCTCACACACTCATGCTACACTGATGCATCATGTAAGTTGATCTGAATGAAAGACGTTAAATCCACTGCATGCCGAGAAGAGTATGAAGTACCTTGCAGTTGGTGGCTGTAGGATGAAGTCATGCGAAAGCAAAGCAGTTGGCCCTTTCAGCTGCTCTGGTATCGAAGAGATGTCATATCCAGGCGCGTGACCTGCACACTATCAACTCATTGGACAACCCAGTAAGCCAATGAATGCTTACTACTGGCGAGTAGTGGCCGAGGAGGAGATTACCATTCCTATGACACCGGGATGCTACCATGGCCAAGACAAAGCTATTCACACAGGTTGTACACTATCAACTCTTTGTAAAGAATCGTCCCTGCAGTGTCCTGGAAGTTCGTGACAACCCAGTAAGCCAATGAATGCTTACTGCTGACGAGTAGTGGCCGAGGACGAGATTGCCATTCCGATACTACCGGGATGCTACCATGGCCAAGACAAAGCTATTCACACAGGTTGTACACTATCAACTCTTTGTAAAGAATCGTCCCTGCAGTATCCTGGAAGTTCATGACAACCCAGTAAGCCAATGAATGCTTACTACTGGCGAGTAGTGGCCGAGGACGAGATTGCCATTCCTATGACACCGGGATGCTACCATGGCCAAGACAAAGCTATTCACACAGGTTGTACACTATCAACTCTTTGTAAAGAATCGTCCCTGCAGTGTCCTGGAAGTTCGTGACAACCCAGTAAGCCAATGAATGCTTACTGCTGACGAGTAGTGGCCGAGGACGAGATTGCCATTCCGATACTACCGGGATGCTACCATGGCCAAGACAAAGCTATTCACACAGGTTGTACACTATCAACTCTTTGTAAAGAATCGTCCCTGCAGTATCCTGGAAGTTCGTGACAACCCAGTAAGCCAATGAATGCTTACTGCTGACGAGTAGTGGCCGAGGACGAGATTGCCATTCCGATACTACCGGGATGCTACCATGGCCAAGACAAAGCTATTCACACAGGTTGTACACTATCAACTCTTTGTAAAGAATCGTCCCTGCAGTATCCTGGAAGTTCATGACAACCCAGTAAGCCAATGAATGCTTACTGCTGACGAGTAGTGGCCGAGGAGGAGATCACCATTCCGATACTACCGGGATGCTACCATGGCCAAGACAAAGCTATTCACACAGGCTGCACACTATCAACTCTTTGTAAAGAATCGTCCCTGCAGTATCCTGGAAGTTCATGACAACCCAGTAAGCCAATGAATGCTTACTACTGGCGAGTAGTGGCCGAGACGAGATTGCCATTCCTATGACACCGGGATGCTACCATGGCCAAGACAAAGCTATTCACACAGGCTGCACACTATCAACTCTTTGTAAAGAATCGTCCCTGCAGTATCCTGGAAGTTCATGACAACCCAGTAAGCCAATGAATGCTTACTACTGGCGAGTAGTGGCCGAGGAGGAGATTGCCATTCCGATACTACCGGGATGCTACCATGGCCAAGACAAAGCTATTCACACAGGCTGCACACTATCAACTCTTTGTAAAGAATCGTCCCTGCAGTGTCCTGGAAGTTCATGACAACCCAGTAAGCCAATGAATGCTTACTACTGGCGAGTAGTGGCCGAGGACGAGATTGCCATTCCTATGACACCGGGATGCTACCATGGCCAAGACAAAGCTATTCACACAGGCTGCACACTATCAACTCTTTGTAAAGAATCGTCCCTGCAGTATCCTGGAAGTTCATGACAACCCAGTAAGCCAATCAATGCTTACTACTGGCGAGTAGTGGCCGAGGACGAGATTGCCATTCCTATGACACCGGGATGCTACCATGGCCAAGACAAAGCTATTCACACAGGCTGCACACTATCAACTCTTTGTAAAGAATCGTCCCTGCAGTGTCCTGGAAGTTCGTGACAACCCAGTAAGCCAATGAATGCTTACTGCTGACGAGTAGTGGCCGAGGACGAGATTACCATTCCGATACTACCGGGGTGCTACCATGGCCAAGACAAAGCTATTCACACAGGCTGCACACTATCAACTCTTTGTAAAGAATCGTCCCTGCAGTGTCCTGGAAGTTCGTGACAACCCAGTAAGCCAATGAATGCTTACTGCTGACGAGTAGTGGCCGAGGACGAGATTGCCATTCCTATGACACCGGGATGCTACCATGGCCAAGACAAAGCTATTCACACAGGCTGCACACTATCAACTCTTTGTAAAGAATCGTCCCTGCAGTATCCTGGAAGTTCGTGACAACCCAGTAAGCCAATGAATGCTTACTACTGGCGAGTAGTGGCCGAGGAGGAGATCACCATTCCGATACTACCGGGGTGCTACCATGGCCAAGACAAAGCTATTCACACAGGCTGCACACTATCAACTCTTTGTAAAGAATCGTCCCTGCAGTGTCCTGGAAGTTCGTGACAACCCAGTAAGCCAATGAATGCTTACTGCTGACGAGTAGTGGCCGAGGACGAGATTGCCATTCCTATGACACCGGGATGCTACCATGGCCAAGACAAAGCTATTCACACAGGCTGCACACTATCAACTCTTTGTAAAGAATCGTCCCTGCAGTATCCTGGAAGTTCGTGACAACCCAGTAAGCCAATGAATGCTTACTACTGGCGAGTAGTGGCCGAGGAGGAGATCACCATTCCGATACTGCCGGGGTGCTACCATGGCCAAGACAAAGCTATTCACACAGGCTGCAAACTATCAACTCTTTGTAAAGAATCGTCCCTGCAGTGTCCTGGAAGTTCGTGACAACCCAGTAAGCCAATGAATGCTTACTACTGGCGAGTAGTGGCCGAGGAGGAGATTACCATTCCGATACTACCGGGATGCTACCATGGCCAAGACAAAGCTATTCACACAGGCTGCACACTATCAACTCTTTGTAAAGAATCGTCCCTGCAGTATCCTGGAAGTTCATGACAACCCAGTAAGCCAATGAATGCTTACTACTGGCGAGTAGTGGCCGAGGAGGAGATTACCATTCCGATACTACCGGGATGCTACCATGGCCAAGACAAAGCTATTCACACAGGCTGCACACTATCAACTCTTTGTAAAGAATCGTCCCTGCAGTATCCTGGAAGTTCATGACAACCCAGTAAGCCAATGAATGCTTACTACTGGCGAGTAGTGGCCGAGGAGGAGATCACCATTCCTATGACACCGGGATGCTACCATGGCCAAGACAAAGCTATTCACACAGGTTGTACACTATCAACTCTTTGTAAAGAATCGTCCCTGCAGTATCCTGGAAGTTCATGACAACCCAGTAAGCCAATGAATGCTTACTACTGGCGAGTAGTGGCCGAGGAGGAGATTGCCATTCCGATACTACCGGGATGCTACCATGGCCAAGACAAAGCTATTCACACAGGCTGCACACTATCAACTCTTTGTAAAGAATCGTCCCTGCAGTGTCCTGGAAGTTCATGACAACTTTTCTATCATAGAGTTGCCACCCGTCCGGTTGTTGTCGTTGTTGTTGTAGATGGCCTACGACCGTAGCGTCACCCCCTCCACCATTTTCAATACGCCAACGCTTCCCGAGGTCTGGAACGAAGAAAAAACACATCATTACCAACATGCAGACCCCAAGCCGACTCCAAACCATCCACACACCGACCACAAACTGACGCCAAACCATCCCAAACCGACCCCATTCCAACCTCAAACTGACCCCAAACCAACCCCAAACCGGCAACAAACCAACCCCAAACTGACCCCAGACCGAACACGAATTGACCCCAAACTGATTTCAAACCAACCTCATACCGACCCCAAACTGACCCCAAACCAACCCCAAACCGACTCCAAACCATCCCAAACCAACCCCAAACTGACCCCAGACCGACCACAAATTGACCCCAAACTGATTCCAAACCGACCTCATACCGACCCCAAACTGACCCCAAACCAACCCCAAACCGACTCCAAACCATCCCAAACCAACCCCATTCCAACCCCAAACTGACCCCAGACCGACCACAAATTGACCCCAAACTGATGCCAAACCACCCTCATACCGACCCCAAACCAACCCCAAACCGACTCCAAACCATCCCAAACCGACCACAAACCAATCCCATTCCAACCCCAAACTGACCCCAGACCGACCACAAATTGACCCCAAACTGACCCCAAACCAACCCCAAACCGACTCCAAACCAACCTCATACCGACCCCATACCGACCCCAAACCAACCCCAAACCGACTCCAAACCATCCCAAACCGACTCCAAACCATCCCAAACCGACCCCAAACCAACCCCAAACCGACTCCAAACCATCCCAAACCGACCACAAACCAATCCCATTCCAACCCCAAACTGACCCCAGACCGACCACAAATTGACCCCAAACTGACCCCAAACCAACCCCAAACCGACTCCAAACCAACCTCATACCGACCCCATACCGACCCCAAACCAACCCCAAACCGACTCCAAACCATCCCAAACCGACTCCAAACCAACCTCATACCGACCCCATACCGACCCCAAACCAACCCCAAACCGACTCCAAACCATCCCAAACCGACTCCAAACCATCCCAAACCGACCACAAACCAACCCCATTCCAACCCCAAACTGACCCCAGACCGACCACAAATTGACCCCAAACTGACCCCAGACCGACCACAAACCAACATCAAACCAACCCCAAACTGACCCCAGACCAACCACAAATTGACCCCAAACTGACCCCAGACCGACCACAAACCAACATCAAACCGACCCCAAACTGACCCCAGACCAACCACAAACCGGCAACAAACCAACCCCAAACCAAGAGACACACCCTGTAAGCATATCAATGCCTGCTGGCGATCAGTGGCCGAGGAGGAGATCACCATTCCGATACCACCGGGATGCTACCATGCCCAAGACAAAGCCATTCATGCTGGGCGAACAGCATTGGCTGAGGGAGGCAGCAACCCCAATGGTCCCACCCCACACCTCACCTCCGAAGAGGAGCGGCGGTCATCGCTGAGGGGAAATTGGACCAGGCATAGCTAGATATGGCACAGTGGAGAAGGGGATCTCAAAGAACTTTGTTTCTTATCCCGGCAGCTGAGATTTGGCTGTCAGGATCCCCCGCAACATCAACTTGATATAGCCACTGAGGAAAGGCCATGAGAATAAGACATCAAACTGCCAACACCTGAGCTGCGGTGGCAAAAGGTCCCTTTTAGTCACCTCTTACGATACGCAGGGAACGTCGGTCCTATTCTATGCAGTCCCGGGAGCCACACGGGGGAGAAGTTGGTTCTCACGCTCGACGGTGCTCGAAATGTCCGGTTTCCGATGGATTCTAGGCCAGTTTGACATTCATTCACTAGTCTTCTATTTCGTACCGAGTTCTTGGACCGAATGTGTTCCAGTGACATGTGGATTGATATTCCATGAAAAGTGACGCCATTACATCAAGAGCACTTCAAACGTCGCTGATTCACAACAGAAGATAATAGTCGCGGACTGTTTCTCACTGCAGGTAGGTTTGAGTGCATTGGAGGACATCTATCGTAAATTATTAGGCTTTGTCGGCTGGATTCCCTTCCTGACGCTAACCATTTCTGCTGAGGTGGTCCTTGTGAACTGAACAGCTTTGTCCACCAAGGCAGCAGGGTTTGATCAATGCATTCTCCGGGTGACCAGAATATCCTCCCAGATCCGTTGGTCTTGAAGAATTTCGGTTGCTATCGGCATCGAAGACAACATCCGAGGGGGGGACGACAAAGCAGTCCTTGAGGGTGACGCAGCCTGGATCTTTCAGACACGTGGACGTACAACCAAAATGCCCCCGAGGCTTTGAACCTCAGTGTTTGACTTCTTAAGTACATGCGTTGTCTAACATTAGGCCAGGGTCAGAGATATCAGCAATGCTGTAAAAGTGAAGACGGTGAGTCAGCGCTGAAGACTTCATGGCCATTGCTGCTCTTGTAACAGCTTGTAGTAAAAAAGGAGGTCTGTAATGCGATTTCCTGATTACTTATTCCAAAGACCGACAGTAGATGCCACGAACAAACTCCAAATTGCAATTTACAGACCATTCGAAGACACCATGCCTGGCGAAATCAACTTTTTACTTCATTCAATATGTGAAGACCAAATCGAATTCAATCTGCAGTACATTCATGAAGTGAAATTTGTTTTGGCGGTGGACAGTCTCATACCCTTGTTTGAGAACATGCAGATGGTACCTGCTTGCTGCATTTTATAAGAAACAATGGTGACGACAAACTCTGAAGAATTAGATGTATTATCCATTTGTCCTTACACCCTCAATGCTCCATCGTTGATTACGATGCCAAGTCAGTTATCGAAGAAGTAGCATGTGCTTAGATCTTGGGTGTTTATGTGGACAGTAAAGTGCAGTGGTCTCAACACCTGGAGCACATTTCGTCATGCTGCACGCACTGAAAAAAGTAAGTGCCCCCGAGTCCATTTTTTGGACTGTTTAGTGTGCTATGATAAGACCAGTTGTCTCTTATGCTTTCATGGAAGACTTCAAGAGTTAACGATATCAAGGAAACCGAATTTGCATTGGAAAAAACTCTACGGAACTTCTGCGACTCATCTTCTAAACGGCTCACGAAGAACGCACTGGACATTCTCTCCTATGTCATTTGTGATTTTGAGTCACTTCATCTCATCACAATGTTATGGCTTGAACTGCACGTTTTAAAAGCTCTTTGTCAATATTGTAACCAATGACTTTGACCATCTCTTTTTACTGCCTTTTATAGAAATAATTGATGAAATTGCTTGCCATTTCTGAATGTTAATTGCTTGAAGTGCGAAATGAAGCCGTCAAATCTTCGCAGTCACTGTTGAAGCAAAGATTTCAGTAGGAAAACCTCACGTTTTTCTCTACATAAAAATTCAGATCGGAGTGCAGGAAGACGGGAGGTTGACGATGGCTCTAAATTAGTCAAATACGACAATTCCATGTCTCTCACGTCTTGCAAGATTACATGCTTGTTCTTGTGTCACGTCTTGCAAGATTGCATGCTTGTTCTTGTGTCACGTCTTGCAAGATTACATGGTTGTTCTTGTGTCACGTCTTGCAAGATTACATGGTTGTTCTTGTGTCACGTCTTGCAAGATTACATGGTTGTTCTTGTGTCACGTCTTGCAAGATTACATGCTTGTTCTTGTGTCATGTCTTGCAAGATTACATGGTTGTTCTTGTGTCACGTCTTGCAAGATTACATGGTTGTTCTTGTGTCACGTCTTGCAAGATTACATGGTTGTTCTTGTGTCACGTCTTGCAAGATTACATGGTTGTTCTTGTGTCACGTCTTGCAAGATTACATGGTTGTTCTTGTGTCACGTCTTGCAAGAACTGAGGAGGTTGTGGTCCCACTTCATTGCATCATGACCAGTCACAAATATCCCTTTTTCTAAAAATACAGAAGTCGAGAAAATATCACGAACAGTTTTCTCCGAACGGATATCAAATTCAGTTGTTAGACGGTCGTGTTTCAATGATCAGTGAGCACGTGAAGTTGGATGATATAATTTGCGCTGGCGGATTGAATTGACGCCACCAAAATTGTCAAACATCAATGCGTTTAATCCTGCGCATTTCAAGCTGCTGATGATCAACGTCTTCTATAAATGCCCAAAATTTTTGATGCTTCAATGACTTCTATTATCACAAAATTCGATTGCTTAACTCTTTCAGTCTACTAGAAGTACAAAATAATTGAAAACGATGGCACATGGATAAACTTAGTAAGAAAAGGGCAAAAAGAAATGTTTTGTGCCTTAAAGAGATAGGAAAAAGTCGTGAGTCGCTTGCAGATTGCTGTAAAATCCATCAAAGTGATTCGATTGCCACGATTGCTTCAGATTCGAAGAATTCAGATCAATCGCACAAGTTTTCTCGATAAGTTTGGTCCTTTCGATCATTATTGAAGACGATAGCAGGCGTAGAAAAATTTGTACACCTGATGATTAAGACCTTTGGAAAGGAGTAAAATGTATAACAAAAAACGAAAAGAACAAAACAGAAAAGAAAACGAGCATAGATGCTGAAGCATTCAACAGGCATTATACCAACATTTCCACAGACCTCACATGTGAAGAACTTTTATTAAAATGTGGTCCGAAGATGCATCAGGAATTCTTTGAGGCACATGAGACGCACTCTGAACTGCAGAAGCTGAAGAAGACAGCAACAGGCACTGACGGAATTCCATCATGGTTTCTCGGTTTGGCTTCCGATTGCATATACGAGCAGCTGAATAAAATTATCAAAGCGTCACTGAGCTTTGGAATAGTCCCTGAACAATGGAAATCATCAAATATCGTCCCAATACCAAAAACAAGACATCCACAAACACAAGGAGACTTCCGTCCTATATCAATCACCCCGTTCTGTCAAAAATGGTAGAGAGAAAGATCAAATTCAAATATCTGAATCCAATAATAAGCTAATTTCCTCAACCTTTCAAAGATCAGTATGCCTTCCGACCATCAGGAGGAGCAACAGCAGCCTTAGTTGCGTTTACCCACACTATCACGAGCCTTCTCGAGCGAGATCAACAGCGTTGTGAGAGTCATTTCCGTCGACTTCTCAAAGGCATTTGATACGGTAAGACACAGCAATCTATTCCGAAAAATGTGAAATCTCAACATATCCAACGAAGTGTACAACTGGCTCATAGACTTCTTCACTGAACACCGCCAAACCACAAGTTATGGAGGCACCATCTCTGAAGAATCAAAAATTAACGCTGGTGTCATTCAAGGCTCTGTATTAGGTCCTTTTGCATTCTCCGTCGCAATTTCAGATCTAGTGGGAACATCATTATAAAATACGCTGACGATACCTGCCTTAGTATTCCGCCGAATAACTTCAACTCCACAGAGATTGAATTGTCCTCAATACGTAACTGGGCAGAAGAAAATAACCTGAAAATCAATGCATCAAAGTCTAAAGAAATTATCTTCAAAAAACCGAGAGATCAACAAGAGCCTCAACCATTACCTCAGATAAAGCGATATCAAGATATAACAATTTGAGGGGTCACATTCACCGATCGCCTAAAAATGGACATTCATATTAACAATCAAATCAAGAAATGCAACCGAAGTCTGTATGCCATCAAAATCATTAAGAAGCGGTGCGAAGCCTCAGTCTGTCCTGCAAGTTTACAACGCTCTTGTCCGCAATCGTCTCCTTTACGCGATACCAAGTTGGTGGGGTTTCGCAAACCAAAATGACAAGAGATGTCTTGCGAGTTATGTAAATAGAAGTATTAAATTCAAATACTGCAAGGCGATCAACATTCAGAACACAATCAAAAAATTGAAAACCGCTTGTTCAAGAAGGTCGCTACCAACGAAACGCATCCACTGTATAAGTTCCTTCTCCCTAAGATAAACCACGACCGGCATCTAAGAAGAAGACCGCATTCATTACAGAGAACAGTGAACAACAACAACATCGGAAGGAACTTCTTCAACCGAATACTTCACGCTGACTTTACCATTTGACATTTCCGTCTTCAATCTGCCACATCTGACTGACTTATTAAGTAACGTACATAATTGTTTTCTTCATCTATTGTAATCCGTCATGTGCTTGTCATATCGGAATAAAGCTTTTTATTATTATTATGATTTCACCATAGGTATATATATATATATAGGTAGAGTGTTGACTCAAAAAAGTATCTGTATACAGTGAAAATATTTATATCAAAGGATTCAGTTTTTTGCGGAGATTACGTTCCCGTGGTCCAAAAAATTATTTGAGCACTTTTGAAAAAAGTCAAAATTTGCCAATTCATATACTACCGAGATGACTCTCCTAAATAAGTAGTATGAAACAAGTTGGATATCAAAAGGAATGAATATTTGCCAATAAGCATCCTAGCTAAGCGGAGATCAAGCTGGTTATCAAGGGAATTATATGAGTTGTATTGTAATGAAAGTCTTCATGAAAAAGTCGCGATATTATTCGTGCTTTCTTGGCTGAAATTTCAAGTTTTTAATTCAATTTTCACCGGCATGATCTTATGATTCACTAAATTCATGTTTCATTTCTTGAATCTGAATAGTGATGTAGACCCATTTACATATTTCAAAGTAAAATGAAGTCATTGTCTTTGATTATGTGATTTTGCTGTGCCAGTGGTAGGTTGCCTGTGATATGATCACGCTAAAGAAAATACTCTTGAGGTTGAGCATGAAAGTAATAGGAACCCATCGAGTTGCTAATTTAGCAAACATTAAATCTCCAAGGCTGTCATGAGAATCTGTGAAATGCCATCATTCCTTCTGCATTACAATCATGATCATTCAATTCCGTTGTAATTTCTGAAAAACTGCAAAATTTTGCATATCTCACATTCGGTGACAACTACACCTGTATCTCCCTTGAGTTCATTTAATAAAATCGAAAGTGTATACACATTGAGGATTTAATAAATGCGAAGTTACCACTCTACCTAATATCCTCTTCTCAGCATTCCTCACTGAATGTTATTAAGCAGGCGATGTGTGACCAAAATGATACTGCAACATGCACGCCTCTGCTGGTGTCCAAAAAACCAGTTGACAACTTGTTGTTTGAGTGCTTGCCATTCCCAATGGCATGTGATATACGACCTTTCCCTTCTAGGCAGCGAAAACTGAACGAGCTGTGTGAATTGAATTGAATATTCAGAGCATTCTGTCGCATCATCGACATGTTTGTCTTGTAGGAAGGCATGGCTCGCTTCTGTACGGAACCGTATTCTCGGCCGAGTCACCGGAACATGCATGAGACTTACATGCATCTCACCAATTATTCCCTCAATAAACACAGCAAGAACTTCTTGTTGAGTGCCAATGAAGATTCAGGCAGCAAGCGCACCATGACCAGTGTCTTCCATCGTCTGGAGGCACAAGGATGCGACATGACCAAGTTGTGGCACGAAATTGAGAGAATCGTCAACAAAACGGTGATTGCCTTTCTTCCTGAGCTCAAGATCTACATGCATGCGGAACTTCCTCCTCATAAGAGTGGTCCGAAATGCTTCCATGTAAGTATTCATCGCCGCCTTCTTCTGTTCTTGTCATGTTTGGCATCACATCTTCCACAGATCCTTGGCTTTGACATCATCATCATGGACAACATGAAGCCAATGCTGCTGGAAGTGAACTGCAATCCTAGCATGCGTCTTGATTGTGAAGTGGAACTGATCCCGGGCGTACCGGAATACTTCGTCAGTCAAGTGGATGTGTGCATCAAGAAACCGCTCATTCTCGACACTCTGCGACTCTTATCCTCACAACTGAAGAACAACCGACAGTGAGTTGTCTTCTTTCTCATGAGGCTGCTCCCATTTCTCGTGGTGAAAATCACAGAACGTGTTATCAATGCGGTGTTTGTAGATGGCTGTAGAATGACAGTCCGTGGTTTTCATGTTTTTCACAAAAAAATGAGGACTTCGATGCAAAATTACGAATTATCATCATAAATTGCATCCTCAGTTGAAAAATGGGAACAGATGGGAGCAAATGTCATTTTATCCAGAACTTTTCAATTGAGTTTTCTATTTGCATCTGTTAAAGGCGCGCTAATTTAGACGACATGTCCGCAGTGTATTGGAAGTAGTAATTAATGAATACCCGTCAAAATTTTACTTGTTATGCTAATTTAGTCTCTTAAGACATCAGTTGTCCACTGAATAACTACATGTTGTCCACAGGAACCAGGTACGAGTTTTTGTTAGCCGAGTGATCTCAACATAGCACTTTATGGGAGTAGAATTCATCAGTGCTCATTAACAAAGAATTAAAATCGCATTGTTTTCATAGGCAAAATGTTAATTGAGGAATATATTAAATTTCGGCAGATGTAACCACTACGATGCATGTTTCGGTCTTCTGGGTTCGAACCAGCGACGTTGGAGCTAGGGGACGTGGAAGCATTCCCTGTAACCACAAGGCCACCGGACCATCTGTTGAGAGCGTGACTTAGCCAGGAAGGCAGTGCTTTAACGCAGGCACGTGGGGTAGGTTTGAACCAGCGACGTTGGAGCTCGAGGACGTGCAAGCATTCCCTGTAACCACAAGGCCACCGGACCATCTGTTGAGAGCGTGACTTAGCCAGGAGGGCAGTGCTTTAACGCACGCACGAGGGGTATGTTCGAACCAGCGACGTTGGAGCTCGAGGACGTGCAAGCATTCCCTGTAACCACAAGGCCACCGGACCATCTGTTGAGAGCGTGACTTAGCCAGGAAGGCAGTGCTTTAACGCAGGTACATGGGGTAGGTTCGAACCAGCGACGTTGGAGCTCGAGGACGTGCAAGCATTCCCTGTAACCACAAGGCCACCGGACCATCTGTTGAGAGCGTGACTTAGCCAGGAGGGCAGTGCTTTAACGCAGGCACGTGGGGTAGGTTTGAACCAGCGACGTTGGAGCTCGAGGACGTGCAAGCATACCCTCTAACCACAAGGCCACCGGACCATCTGTTGAGAGCGTGACTTAGCCAGGAAGGCAGTGCTTTAACGCAGGTACATGGGGTAGGTTCGAACCAGCGACGTTGGAGCTATCGGACGTGCAAGCATACCCTCTAACCACAAGGCCACCGGACCGTCTGTTGAGAGCGTGAATTAGCCAGGAAGGCAGTGCTTTAACGCAGGCACGTGGGGTATGTTCGAACCAGCGACGTTGGAGCTAGAGGACGTGCAAGCATACCCTGTAACCACAAGGCCACCGGACCATCTGTTGAGAAGGTGAGTTAGCCAGGAAGACTGCTTTAACGCAGGCACGTGGAGGGCGGATTACATTCTGCATTGACTTAATGCCGCATCCGAGATTGAGGCGCTTCACGCAGGCGCTACTCATTCTATGCAAGGACAAGTAACGTGGTCATTGATGAATTTATCAAATCTCAACAGATTTGTCCACCACGATAAATAAAAAGCCGGAATTTCATCAGCAGTTATGAAGTGCTCATAATCATTATTCAATCATTTTATTGTGCATCTATTCTTCTTCAGGAGACGAATCGTCCTCACTCAACAAAATCATCTGCCGCAGCAGAAGGAGGAACCTGAGGAGGAGAAGGAGGAAGAGGAGACTGGAGACAAGGAAGAGAAGGATGAGGAAGAGGAAGAAGATGATGATGAGGAAGATGAGAAGGAGACTGAAGAGGATGAGGAGAACAGCAAACAGCAGCGTGTACAGGAGAACAGTGCGCTGGTGAATCTCCGCCGCGAACCTCCCATCGAAGTGTCACAGAGAGGAGATGTGGTCTGCGTGGTCAGCGGGACCAGTCCTCGACTCCGTCACTCTGAGCGGCGCCAAGAGAGGAGAATGCGACGTCAGATGAAGGTGAGGTCGTCACTGTACCGTATTAGCCACAGAATTAGATTGTTTAATCGTATCACTTTGCTAGAAGTGCAAACTGATTCAAACAGATGGCACATGCAGGAACTTAATAAGTGGGCAAAAAGAAATTTTTAATACCTTGCAGAGATAGGAAAAATAGTCGTGCGTCGCTTGCGGATTGCTCTGAATTCCTTCAAAATGCTCTGATCGCCACGACTCCTTCAGATTCGAAGAATTCAGATCATTGCACTAAAATTTTCTCGATAATGTTGGGCCTTCCGATCATTTAAAAAAAAGTTAGCAGGCGCATGAAAGAACGTTCACAAACTTCTCTGTAGAACTTGACATCGTCTGTGTCTCTTTGCTGTGTGATCCGGTTGATAACAGTCACTGAAACTTCGCACGATTTGACGTGTTTAATGTTGAACTGGCTGCTCATTGTTCGATTGCTATGGTATTTAGTCAGGAGATTGTGCCATTTCATTTACGTTACATGTTCCAATGTTTCCCTTCTAGTCAAACGGAAGAAGAGACGACCTGTCTAATTCTGTGGTAATAGCAGTGTGTCTATTCATCAAGCCAATTCATTCACTGATTAGTGTGGCAGGATAGCTCAGTTGGTTGAGGGCCCACTTCGGTGCGGAGGGGCAAAAGGTGCAGGGTTCGAGTCTGTCCGCCTGGGGAGGTGCCGCCGCATTCACTGTGGGTGGTATGATAGCTCAGTTGGTTGAGGGCCGGGCTTCGTTGCGGAGGGGCAGAAGGTGGAGGGCTCGAGTCTGTCCGCATCGGGAGGTGCCGCCGCTCTCACTGTAGGTGGCAGGATAGCTCAGTTGGTTGAGGGCCGGACTTCGGTGTGGAGGTGCAGAAGGTGCAGGCTTCGAGTGTGTCCGCCTGGGGAGGTGCCGCCGCTGTCACTGTGGGTGGTATGATAGCTCAGTTGGTTGAGGGCCGGGCTTCGGTGCGAAGGGGCAGAAGGTACGGGGTTCGAGTCTGTCCGCATCGGGAGGTGCCGCCGCTCTCACTGTAGGTGGCAGGATAGCTCAGTTGGTTCAGGGCCGCACTTCGGTGCGGAGGTGCAGAAGGTGGAGGGTTGGAGTCTGTCCGCCTGGGGAGGTGCCGCCGCTCTCACTGTAGGTGGCAGGATAGCTCAGTTGGTTGAGGGCCGCGCTTCGGTGTGGAGGTGCAGAAGGTGCAGGGTTCGAGTCTGTCCGCCTGGGGAAGTGCCGCCGCTCTCACTGTAGGTGGCAGGATAGCTCAGTTGGTTAAGGGCCGCGCTTCGGTGCGGAGGTGCAGATGGTGCAGGGTTCGAGTCTGTCCGCCTCGGGAGGTGCCGCCCCTCTCACTGTAGGTGGCAGGATAGCTCAGTTGGTTGAGGGCCGCACTTCGGTGCGGAGGTGCAGAAGGTGCAGGGTTCGAGTCTGTCCGCCTGGGGAGGTGCCGCCGCTCTCACTGTGGGTGGCAGGATAGCTCAGTTGATTAAGGGCCGCGCTTCGGTGCGAAGGGGCAGAAGGTGCAGGGTTCGAGTGTGTCCGCCTCAGGAGGCACCGCCGCTCTCACTGTAGGTGGCAGGATAGCTCAGTTGGTTAAGGGCCGGACTTCGGTGCGGAGGGGCAGAAGATGGAGGGTTCGAGTCTGTCCGCCTGGAGAGGCACCGCCGCTCTCACTGTAGGTGGCAGGATAGCTCAGTTGGTTAAGGGCCGGACTTCGGTGCGGAGGGCAGAAGGTGCAGGCTTCGAGTCTGTCCGCCTGGGGAGGTGCCGCCGCTCTCACTGTAGGTGGCAGGATAGCTCAGTTGGTTGAGGGCCGCACTTCGGTGCGGAGGTGCAGATGGTGCAGGGTTCGAGTCTGTCCGCCTCGGGAGGCACCGCTGCTCTCACTGTGGGTGGTATGATAGCTCAGTTGAATGAGGGCCGCACTTCGGTGTGGAGGTGCAGAAGGTGGAGGGTTCGAGTGTGTCCGCCTGGGGAGGCACCGCCGCTCTCACTGTAGGTGGCAGGATAGCTCAGTTGGTTGAGGGTTGCACTTCGGTGCGGAGGTGCAGAAGGTGCAGGGTTCGAGTGTGTCCGCCTGGGGAGGTGCCGCCGCTCTCACTGTAGGTGGCAGGATAGCTCAGTTGGTTGAGGGCCGGGCTTCGGTGTGGAGGTGCAGAGGGTGCAGGGTTCGAGTGTGTCCGCCTGGGGAGGTGCCGCCGCTCTCACTGTAGGTGGTATGATAGCTCAGTTGGTTAAGGGCCGCGCTTCGGTGCGGAGGGCAGAAGGTGCAGGGCTCGAGTCTGTCCGCCTGGGGAGGTGCCGCCGCTCTCACTGTAGGTGGCATGATAGCTCAGTTGGTTGAGGGCTGCACTTCGGTGCGGAGGTGCAGAAGGTGCAGGGTTATAGTCTGTCCGTCTGGGGAGGTGCCGCCGCTCTCACTGTAGGTGGCAGGATAGCTCAGTTGGTTGAGGGCGGCACTTCGGTGAGGAGGTGCAGAAGGTGCAGGGTTCGAGTCTGTCCGCCTGGGGAGGTGCCGCCGCTCTCACTGTGGGTGGCAGGATAGCTCAGTTGGTTGAGGGCTGCAGTTCGGTGCGGAGGTGCGGAAGGTGGAGGGCTCGAGTGTGTCCGCCTCGGGAGGTGACGCCGCTCTCACTGTGGGTTGCAGGATGGCTCAGTTGGTTAAGGGCCGCACTTCGGTGCGGAGGGGCAGAAGGTGCGGGGTTCGAGTCTGTCCTCCTCGGGAAGTGCCGCCGCTCTCACTGTAGGTGGCAGGATAGCTCAGTTGGTTAAGGGCCGCACTTCGGTGCGGAGGGGCAGAAGGTGCGGGGTTCGAGTCTGTCCTCCTCGGGAAGTGCCGCCGCTCTCACTGTAGGTGGCAGGATAGCTCAGTTGGTTAAGGGCCGCACCTCGGTGCGGAGGTGCAGAGGGTGAAGGGTTCGAGTGTGTCCGCCTGGGGAGGTGCCACCGCTCTCACTGTAGGTGGCAGGATAGCTCAGTTGGTTGAGGGCCGCACTTCGGTGCGGAGGTGCAGAAGGTACAGGGTTCGAGTCTGTCCGCCTGGGGAGGTGACACCGCTCTCACTGTAGGTGGCAGGATAGTTCAGTTGAATGAGGGCCGCACTTCGGTGTGGAGGTGCAGAAGGTGCAGGGCTCGAGTCTGTCCGCCTCGGGAGGTGACACCGCTCTCACTGTAGGTGGCAGGATGGCTCAGTTGGTTAAGGGCCGCACTTCGGTGCGGAGGTGCAGAAGGTGCAGGGGTCGAGTCTGTCCGTCTGGGGAGGTGCCACCGCTCTCACTGTAGGTGGCAGGATGGCTCAGTTGGTTGAGGGCCCACTTCGGTGTGGAGGGGCAGAAGGTGCAGGGTTCGAGTCTGTCCGCCTGTGGAGGTGCCGCCGCTGTCACTGTGGGTGGTATGATAGCTCAGTTGGTTAAGGGCCGCACTTCGGTGCGGAGGTGCAGAGGGTGCGGGGTTCGAGTCTGTCCGCCTCAGGAGGTACCGCCGCTCTCACTGTAGGTGGCAGGATAGCTCAGTTGGTTGAAGGCCGCACTTCGGAGCGGAGGGGCAGAAGGTGGAGGGCTCGAGTCTGTCCGCCTCAGGAGGGACCTCCGCTCTCACTGTGGGAGGTTGGTATCGTGGTCAGAGTTCCAAGCACGGGAAGGTTGCCTCACCCGAACTGCGTGCGGTGAATGGGAGAGGGATGAGTAATAATGCTCTGCTATGTTTAGTACTTCATGTTCGATTAGTTTTACTGACAAGAAAGTGGTGAATGAAGGCTTGTATGATGGGTGAAAACAGAAATGTAAAGAGATCAAATTATATGAACATCGTTTAGATTCGTATCTATTTTCGTTGCTGACTTCATGTAGCGATTTTTCAGGTGGAAGTCGCTACAAAACGTTTGCACATAAATTTAGGCGATGATAAGAGACTTCCAAACATCAGTTCATTTTGTTGAAATCGCAATTTTTGATTTCATTTGAGGTGCAGACTTTTGTCAATTGATTGTCAGAATAGTTCTTAGAGCAATGATAGCTGAAAACATAATCCTAAGTTGCGTCAGAAAAGAAGGATGCCTTGATGTAGACATTTTTACTATTATTTGCCCCATATGAAGTTGAATTGGTAGAGAGGATATCACTTCTGTTCGGAGTGAGCATCTCAGGACAATTTTAGATGGTCTGATGTCCAAAAACATTTCATTCCCAAGATAAGGCCTTCTCCTCCTTTGTGAGCGACATGTCCTCTTGCAATGTTGTGCACTTGAAGTCGGTGCTGTGACCTGTCGATCACGTGGAATCCTTCAGCAGCAGTCTATGAAGCATTTCCTTATTTCCAGAGACAACGCAGTTGGATAAAGAGCAGCAATGACGAGCTGAGAGCTGGTCGGAAGTCCACTGTCCGTCGGAAAGTCTCCGATGCCAGCTCATCCGAAGAGGAGAGTTGCTTGGATCAAATTTATCCGGCCAAACACACGGATTTGGAGAGGCTTCGTGTACTTGAGGACACCACAGCAATCTTCATCAATTCTATCGGAGTTCGAGCCAATTTCAGGATGGGATCAACAGCTTTCCGCACCTTTACCAGGTAATACAAATTTGCCGGACTCCAACACTAATGAAAAAAGTTAACCGAATACACAAAATAGAGAGATATGGTTACTACTGATTGCAACAATATAAGTAATATCAATTAAAGACCCAAATCATAAATATTCAAGAATGTTGAATCGTAATCACTTTAATTCTTCGATTTAATTCGAATCGTTCATCCGATTCGTGAGTTGTAGTCGAATTAATCAGACAATCGGAATTTTACTCATCAATAGCGGTTTCTGTTGCCAACGTAGAAATGAAGATAAGATGGCTAAGAAAATTCGCATCAATTGTGCAACGTTGATATGATGTTGGACCTCTCTCATGGAAAATCATCAAATAAATCATTGAAATTACGTTTTTTGATGATAACATATAAATGAATCGTCGGCCTGTCCACTCTGTATACAATAGCTCTGTATTTTGAATGGTCAACCTCGACAAAGAAACGTTCGGCAACATAACCTTTTAATGTTATTTTCTGATAATCTTCATTACACGTGGCCTCATCATCTTCCCTGTATGTAAACCATCGTTAACGTTTTATTTTCACTGATAATGAATACATGCTGATAACGTCATGTAGGGAATAGGAATTTTGTCAGGGAACATGACCAGAAGAAGGAAGGATGTGGACTTCATTCTCGTCAGTGTCTCGAGACTTCCTTGACCAGGATTCTACAACCCATGCAAGTTGAATTAAATGACAACCGTCTTCGAACGGCAAATAATCGTCAGATTAACGTATTCCCTGACTCATCTGCAGACAATGTGACTGCATGTAGGTCCGAAACTGGCCTAATGAAGAGTTCATCTCACACATCATGGCCTCATCAATGCTTTCTTTTCAGACGTTGTCAACTCAATCAGCTGGGTCTTTCAAGTGCAGCCATAGACATCCTCTACATCGATGTTCAACGCCGCTGGGATTACATCTTCAATGATGGCAATGCAGGTGAGATTCTGTGTTCCTAGGATGAAGCTCATGCGTTAAATGCGGTAATAAAGTTGAATTTCCTACAGATTTGCCTACAGATGCTCTTGAGAGAGCGTGTGGACAGGGTTAATGATATCCATTAATGCAGGTCCGAAAATGGTGATCAGAATGAGTCTACGATTTGATAATTTACTGGAAGGTTTAACATCGCTTCTCTTGACTTCAATATCCTTGGTGATCACATTTGAGAAAAGCCCGAAAACAGGTGTACAGTTAGCAGAAAGTCGTTTCAGTGATTTCATCATTGTATTTCAGCAGATCGGTTTCAGTACGTCATACACGTGCCATCATCAGTGACAACAACAAAGAACAATGAATGCGCATTTTTATCCATTGATGAAGTTCATGAACAGATGATGATGAAATAACTATACAGACGAACAAAATGACATTATTTGCAATAAATACATCGGTTCTGACTTCAAATTGCTGTTCATTAGTACTTTTGTGCTAGATTTAATTAGATGTGTGCTTGCAATTGTTGTATGGCGTGTTTGTAATAATATTTTGAAGTTTTGTTCTGTTGGTATGTGTCTATATAATGATATTTCTGATGGTGGTCTGCCTTTAAGATGTTTTTTCATGCGTGTGTACAGATGTCTGCGAGTCTCTCCGATGTAACATTCTTGGCAATGTTCACAGTCATATTGATAAGCAAGGGAAGAGCGCTCGTTAAATGGGATATTATCCTTGTATTGGCAAATGTTCCGTGTTTTAAAAGTCGTGTAGGCAATTTATATTTTCTATTCTTTCAATACTCTATTTATGCTTCGAATTCTCTTTTTTCTTTTTTACGATTCGTCAACATAAGGTAATTAAGAAGTGTATAATTAATTATCAAATAACAAACTACCGATCGATTGCACCTCTAATTTTCGGGTTTTCTTGAAGTTTGATAGACAAATATCTGGCCCTCTGTCCAGTGAAATCTCGTTGAATAATATGGTGCTATGGAGGGACCCTGCAGGAAACCCTATGACTTTGGTGTGGTACTCATAGTACGCTATTTCAAGTGCAGCTACTAGGTTGATCTCAGCTGTGCGTATAGGATGCAGTATATTGTTGACCTGTCAGAGCAAAAGTGAGCTGAATTTTCATGTTAGAAGTATCATTTTCATGTTTTCCGCTCTCATGCGGTGCAAGTCAATGGTTCAATAATTTTCATTATTTCAGGTTTAGCCTATCAGGCATTCCTCGAGGCTTTCTTTCGCATCTGTTTGCAAAAGTTCAATCATTCCGGAGATCGGTTGGAAGCGGTTGCGGGTATGATTCATCACTGCAAGGCTCACATGGGTCTTCTCTCACCCGAGGAGAATGATGGGCCGCGTCGGACACTGGATTTACTCAGCCGACGATCCAAGCGGCGAGTAGAACATGTCCGGCAATTACAAGATTTCATTCAATATCCGGAGCGTCGGAGGAGCACTTATTCTTCATCGCGTGACTGGGAATTGGAGAATCGAAGAGGGATTTTGCCCAAGTTACCATCCGGACCAGCCAGTCGGCGTTCACAACAACAGAACTGAAGTCCTCAGCTGCCATGGATATCCCACACGTGTTACCTTGAGATTTCTATGTTCTTTACAGACAAGGGATGGACGTGTTGATATCTACCATCTGAATTCATAGCTATTTCTCTATCCGCAGAGGGTTAGAAACATTGGAAGATTTAGTCCTTCAGATTTGATGAAATTGATGTTTTGTGTTGAAACAGCATGTTGAACATCAAATCACAATTAGTTAAAACCATGCACTAGAAAACTGAAAACTGAAACTGAAACTGCTTTACTCTGCGTTAAGCATTCGACAATTACCTTCGACTGGTTTTGCAAATTATTGCAATGGAATCGATAAAATAACATTTCTTTAACAAATTCCACAATTTCTTGGACACTACTTTTTAAAGCAGTAAAAGTAGAATAATTTTTTTCCATGTCTAATGACAATATGCAAAATCATCATTATTCCGTCAAACACAGTGAAGTTGACCCTCCGAGTGCGAGTAGATAGCTATGGAATCCACCTTATTCATTTCCAGATGACAGATATCAGTCTAGGAAGTTACCTTCTATGAGAATTCGATGCCCAGACAGAGTTACAGCTTCTTGTTATTTGCGTTTATATTTCTGCTCATTCCTTATCACTGCTGATTTGAACTGCATTTCATAACTTTAACATTTTTATAAAGATATTTAACATTTCTTCCATTCAGAATTTTGCCAGATGTAAAACGGCTTCCGTAATGATGAAACTACATTGGGATCATTCTTTCTGTGTTGTAATTTTATTGCTTTTTGTCACGCTTTAATTATCGTTATTTGCTACTGACTGCTTGAAATTCACGTTGTGAAGTGCTTTTGCTGTTTATTGCCTTTTTTACTCAGATTTTATCTTGTGAATTTACAATCATGTATAAATGATTTCTTTACAAAATGTCTTTTTGATTACAAATTTGAAGGAAAAACAAATCTTTCATACCCTCGTAGACAGACTTAAATCAGTGACTTCATTAACAAATTGGACAGTCCCTTCGATGTCACTAACATTGCAGAATATTCATTGATTCATTAGCTTTGTAGAAATCAGGTCCTTCAATATCTCAGCCTTGAAATCAAGCGAACGACGAAACGCTTCATAAATTCTGATAAATAGGCTCATGAGCAAATTTGTTAATTACAAATTGTTCATTGTAAATTTCAACTTAAGTCTCACCTCATAAAAGCGATTTTGTTTTGAGAAGGAATCATTGATTTGTAGCAGCACGGATGCTTCAGATTTCATGTTTCTTTCACATTAAACGATGAGAATGATAATTCAGCCCTGAAACACTTTCTTACACATGACCCTTAATTAACATCCGTGGCTATGCGTGACATTAGGCCTACTGCAACATCTGTCGGCAGTCCTGTTATATAGACTTTGCGTCTCATCCCTGTGGGAACGCATCTTGCTAATATCAACAGATTATCTGGCTAGGTAGCGATTTTGTGGATAAATTTTTTAAAGGTTCATTTTCGTGTAAAAACTATCTCCGCATGTGAAAATGGTCATCATCTATCCAAAAACATGTGTAAAACTAAAAAAACGACAGGTGGCGAAAAAGTTGCTATAATTAGTTGGTAGATATTTGGTTACTAATGCGAGCTGATTTTTCGCCAACCAGCGAAATCGTGGATATTGTAGCAACTAATTAGTGGCAAGTAGTAATGTTCGTATATTACCTTCACATGAAAATATATTGTATACTCAGTCTGATCTGATAAAAAGGGATCTTTTTTTAATTCACGAAGGCTCAAGCTAAAAAAGGTATTTATCTTCCATAAATGTCGCAGTAAATACTATGATATTATTCAAATATTTGTCATTGTTGTAAATTATTGAATGTCAAGAGATGTTATGAAAATTGATATATATATATGCGGATTCTCTAAATTCTTATCATTATCAAAGAATGATAGTCTGCACTTATTTCTTAGATAGATTATGCGTATGTGGGGGATAGTGAGGCGAGGGAGAGAAAAGAGCCTCGGCTGTAGAGGCAGATTATTAAAGAAAATAAGAGAGAAGGTCAAAAGTAAAAGGTGACATATAGAGCGCGAATTGTCGCCGGCGAACTTCGCCAGCGAATATCCCGCAAATATGACTGAACTTTAGCATGATATTCTGCAGCTGACATTCGCCAGTTTTTCGCAAGATTCGTTCCCACAGGGATGTGTCTGCATGTATCAGAGGCTAAACAATGTGATAGGACCTCAATTTCATGCTCAGGGAAGACAGAACATGCTTAGCGGCTCATCCGTGGTTCAAGCGGCAGCGCAGACAACCGTAGACGACGCGCAAACTGTAAACTCTCGCCCGCGCGTATTCAGAAACATTCCCCATGTTTTAACAGCATCAGATCAAGTGATTTCTGACTCTTAGTGCAGCGCGTATGTACGCGGGTAGAAGAATAGAATATCGTTAACCACGGGTGTTTGGGGTGTTCCGTAATTACGCGTGGCAAATTCACCAAGTGCATGGGAATCCCTTCTTGACATGGATGTAGGCATTTTAGTCACAGCATCTGCTTTGCTGTAGTTTGAAGATAAGTCAGCAGTATATTGTAGCAATTATTCTGAACATATGGAGAACTGTAGGCTTAAGATAAAAAGTGGCTTCATTGCTGATGACAGGAACCAAGAATCCTGCATCAGATTATAGGCGCCTATCATATATGCGTATTCTCGTAGTGTCGCTCCAGTGGCGCGCCATATGTTGGAAAATCCTCTGCTAAGTAGATTATACAAGCATAAAGGCCTCATGTTTTGCTGGAAATGTAGGACATCCTGAAAGTTGCTATCGGTATATACGAGTAGTGCATATTATTTGCGCAGCAAAAGTTGCCTCAGATATAAAGGCCATTTTCTTCATCTTGCCGATAAAAAAATCAATCAATTTCAGACGTTGCATCATCTTTGGCATTCAAATTGTGATGAATGAACCCATTAACGTCTATTGCTTCTCATGAAATATATATTTGACAATTCATTTCTATAATTGAATCTCAAAAATTACAATCATAGGAATTTAGAAATTCAATTTCAGATTGATAAAAAGAGAGCATTTCAGCACAATTTGATGCTGCATATAATAAGCTGCTGATCGTGGTTGTCAACGATGATTACATCCATGCAGCTTTCAAGATCAATGATAAAAATCGTGTTTTCACCGACGTAGCCTTTGCTGCATACAGCTTTTAATGGGCTACGTCAAACCATGAGGCAACATTTATGCAAAGATACAAATTTTCAGGAGTAAGAGCGATAGCAAAATACGGTAGCGATGAAGACAATTTCAAAACTGCTGAATGGCGAGATTGCAAAAGTATTGCACGTTTGTATTCATTACTTTCCTAGGCAAGCAGTGGCCAAGAATGATGTTCATGACCATAATAGTTTCGTCGTAAGTGAAAATCTGGATGGGGAAAACCACCTTTTTTTGGTCAACTTCGCTTAAAAAGTACTTTGGTTTTAACCTCGGGGATCCAGGAGCACACTAGACAGTTTTTGATATTGCTCAAACCTACAGCAGTAACAACTCCAATTTTACTTTAAATTTTGGGTTCCACGCATTTCTGATGTCCGAACAACCCAAATGTTATCAAAAATTTAACCTTAACATCAAAATTGAGCATTCAAATCAGTTATAGAATACTGAAAATGTGCAAATGAAGCTGTGACATCATATCATGCGTCTATCTCATCACTACATAAATAGTGATATGGCCCTGAGGCCGAGTCCTCCACGTACCCGGTTCTATAATATAAAGGGTTCAAAAGAAAAGCTTCTTCGGGTACTTCCAAGCGATTATTATTGCGTGTGCGACGTTTCGCCACAAGAATCTTTCAACATATGAGACAAGAATCTTTCAACCATATAAACTTTTGCACATCCGCCTCAAGATTTTCTAAATTTTTATAGTACTTTTAATCTTTGTTATCAGTAGAATTTTTTAACCTTAACATGTGCTCACGTGATAATTTTCTTTATCGATTTTCTTCGGTCGTATGATGTGAATTAGTCCGGCAGCCAGCACGAGTTTCTGCAGGGAACGAGGCCGAAAGTGAGACTTTCACAGAATGCTGTACATCCTATGCCTACTACGAATAGGCACGTCTGCCGAGTTCTAGTGAGTTCCTCTTCTTGTCAGACAAGATCAAAGAAAAACATATGTAAATCCAATGGGACACAGATTGCAGTTTTTAAGCTAAAATGAAATTTTCCATGTTTTCTCTGATTAAACGAAAATTATTAAGCCCAGAGTCATAATTTTTGACATGGAATGTCGTCAGGTCATTTCCTATCATGTTCATGCACTCCTGTCTATAAAGCTAAACAAATTTAGATTTGGCGAGCCTCTCAATGTCGGCAAACACAAACATTTTGAGCAACTTTATCCACATTTGACCACATTCTCGCATGCATTCCCGATTAGATGCATGATAAAAGCACATGCATATCATAGGAAATGACCTGAAGACATTCCATGCCAAAAATTATGACTCTGCGCTTAGTACTTTTCGTTTAATCAGAGAAAACATAGAAAATTTCATTTTTGCTAAAAACTGCAATCTGCGTCCCATTGGATTTACATGTGTTTTTCTTTGATCGTGTCTGACAAGAAGAGGAACTCACTAGAACTCGGCAGACGTGCTGATTCGTAGTAGGCATAGGGTGTACATCATTCTGTGAAAGTCTCATTGTCGGCCTCGTTCCCTGCAGAAACTCGCTCTGGCTGCCGGACTATGAGGTGTACATCATTCTGTGAAAGTCTCACTTTCGGCCTCGTTCCCTGCAGAAACTCGTGCTGGCTGCCGGACTATGAGGTGTACATCATTCTGTGAAAGTCTCAATGTCGGCCTCGTTCCCTGCAGAAACTCGTGCTGGCTGCCGGACTATGAGGTGTACATCATTCTGTGAAAGTCTCATTGTCGGCCTCGTTCCCTGCAGAAACTCGTGCTGGCTGCCGGACTATGAGGTGTTCATCATTCTGTGAAAGTCTCACTTTCGGCCTCGTTCCCTGCAGAAACTCGTGCTGGCTGCCGGACTATGAGGTGTACATCATTCTGTGAAAGTCTCACTTTCGGCCTCGTTCCCTGCAGAAACTCGTGCTGGCTGCCGGACTATGAGGTGTTCATCATTCTGTGAAAGTCTCACTTTCGGCCTCGTTCCCTGCAGAAACTCGTGCTGGCTGCCGGACTATGAGGTGCACATCATTCTGTGAAAGTATCACTTTCGGCCTCGTTCCCTGCAGAAACTCGTGCTGGCTGCCGGACTAAATGTTGCGCTGTACATCTTCATTAGTGCATGATTAAGCCTTTGGGGCGAAACGTCGCACACGCAATAATAATCGCTTGGAAGTACCCGAAGAATCTTTTCTTTTGAACCCTTTATACTACATGAATAGTAGCAATATCCCTCAAACACTACTCTTCATAATAGTAACCTAAGAAAAGTATAAGGACTCTAGTTCATTAAATGTATTAACTAAATTTGCCAATTTTTCGTATGACACTTCAACAGGGGCAAGGGCAACAGAGGATGCATCGTACGAAAATTTTGCAAATTTAGTTAATACATCTACCGTATCTGTCGCACTGCAAGGCGCACATAAAATTCCTATATGTGTTCGAAATCGACAATGCGCCTTATATTCCTTATGTATGAACAGCGTATGTTCATGTGCGATTGGGGTGTTGATTAAGACGAAGCTTTTCCATTGAGACATGCTTGAGACACTGATTTCAAACTGAAGATCATCAGCTACGCAGTGCCACATGAGAATACAGCAGCTGCGGAACAGTTCAACATTTTATGAATCAATGTTAAGGCAGTGGCGTAAACAAGATGATCCGCGTCAAGTATAGAAGACGAAGAAGAAGAGTTTCCGAGGGAGTATGGCTACAATTAGAGGATAAAATTGGGCAATGGATTTCTGAGCAGAGAACAGCAGGTAGAAGCGTCTCTACAGCCTCCATTCGACTTAGGCAACAGTTTAACTGTTAAGTCCAACCATCCATGAGTCCAACTCTTCAAGTCCGACACCGAAGGCGAGGAATTTAATGGATCTGTAAAGGCAGAATGATTGGAAAAGTGCGTATAGTTCTCCTGTGATATTGGCAGTTATTGTTGATGACTTGAAAAAATCTGACCTAACCGACTACCGATTCTATCGGTGATATTGCGTCTTATAATCAGCTGCGCCTTGTAGTCCAAAAAAATACGGTATTAACCTAAAGTCCAACTTTTCTTAAGTTACTATCACAAAGAAGGTAAATGGCGGTTCTAAATTATAACTACTCTTAATAGTTTTATAAGTAATGCTGTTAATTTTATGCTGTAAATATCATGCGTCACGGTGTATTTGGTGCATTGATTCATTTAGATGGGCAATTATTGCACTTTTTCCACCACATATAACGGAGAAAGTTGTCCATGAATAAATAATTTGCATGTATTTTCATATTTCAATTTCCTTTTCTAAGTTGCTTTCGTAGCGCTAAATCCCAACACTCCAAAAATGTCAAAACATGCTGTTTATTGAAGTCATCTGCCATCACATCGAAAGATTTTTTCTAAGCTCAAAAGATCAATTCTTTGAAAAAAGGTCGAATTCAGATTTTGATTCGATAAGGGTAAATAAGGTTAATCCCCTATGACGTGCGATTGTTCAAGAAGTACAGTGTGTCCCAGTAAAAATGCCTTTCTTCAATTCGCTCTCATTTCATCATTAGTTGATGTATTTGGCTACGCTTCGAGAATATGGTAGTCAGATGAATAGAATTTTGTTTGCCACATTTCCCACATTTCTACAACTTCAATTTCTTGAAAATTGAGCAAAAAATCATAACTGTTTTGCTGATATTTCTTTCAAAAAAGGAGTTCACTTCAAATCAGTCAAGACAGGGAACAGAGCGTTCACTTACTTTGATCCTGCAAGCTTTCAAGGCCATTGCATGTAACATGAGGCGAATTGCCGATCGAGACAGGTTGAGCTGGATCTGGCCAACTGTTTCAACCATGTTCTGTGCCTCCGATGATCGCGAAGTGCGCGGCCGTCCTGGTCCCGGTCTTCGGTGCATCACATTTCCATATCGGAATAAGTTCTCATGCCAGCGAGAGATGTCTCTGGGATGGGGCCTTTTTCTTTCTGCCGAAGTGAGAGTATGAAAACGTCGCTGCACCTCCAATGGGCTTTCAAAACAAATTGCTACCCAGATTCCTTCTTAAAATGCTCATTTTTCAGCTTGTTTAACAGTGCATCTCTCAAAGGTACCCGTTTCTTTATCAAGGAGTGAATGCACGTCTGCTGTGGAACATGAAGGACGTGTTGATGAATGATCTGTTTTGTTCTTCTTTATAGCTATTTAAACTGTTGAAAGCAAGAGAAATATCAGTAAAAACAGGTTTTTGCTCAATTTTCAAGAACTTGATGTTGTATAAAAGGAGGAAAGGGGCAAACAAAATCCTATCCACCTGACTATGATATTCTCGAAGAGCAGCCAAATACACCAAATAATGCCGAAATGACAGCGAATTGAAAAAAGGCTTTTTACTGGGACACACTGTTATTTTTTGATGAAATTAATTATTAACCGCCTTCAAATGACGGGCATTCCGTGCATGCTTAGAAAAATCCCTGAGAAATTTTCATTATAGCAGTTTCAAGACCTTTGATTTAACTTTCGATTGTAAAGCTAATGATGGAAGCATGGATAATAATTTTTGAATCAAATGTAGTGTCTTTTTATTGGTATTTGGGAACACTATTCATGGGAAGTGCTATTAATGATCATTAGACCTAGCTCTTGAACTCATGCAAGTGTAATTCACTCGTGCGAGCATAACAATTAGCAGCAAGACGGAACTTGCTATAGTAGAAGAACGAATTGGGACGGATTTCAGTAGACAAACTGAAGAGGCCTTTCACTCCTCCGTGTCGGTCACTGAAATGTAGACGTGTTTCATTCTGCAATAAACCGGTGCTATTGCTGAAATCATCGACTTGAATAGCAACAATGAGACATGGTGAAAATCACTAATTAAAAATTTGTGTCGAAAGACTTCCTTGCAAAATGATTCAATGTTGAACCCAACTTGAAAATTCTAATCGAGTTCAAATAGCAGACCTGCTGAAAGGACTTCATTAATTTATTTTTTCAGTGTATGACGATTTAAACTGCTTCTTCGGTGTTTTTCAACGTTACATCGTATCACTGGTGATATGCATGGACTTTTGAGCAGTTTAAGTGCATACTAGACAAATAACAAGAGGTGGAGGCTTTGTATAAGAGTAAATCCTTTGTTGTCTTATTCACGAAATATCATATAACTGAAGTCTTAATGCATGAATAAACCCTTTCTGGGAGTACAAATAAGCGTGACATTTCCGGGGCTGCACCACCGGTGCCACGAAAGTCCTATGGGTCACATGCCCGAATTGGCACATAAATATTTTCAAATTTCAAAACTGCTTTTATTGAAGTCAAAGTGCATAAAAGCATGTTTTGAAAGGCATAGATCATTTTCTACCATTGCTTCTTATACCGGGTTTTCCGGGGTTAATCGGCTGTTGTTGTTACTAATTAATTTGACTGATGATTTTTATTATCGGCTCCGCCATGTAAAGTCTGTCATACTTAGTATAAAGAAAAAAATCCAAAACTTGGCAAATCATCTGCAAATCATCTTCAATAACATGATTTGAATAAAATTAGTGTACACCGCAAAGATCACCTCATGGACCACGGTCAAGCAAGTACAAGCGAGAACAAAAGCTGCCCTAAGACGTTTTTAAACATTGGATTACTGTAGAGGCCACCTGAAGAAGTGCAGCATGAGAGGACCATTCAAACTCTCAATCATTGTTTGACGAATGCGGTCTTGCACGCTGTCTTTTGTTACACTTGAATGAGGCCCGCCCCCTCACTTTAAACATTTCTGTCAGACAGCACAGACGTTCATCGAGACTGCGCCATCAGCAGCAGTCATGGATTCATCATTCGCCTTTGGCGATAGCATTTCTCTGTTTTCTTCTGACGCTAGCGGCTTTGTATTTGTTCGTACGAATAGGTAAGTTTTCCAAGAAGGATTTGAGGGTCATTCTCAAGCACTGCTCGCAGAAAGGGGCTGATAACTTTTATAAACAAATTAAAAGATTTATCAATCTCAACCATAGAAATAAACTGTTTATCTGAAGTTCGCTAGAATGGAAATTGACTCAAGGTCGCGGCACTTCAGGGGGAACTAAGTTGGGGCATGAAGAACCAATTAAAAGCTTATGAAAATGCGTGCGATTTATGTGCCGTTATTGTGCATTGCATGAAGCTTAATTTCCATTCTAGAGGTTTTATTGTTGTCTGATCTCAACAGGTGTAACCACCACGAGACATGTTTCGGTCTGTTGGGTTTGAATCAGTCGTCTGTAGGCTCGAACCAGCGACGTTGGAGCTAGAGGACGTGCAAGCATACCCCCTAACCACAAGGCCACCGGACCATCTGTTGAGAGCGTGAAATAGTAAGGAAGGCACTGCTTTAACGCAGGCACGTGGGGTAGGTTCGAACCAGCGACGTTGGAGCTAGAGGACGTGCAAGCATACCCCCTAACCACAAGGCCACCGGACCATCTGTTGAGAGCGTGAAATAGTAAGGAAGGCACTGCTTTAACGCACCCACGTAGATGGTGGATTCGAACCTACCCACGACTGTTGAGGATGAGCATGCCGAAGCATGTCTCGTGGGGGCTGCAGCTGTTAAGATTTGATGACTCTATCAATTGACATGTAGCTTGTCTTAAAATGGAAATAAGCTATCTAAATGCTTTTAGGTCATCATGGCTCAATCAATCATAGATTGCAGTCATAGATAAAGATTATTGAAATACCTTCACTTCAGCTTTCTATGTACATGTATGTGCATTGAGACAACCGTGGCATTTTGCGGTCAAAGGCTGATAAAAATGAATTGGTAACATACTTAAAAGAATTCTTTGTTATTGTAGAAATGTTATTGATATTTTTGTTTGATATGTGAGCTGAGTTGAAAGTAACCGGGCAGTCAAAGCATTCAAATTCATTTTAATAAAATGCATTATGGCAAAGTCAAGTTAAAGTAATGATTTCCGTTAGAGCATATGTTTGAAGTGTTGCCTTCAATGCACTTCGATGCACTTTAAATTTACATTCACTTTTCGTGTAAGCGACTGCTACCTTTCCCTCGGTTTTCAACATGAGCTGACTTTTCGAAACAAATTGCAGGAAAAGGTCGGACAGTGTCAGATCAGGAGAACTAGGAACAATCCTCTTGTTCGGAAAGTGATCTTGAAGCCAATCATCTTAACCACATTCTCTCAAAATTTGGCTACTCAAAATTGATATTCGCATGACGACGGACAATTTCCGAAAGTTCGCGTTAATAAGTCCACTTCGAGCTTTGCCGAGCATTGCCACGTAGCTGTCATATCAAGGTTCCTTCAAAAAAGAGTTCTATCAGGCCTAAAGCGCAGATTCCAGTCCAAACTGTGACAGTGAGAAAGATAACTTTTTCTCGACCATTCAATGAGGATGTTGATCTACCCAACAGACTGAATCGTGACGTTTGACTAGCAGCCCCGTTCAAGTTGTCTCGTGTTATCACAGCGCAGCTGTAAAATCTGGGACAGCGACGGTCATCATCATCTCCATTCATTGAGTGCTGGAGTGTGGACGATTTGGCCTCATATGAGCATTGTGTAAAAATTCTTATAATTGGAAGTTTGAGAGATTCCAAGTTCCTGTGAAGCATGTCATGTGGATTCCGCATGAGTCTGTTAACTCTAAGACCTAAATGAGATTCTCCATGGTACTTCCTTTAACAGAATTACAATCGAATTCTCCTTGGAATTGGCAACATGTCTCGTTCTTCTTGTACATTTTGTAGAAGGCTTTCACAATTAATACGCGCTCTATAGTAGTCAGTCTCTGTTTATCTGTCCCAGCCATATTCTGTGCTCTATAAAACAACTGCGGAATTCTAGCAAACAAATGAAGATGTATTTACATAAATAAGCTCCGCAGACAGAAATGTTCTATCAAAAACCGGATACACTGATCAATGTCAACAGACTTTCGACCAACAGATTTCGAATGCATTGACTTTGCGGTAAATTGGTTGACTTTGACTCACCCTACAGAATGGATGTTTATTTAAGTCAAGGGCATCTTAACATACTCTATTATCTGTACTCTGTTACTATAATAAGATGTTCGTGACTCAGTATTGTTGTGATTTTTTAGTTCTATTGATTCATGCTGTGATAATTTGTCGGTTTCAACTTCCACTATGCAGCAATGTTGGGTCTCAGAGGAACTTTAGACGAGTGTCATAATGAGCTCATTTTCGTTATCAGTTGCACAGCACATGAACTGCCAATGTAAAGTAGCCCTGTGTGTGGCGTTGCAGCCTCTAGGGACTAACTGCGCGGCTTCTGAGTCTGCATAATAGTTCCGTATTTGATATTTCGTTGTCAATTTCTAAGAACTCAGGTGATAGAGGAATTTTGCAATGGAAGGCAATCTTCAATGAAAGCAGAGTAAAACCTCTGTCGTATTCTCTTCGGTGTCAGCTGACATACAGATCACAACAGTTATTTAATTAGAGTCGGTGAAAATGGCATTCTTTCCGACAAGATTCTCTATATTTATCGATTTTCTTGCATTCTCTACTTACATCAGAAAGAACATGTAAGAATTGCATCTTCTTGCAAGGAATTACATTTTCTTGCTGTACGCATATGAGGTAAATCATCAATCATGAGGCATATTGCACAAATAAATAAAGCATATGGCCACAGGCTGAGAGAGATGTTTGATGGTCTGTCCCGGACTCCCTCTAACAAGAACCATATGGGAGCAGGGGGACGATTCTGCTCATCCGATGCACATCATCCGGGGATTCAACTCTGACCCCTTTCTCCTATCGGCACATAATTTTGTTTGCATTTCAACATCTGCTTTTCTTTCCCCCAGCTCTTCTTACAACTTGGTCGCAGTGAGATCCAAGGATGACAGAGCACAGCCCCGGATTCCTGACTGTCAGACCATCTGTTTCGATATTCGGAACGCCAATCGATACAAGCTTCAGAAGGCGCATTCCAAGCTGGAAGAAAAGCTCAAGGTTGATCCCAAGAACATGAAGCTCAAGGGAGAAGTGGCTGCGGCAAAGGTAAGTCGATTAGATACAATACAAGCACAGGATTCAAGCAATTCTCATTTCAATGTTTCAGGAAGCTGCGATGGCCGAAATTGACGACAATGAAACTGAACAGAAACGATTGAAAGGAAAGCGAATTGTTTATGGACAGGTCATTCAGGTGAGTTCATTATATAACGGATGAACGAAGTCATTGAGGAATATGATTTATGAAATGTACGTAAAGAAAACTTCCTTCAGAGCAGGGGTCAAGAAAGCACTTTTGCTACATGCACCATGCTTATAATTTCTACGCAAGTTAACATTCTTAATCACGGAGGTCATATCAGAAATACCCAGGGACTGAATGATGCTTCACTACGATAGTATTTCCCTGTTTCACCATCTTGAATAGGAAGCGCACGCATTTACTTTCACTACCATTCTGATGGAGGAAGACCTTACTTTTAATAGAATTTTCTATTCAGTCATGGTATCAGGAGACGATATGTCTTCGCTGCATGATATGGAAATGCATAAAATGTGGACCCTCTTAATTTCGTCTGCTTAAATGGAGTTTTGTCAATAATAGGTACAAATTCGGCAGACTAATAAAATAAAGGTTGAAATAAAACTTTGTTGTTCAGTGGCTCTGTGCAGCCATTGGTAGGTTCACAGGTAGTCACTAACATTTCTCAACCTCGCCAGAAAGTTCGTCACTTATCGAATCTGAAAAGACATGCTTTCGATCAGTCAGTTGATCACTACTCTTGCCTTAACAAAACTTCAAGTCGGGGAAGACCATCTCCAGAAAGAATTAATCGACTCACACCACGCGTCAGTAAATGTGTATTTGTAATTTTTTCATGTTATGCCTTTCGATATGGAGTTCAATTCGACCATTCATCCATATCGCAGCACAAATAAACAATCTTTTACCTCCTTGATTCAGACAATGTCGACTGATCAGGAATCGCATTACCTGACCTCATCGCGACCTCGGAGACATACAGACGCCTAAATCAGTCCAAACAACTCGATTCCATTGAGAAAGCCAGTGGCAATGCCATGTCGTCCACTTCAGCCTCAAGCTCTTTTGGTTGGCGGTCAATGCGATCTCTGACGGTCTCTTGCGGCTTATAAAGTGCTCACTTTTCAGACGACGTGTCACCTATATGAAAGAAACCGACGGTTTCAGACATGAACTCATCAACCGAAGATACTGTGGAATCTCTTCTCACACAGCGGATAATGATCCGAACTGTTCGAAAGCTGACTTTCTTTCCGTTTCGACCAGATCGAACTTTTCTAGGACGGGAGAAAAAAATAGTTTTCCACATTTGACGGTGGTCTTTAGGAAAATTACTTTTCGGCTAACTAGCCGTTCGGACTGCCCTTCTGATAAAAGAGTAGAGACTTTGCCCTTAAAAAACTCTTTCACAAGATTCGACTCGGTCATCATGACATAAGATGAATTCTGAGCCGAAAAGAAACTTTGTTTACAACTTATCTGGGTCATTCAACAATTCGATTTAAATGTGTAGAGCACACGTCTAGCCACCATAGATATTGAAAGCGTGAAAATGACCTCGCTAGCGTTAGAAGATGCAGACAACTTGTCAACAATTAACAGAGACAGTAAATTATGCAAAAAATTTGATACATCATAACTTCTCTAAAAGTACACCGATTTCGACGAGTAAAACATCAAAAGATTGCTCAGAGAAAGCCCTTTCACCTTGTGTTTGATTCATTATCATGCTCACATGCTTCCTTATTGAAAATTTGAGATTTTTGAAAGTGGCGATTTTCACATTTTGACTTCTGTCCACCTTAAACAATGACGGATACGAATATACACGTATAATAGCGCATTGATAAGCTGAGAACACAAGCTCTCGAATGTAGTATGGCCTGTCAATGTGAAATGAAACTGAAAACCAGGAGAATCGATTGAAGTTTGACATAATTTAGGTGGTCCGTTTTTCTATTATCAACTCAGAATGAATGAATGGTAGAACAGGTTTGCTATCGGTATGAACAAAATTGAAGCAATTTTCATTGCAATAGCGAAAACGATAGCATTCATGAGCATGTCTGTCAGCATGCAACAATTCATGATATTTTTAGAAGGCTTTAGAATGCTTTGTAGAAGAGTTTCTGCAGGGAACGAGGATGACAATGAGACTTTCACAGAATGATGTGCACCTCATAGTCGGCTGCCAGCACGAGTTTGTGCAGGGAACGAGGACGAAGATGAGACTTTCACAGAATGATGTACACCTCATAGTCCGGCAGCCAGCACGAGGTTGTGCAGGGAACGAGGCCGAAAATGAGACTTTCACAGAATGATGTACACCTCATCGTCGGCCTCGTTCCCTGCACAAACTCGTGCTGGCTGCCGGACTATGAGGTGTACATCATTCTGTGAAAGTCTCATCTTCGTCCGCGTTCCCTGCACAAACTCGTGCTGGCAGCCGACTATGAGGTGCACATCATTCTGTGAAAGTCTCATTGTCATCCTCGTTCCCTGCAGAAACCCGTTCTGGCTGCCGGACTATGAGGTGTACATCATTCTGTGAAAGTCTCATTGTCGGCCTCGTTCCCTGCAGAAACTCGTGCTGGCTGCCGGACTATGAGGTGTACATCATTCTGTGAAAGTCTCATTGTCGGCATCGTTCCCTGCAGAAACTCGTGCTGGCTGCGGACTATGAGGTGCACATCATTCTGTGAAAGTCTCATTGTCGGCATCGTTCCCTGCACAAACTCGTGCTGGCTGCCGGACTATGAGGTGCACATCATTCTGTGAAAGTCTCATTGTCATCCTCGTTCCCTGCAGAAACTCGCGCTGGCTGCCGGACTATGAGGTGTACATCATTCTGTGAAAGTCTCATTGTCGGCCTCGTTCCCTGCAGAGACTCGTGCTGGCTGCCGGACTATGAGGTGTACATCATTCTGTGAAAGTCTCATTGTCGGCCTCGTTCCCTGCAGAAACTCGTGCTGGCTGCCGGACTATGAGGTGCACATCATTCTGTGAGAGTCTCATTTTCGGCCTCGTTCCCTTCACAAACTCGTGCTGGCTGCCGGACTATGAGGTGTACATCATTCTGTGAAAGTCTCATTGTCGGCCTCGTTCCCTGCAGAAACTCGTGCTGGCTGCCGGACTATGAGGTGTACATCATTCTGTGAAAGTCTCATTGTCGGCCTCGTTCCCTTCAGAAACTCGAGCTGGCTGCCGGACTATGAGGTGTACATCATTCTGTGAAAGTCTCACTGTCGGCCTCATTCCCTTCAGAAACTCGTGCTGGCCGTCGGACTATGAGGTGTACATCATTCTGTGAAAGTCTCATTGTCGGCCTCGTTCCCTGCAGAGACTCGTGCTGGCCGTCGGACTATGAGGTGTACATCATTCTGTGAAAGTCTCATTGTCGGCCTCGTTCCCTGCAGAAACTCGTGCTGGCCGTCGGACTATGAGGGACTATGAGGTGTACATCATTCTGTGAAAGTCTCATTGTCGGCCTCGTTCCCTGCAGAAACTCGTGCTGGCTGCCGGACTATGAGGTGCACATCATTCTGTGAGAGTCTCATTTTCGGCCTCGTTCCCTTCACAAACTCGTGCTGGCTGCCGGACTATGAGGTGTACATCATTCTGTGAAAGTCTCATTGTCGGCCTCGTTCCCTGCAGAAACTCGTGCTGGCTGCCGGACTATGAGGTGTACATCATTCTGTGAAAGTCTCATTGTCGGCCTCGTTCCCTGCAGAAACTCGTGCTGGCTGCCGGACTATGAGGTGTACATCATTCTGTGAAAGTCTCACTGTCGGCCTCGTTCCCTTCAGAAACTCGTGCTGGCCGTCGGACTATGAGGTGTACATCATTCTGTGAAAGTCTCATTGTCGGCCTCGTTCCCTGCAGAGACTCGTGCTGGCCGTCGGACTATGAGGTGTACATCATTCTGTGAAAGTCTCATTGTCGGCCTCGTTCCCTGCAGAAACTCGTGCTGGCCGTCGGACTATGAGGTGCACATCATTCTGTGAAAGTCTCATTGTCGGCCTCGTTCCCTGCAGAGACTCGTGCTGGCTGCCGGACTATGAGGTGCACATCATTCTGTGAAAGTCTCACTGTCGGCCACGTTCCCTGCAGAAACTCGTGATGGCTGCCGGACTATGAGGTGTACATCATTCTGTGAAAGTCTCATTGTCGGCCTCGTTCCCTGCAGAGACTCGTGCTGGCTGCCGGACTATGAGGTGTACATCATTCTGTGAAAGTCTCATTGTCGGCCTCGTTCCCTGCAGAAACTCGTGCTGGCTGCCGGACGATGAGGTGTACATCATTCTATGAAAGTCTCATTGTCGGCCTCGTTCCCTGCACAAACTCGTGCTGGCTGCCGGACTATGAGGTGTACATCATTCTGTGAAAGTCTCACTGTCGGCCTCATTCCCTACAGAAACTCGTGCTGGCTGCCGGACGATGAGGTGTACATCATTCTGTGAAAGTCTCATTGTCGGCCTCGTTCCCTGCAGAAACTCGTGCTGGCTGCCGGACTATGACATCATTCTGTGAAAGTCTCATTGTCGGCCTCGTTCCCTGCAGAAACTCGTGCTAGCTGCCGGACGATGAGGTGTACATCATTCTGTAAAAGTCTCATTGTCGGCCTCGTTCCCTGCAGAAACTCGTGCTGGCTGCCGGACGATGAGGTGTACATCATTCTGTGAAAGTCTCATTGTCGGCCTCGTTCCCTGCAGAAACTCGTGCTGGCTGCCGGACTATGAGGTGCACATCATTCTGTGAAAGTCTCATTTTCGGCCTCGTTCCCTTCACAAACTCGTGCTGGCTGCCGGACTATGATGTGTACATCATTCTGTGAAAGTCTCATTGTCGGCCTCGTTCCCTGCAGAAACTCGTGCTGGCTGCCGGACTATGAGGTGTACATCATTCTGTGAAAGTCTCATTGTCGGCCTCGTTCCCTTCAGAAACTCGTGCTGGCTGCCGGACTATGAGGTGTACATCATTCTGTGAAAGTCTCACTGTCGGCCTCGTTCCCTTCAGAAACTCGTGCTGGCCGTCGGACAATGAGGTGTACATCATTCTGTGAAAGTCTCATTGTCGGCCTCGTTCCCTGCAGAGACTCGTGCTGGCCGTCGGACTATGAGGTGTACATCATTCTGTGAAAGTCTCATTGTCGGCCTCGTTCCCTGCAGAAACTCGTGCTGGCCGTCGGACTATGAGGTGTACATCATTCTGTGAAAGTCTCACTGTCGGCCTCGTTCCCTGCACAAACTCGTGCTGGCTGTCGGACTATGAAGTGTAGATTATTCTCTGAAAGTCTCATTGTCGGCCTCGTTCCCTGCACAAACTCGTGCTGGCTGCCGGACTATGAGGTGTACATCATTCTGTGAAAGTCTCAATTTCGGCCTCGTTCCCTGCACAAACTCGTGCTGGCTGCCGGACTATGAGGTGTACATCATTCTGTGAAAGTCTCATTGTCGGCCTCGTTCCCTGCAGAGACTCGTGCTGGCTGCCGGACTATGAGGTGTACATCATTCTGTGAAAGTCTCATTGTCGGCCTCGTTCCCTGCAGAAACTCGTGCTGGCTGCCGGACTATGAGGTGCACATCATTCTGTGAGAGTCTCATTTTCGGCCTCGTTCCCTTCACAAACTCGTGCTGGCTGCCGGACTATGAGGTGCACATCATTCTGTGAAAGTCTCATTGTCGGCCTCGTTCCCTGCAGAAACTCGTGCTGGCTGCCGGACTATGAGGTGCACATCATTCTGTGAGAGTCTCATTTTCGGCCTCGTTCCCTTTACAAACTCGTGCTGGCTGCCGGACTATGAGGTGTACATCATTCTGTGAAAGTCTCATTGTCGGCCTCGTTCCCTGCAGAAACTCGTGCTGGCTGCCGGACTATGAGGTGTACATCATTCTGTGAAAGTCTCATTGTCGGCCTCGTTCCCTTCAGAAACTCGTGCTGGCTGCCGGACTATGAGGTGTACATCATTCTGTGAAAGTCTCATTGTCGGCCTCGTTCCCTGCAGAAACTCGTGATGGCTGCCGGACTATGAGGTGTACATCATTCTGTGAAAGTCTCATTGTCGGCCTCGTTCCCTGCAGAGACTCGTGCTGGCCGTCGGACTATGAGGTGTACATCATTCTGTGAAAGTCTCATTGTCGGCCTCGTTCCCTGCAGAGACTCGTGCTGGCCGTCGGACTATGAGGTGCACATCATTCTGTGAAAGTCTCATTGTCGGCCTCGTTCCCTGCACAAACTCGTGCTGGCTGCCGGACTATGAGGTGCACATCATTCTGTGAAAGTCTCACTGTCGGCCACGTTCCCTGCAGAAACTCGTGATGGCTGCCGGACTATGAGGTGTACATCATTCTGTGAAAGTCTCATTGTCGGCCTCGTTCCCTGCAGAGACTCGTGCTGGCTGCCGGACTATGAGGTGTACATCATTCTGTGAAAGTCTCATTGTCGGCCTCGTTCCCTGCAGAAACTCGTGCTGGCTGCCGGACGATGAGGTGTACATCATTCTATGAAAGTCTCATTGTCGGCCTCGTTCCCTGCAGAAACTCGTGCTGGCTGCCGGACTATGAGGTGTACATCATTGTGTGAAAGTCTCATTGTCGGCCTCGTTCCCTGCAGAAACTCGCTCTGGCTGCCGGACTATGAGGTGTACATCATTCTGTGAAAGTCTCATTGTCGGCCTCGTTCCCTGCAGAAACTCGTGCTGGCTGCCGGACTATGAGGTGTACATCATTCTGTGAAAGTCTCACTGTCGGCCTCATTCCCTACAGAAACTCGTGCTGGCTGCCGGACTTATACCGGGACAAGTGTAGAGAGAAGACCAAGAATTATTCACTTTTCAACTGTTTTGCTCAGTTGAGATTTCGTGTTTCAAATATTGAAATATAAGACCAATATTTTACATGCAGTTCACGTGATGAAGCACAGTAATTGTGTGATAGTCCAGCACCGTCCCACGCAATAAAATGCAAGTCATGGAATTTATCGCTTCGACGATCTCCATTATTCTTTCAACGGTGAAACTGTCAGCGTTCATCTCTAACTCTTTTTAGGCTCTCAGAAAGGTCTTACCATCCGACTTCAGCACCTTGTATGAATTCAATGTGAAGTTTTTTGACCAAGTTGAATTCATTGAAAATGTTTTCATTTACCTGCGATATCTGCTGCCATCTTCTTCGTGAGCTCCGATCACACAGAGTCCCTCTTAATCAATGATCTTAATGAACGTGATTTGAAAATGCGGGATTCTATACAACAAGCCGGCAACTGTTCACTAGATGAAGCAATCGACATGAACAACCACAATGTGAGGGAGAATTTAAGGGAGAATCAAAAACTTAGATGAAATTCAAAATGAAATGTTTTCAAACTTTGCTTTAATCCAATCACTTCTTACTTTACTAATCTTTATTGTTATTGTTATTCTGCATTAAATTCTCAATCGCATGATCGTTTTGGTTTTCTAAAAATTTAATTTAATCGAAGAATTCAAAATCTTGCCAAATATTGGGTCTGAATATCGGACGAAACTTTCATACGTGGGTTCCATGTCCAGATGGATAAAAATCCAGCTGGAACAGATGCAAATGCCAATATCGTTTTAAATCAAGAAAAATTGAAGCAAAAAATGTTGAAAATGATTTGTGAATAAACTAGGCATCACAAAACTTTCTTGTCATGTTTTCTTCTACATTCTACTCACTTCTAGTCAAATTTTTTGCGTATCTGAGTAGAAAAAATAATTCTGTTTCTATTGATGTTTTATTTGGAGCAGATCTTTGCATGATGGCAATGAAATAGTGAACACGTTGACCTTAATGACCACGTTTGCATGAATTGTCTCATAATCAATAAATTATAGCTTCTATTAATTTTGTCTGCAGAATATTCCCATCCTATCTGTCATTTTGATGCGATGAGATTACTACACTAAATGTATTTTCCTGTTGCTCTCGTCGATAGAAGCAATATGAAACAAGATTTTCTATTACTTTTCAAGTTATTCACCAAGATTCAAATTTTGGGTAGTTCTCATACATTTGTGTTCGGCTCTAGACGGCGTCAAATTTCACGATTGTGTGTGAAGTTCAGATGCTTTCTGCTTTCTTTATTTGAGCATGCATTTGACAAGATGTTTTATACTTTTCTGGCTAAGCTTGATGTAAAGATTTATATTTTGGGTGGTGCGCAGAGACTGGAATGTTTGATAGTAAATTTTTTCTGTTTCGTTTTATAGAAGAGATGAAATGCATCCATTCGGGACATTTCGAGGTTTTGCTCCATTGATAGTCAGGAGAACAAACAATATTATTTATAGTGAAGAAGGGGTGATCCAAGGCGATCTTTTGTCCATGCTATTTTACGCCATATCAGTATATCCTCTAATTCAAGCACTCAGAGCTGATGATGTGATCCAAAATTGGTACGCAGACGACTCGTCCGTCTACGGGAAATTCGACGCTATCACTAAATGGCTCGACAGACTTATCGATATTGGTCCAAAATATGGTTACCATCCAGAACCGACAAAATGTGTGTTGATCGTTTCTCCTAAAGATGAGGCATCGGCGAATTCAATATTTGCAAAATATGGCATACAAATTTCAAGTGGCTGTCGCTTCCTGGGAGGTTTTGTTGGAATACAAGTCGAGAAAGAGAAATTTGTGAAAGAAAAGATTTCGTCATGGATGGAAGAAGTTGCTATTCTAACAGACATAGCAGAATTGCAGCCTCAGGCAGCTCTTTGCGCGATGATGAGATCGGTGCAAAATGAATGGAAATATCTTCAATGTGTTGTTCCGGGAATATCAGATTTTTTGAGCCATTGGAAAAAGTACTACATGAAAAATTTCTTCTTGCTATCTTCGGAAATCCTATTTCATCAGAAGAACGTGATCTTACTACCAATTCAACTCGCAATGTGGGATTAAGTCTTTACAATCCAGTTGAAACTTCTAAAATAAATTATGAAGCCTCCAGACAATCAACAGCAATCCTATACAGCGCGATCAAGGGCCCACATGATGATTTTGTTTCAGCAAATAATTTTCAGACCATGCAATCATGCCGAAGAAATCGACGTAGAACTCGCCAAGCTAGAGAAGAGGAAAAAGTAGAACTCATTTGTTCGGAACTTCCTAGTTATCGGGCAGATCATATTCACCGAGTAATTGAGCACAAAACAAGTGATTGGCTGAATGTCTTACCTCTATCCTCGCACAATTTCGACTTCTCATCAATTGAATTCCGTGATGGTCTATCATTCCGTTATGGACGTCCGCTGAACAACCTACTCTCAATTTGTGATGGTTGCGGTGAAATGTTTTCCAACAATCACGGACTAAATTGCAAGAAGGGAGGACTGGTAATTCAACGCCACAACGAAATCAGAGATGTCGTCGGAGACCTAGCAGCCCTGGCTTTCGGAGAACGCAATGTAATGAAAGAGCCTATTGTTAGAGAGAGAATGGAAAATGACATCACGCAAGAAGGGCTAAGGGCTGACCTACTGGTACGAGGAGTGTGGACATCGCAGATACCAACGTTGTTCGACGTTCAGGTACTAAACCATGACGCTGAATCTCGCGATAACCGCAACTCCACACAAATCCTTGCAGCAGCCGGAAGACAAAGGGAGTCAAAATACAAAGACGCGTGTGATTTCAGAAGATGCGACTTTACTCCGCTAATATTCTCGTGCGACGGAGCTTTTGGGTTACAAGCAAAATCCTTTTTGAAATTGCTGACTCAAAGACTTGAAAACAAATGGGACGGAAATTATCACAACATTCGCCCATTCGTCCACACGAAAATTATGTTCGCCTTGATAAGAGCCTCAAGTCACTGCTTGCGAGGTTCCCGCATTATATGGAGAAGTGACCTGGGTTTGAATGATGCTCATGGTATCCCTACATTCTTTCATCGCGAAGACTAGTTTTTTTGTTTTTTTCACTTCCTTGCTGGTTACCGAAACTTTTCTATTATCTGACTAACTTTGTGTTTTATACAGAATCTTTGTAAATTCCTCAAACTTGTAAATATACTTCTATGTTTGTGAGATTATCATCGAATAAATAGTTATGTAAACTTCATGCAAAGAAAAAAATTCGGGACTGGTTCGTGACAGTTGTGTCATCTCAATGGAGTTGAGGAAGTTTAGATGCAAATTTTCATTGTATTTTCACATTTCTTCATGTTGACATACCGTCAACTAATTATTTGGCATCTAAGAAGGATAATTTTATGCGTTGATTATTATTTTGGGTGGTTGTCAGAATCTCAGCATCTCAGGACTGTGCTATCCCGCTCCAGCTAAACAACGATGTGATTCTTTCTTCTTGAAGTGTACATGTGAATGGGTGCACCACTCTGATTTCTAATGCAATTTGACTGTTCCTCTTGACTTATAGATTCTTTTATCATTTGATTTCTATTTATGAAAACAATTTCTCTTGTATTCCTCGATACTATTGAAAGAGAGCTTTACGATCATCTCCCATGCGGATTCACTATGTATCTGGATGATTGCTAAGCGAGTCAGATTCATCTCAACCGAACAAGAAATTAAGTCTTGATGTCACAGTAAACAAGTAATTAGATGAAATAGTTATCATAATAAATTCATCGCAATTGCAACGAAAATGAGTCGAAGATGACTGAACATAAAAATGAATAAATAATTACTTCATGTTTCGTTTGTCGGTGACATTTTGATGTTACAAGTATTATTTAAGTATAATAAAGTGGAGGAAGATTAATTTACTATATTTTAATCATTTTTCCCAATTAAAATGAAGTTATGTTCAAGAAAACAAAATTTGCCAGCAGCTATTCCCTGTACACGCATCTAATCCTAAATCCCTTGAATGAGAGGCGCATCAACTTATTTAAAAGAAGTTTGAAGTTTCCGACGCAGTACACGGTGTACCAAGAAAGGCGGTTTCATTTTGACAATTTCCCATTATATTCCCCCACGGTTTCTGATTTAGTTTTGTATGAAAATCTCGAAAATCATGGTTCGAAAATCATAAAATTAGTACTTTTCGAGAGAATTACGAAAATGGCGGACAGAAAACCGAAACTGCATTCTGAGGCTCGGCTAAAAAATTCCCAAGCATTTTGTCAGCAGTTTCCTGTGTAGTTTGACCCGATATTTTCAAATATAATTGCTAGAAAATCATACGATTAGCCCTCTTAAAAAAATAGCGGAAATTCAAAATGGCGGACATGAAACCGAAACAGCATTCTTGGGCTAGATAAAAAAGTCTCAATTATTTTGTCAGAAGCTTTCTATGTAGTTTCACCCGCTCTTTTCAGTTGTCGCAGTTGGAATATCATGCGGCTTTGCACCTTTCCGGAAATAACAGAAATTCAAAATGGTGGACATGAAACCGAAACTGCACTCTTGGGCTAGATTGATATTCATTATGCATTGATTGACACGTCTTGGAGGTCTGATCGATCTTGCGTGACCACTGATTTACAGCGAACATGACACTTTCAAGAAATGTGCAGAATCTATTGGGACCTCCAAGATTTGTTGTTGATGCAGAATACGTAGTGGACCATAAAGCCGAGTCCCAGACTGCAGTTTCGGTTTTTGCCATCCGCCATTTTGAATTTTTCTTATTTCTCGAGAAATGCTAGCCGCATGATATTCCAACAGTGACAACTGAAAAGAGCGGGTACAATTACACAGGAAACTACTGACAAAATGCTTGGGAATTTTGTTAATCCAGCACCAGAATTCAGTTTTGATTTCATTGCCCGCCATTTTGAATTTTCGCAATTTTCTCGAAAAGTATTGTTTGTGTGATTTTTAAACTATGAAGTTCGAAAATTTCATGCAAAGATACATGTACATCAGAAACCGTAGAGAATGGGAAATTTAGAAAGTACGAAAGCGTGTTTCTCTCAAAATGACTGACATATTAAACTCTTGAATTACTTCGAATGACGACAATTCCTCATTCCTTCGCAGTTGGAGAACAGATTCACAAAGAAGTTGATTCATGCCAGCAGTCGGAATACTGCAATCACCGAGTCAAGCAACATGAGAGTGTTTCTGTCGGAAGTGAATGATAAAACCGCTCATTTCCGAATAATGCCTCGTTACAAGGTGAAGGCAGAAGGTGACCTGGTAAGTTCTAATGATGATGTGATGGATGAAGGAGTGTCTATAATCCTTTATCATTTCAGATACAAGTTGATGATCAAATTGTCTTGGAAAGTGTCAAATCTCTCGGACAATATCTTCACGTCTCAAGAAGTGCTCTTGGAAGCTTGTCACCAATCTATTCCACTTGGTGAGTATTCGCGTTGTGAATAATTGAAGAGTACATAACCAAAAATCATAAATACAACAGAAGAAACCAAAAGAAGATTGCTATGCATGTAGTTGTCTCCTAATCCATTTCAACTACCGCTTTCAAACACGACAATACATGATGTACTGTCGCCGACAAATCTTTAACAGTTCAAAATAAAAGTTGCGCTGATAAAACAAATGAATCACACAATATGCTTCAATATCATGTCAAAAGAGGAAGTAGATTGCCTGCATGGTGTTTTTCGGTGATATCAGAAAGACATTTTTATTTAGATATTGTGGATATATGCAACACAAGGTTGTTTAAGTTCGACAAGTAGCCTATAGACAAGAAAGCTTCTGTTATCAATTGAGATATCAAATAGAACTGTTTAAAAGAGCCGGCGAGAAAGTAATATCACAGAATGCCCCCAGAAGTCATGCCTCGATTGCATGCTCAACCTATATACATGTCCTGACTTTGGGTACAACAGATGCATACAGTATTGGCCAGAATGGATGAATCAGTTAATCAATTTGTATTGTTATCTGTTGTGGTTGAATCAGCAGACACCCTGACCTCTCTGCGTAAATTGTTTTGTAACAACTGTCTTGTAGGACTATTTACATGATAACTGAGGTGCATGTGGTTGGCGGCTTGAAGTCACACAGACCACGAAAATTCGGGCTATCCAAAAAAGATAAATGCTGAAAAGATTTTTGCCATTATGCCTATGGAAATTGGAGTACAGCGAACGGGTTCCAGATACGATCTTGCAGAAAACCAAAGGACGCAGCTCAACACATTGTGTGTGACACGCTTCAAGACCACCAAGATAGAGAGGTGAATCTCAATCTGAACTGTGAAAAACCTGTGAAATTTTTTTTCTGTTGAAAAACTATGGATACGAACCCATAACGAATAGGATAGAGATCCCATAACGACGTCTAAATGTTTCATAATTTTAATAAACTTATAGTTAATAAGACTTAAGGTTTGCCCTTAAGAGGACAGGTGGTGCGTTCCCACCGGCAGACATTAAACGTTCAAGGCGCGTCAAACTTTTGACTAGCCTAGGACTACATTTTAGAGCCAAACTTGACGAGATCGGTGTGGAGGACCTTCCCACTAGTCCATTTTTCAATCAGCGCTTCTAAAGCGGGGCTGGACCTTACCCCTAATGGTCCTTTGACTCGAAGGCAATTTCTGTATCAGATTACGAACATCGACAAAGTCAATAATTTGTATACTTACATCATCCCAGCTGTGATTAGAGCTATTAAAATGATTACATAAATACGTATTGAGATGATTCTTTTGAACAGACTGCCGATGCCCATTAAGTCTACAATGTAATGGCTGTTTTGTCTGTCCAACATACTGGACCCCACATGATTGACATGTGATCAAATATATATTACATGTCTACTCTCACACGAGAAACTACTAGGATAATTTAAAACGAACCGTCTACCGGTACTAAAACTCTTAAAAGTAGTATTAGTGTCAAGAGATTTACAACATAGGCATCTTTTGCTGTCACAGACATCAACACTACTGACGCATGTGGAGGGCGCTATCCACTCCTTCGCATTAACGTCATACACTTTAGCTTGCATTATATCCATATTTCAAATGCCAGGACCCCATACTAAGCAAGGAATCCTTTCAGAGGTTGGACTTTAGATCCTTGCTATCTAATTGGTACTTAGACCTAACACAACTACCGATGTCATTAATAAACCGCTATAAGAATGTGAGGCTTTCGCCTGCCAGCAGAGGTCCAGTAGCGCGGTCATAAACCACCAGCATCTGCAGACTTACTGTGTTAGCAATTGAAGCTGGGACATTCCCATAACGACGTCTAAATGTTTCATAATTTTAATAAACTTATAGTTAATAAGACTTAAGGTTTTCCCTTAAGAGGACAGGTGGTGCGTTCCCACCGGCAGACATTAAACGTTCAAGGCGCGTCAAACTTTTGATATCCTAAGACTACATTTTAGAGCCAAACTTGACGAGATCGGTGTGGAGGACCTTCCCACTAGTCCATTTTTCAATCAGCGCTTCTAAAGCGGGGCTGGACCTTACCCCTAATGGTCCTTTGACTTGTGACCCTCGACAAATTCATGAATGCATGAAGGTCTTTAAGCACAAAGACTTGACGGATCTGATTGCGTGCCGGGCGGACCTTCCCGGGGGTCCATAACATAGCGCTATACGGGCTGGACTTCACCCTTAAGTGTACGAGATCGTACAAGGCCGCTTAACAAGTGATCTCCTTGGTCAAAGTTTCAGGCTCGATTGATTAGGAACTTATATATAAATAGACACTTAGCAATCACCATGTCAACCCCATGGAGACCAGTAACGGACACAGTCCATTCATCACACTAGGGCAGTTAGCGATAAAAAAAAACAACGTTAAAGCAAATGAAACAATAGCCAGTCGTCAGCAGGTACCCGCCTGGTCGCGTTTCGGCCCCTCTACCTGAACGCTCAAGCCCAGGCGGGCGGGCCCCGCATAAACTTATATGCGGCTGGCATTCTAAAATCAATACAGTAATGATATGTGTAATAATAAGTATGATGTGTAATAATAAGCATGTAATTTTAAGATAAATATATTACTTGGATTATTTTTTGACTTCCGTTTATAATTCACTTTATACAAAGTTATGTACACTTACAAGCATCACAGTAAATTTGTCACCAATAACACAAAACACACATGTGAGTCATCCATTCTGGCCAATACTGTAGATACAAACAGTATCATAGAGCATCGGATTTCTATGATACATTGTCTAATCGGACCTCAATATCTTTGCAGTCATGAACTCAATTTGTCGGTCAGACAAAGTGGTTTCTCAATCCTCAGACATTACAAATGGAAAGAAAGTGAAGAAAATTTCTTACGGGTAATTCATCAATTTCAATTGCTGAATGTTTGGTTTCATTTCATTAGACTCATTTCAGGCGGGAACTCCATTTCGTCTTTTTCATGCGGAACTTGAAGCCTATTTGGTAGCTAGTGGAGTTTTCGGAGACGTGGTCACAGAAGACGGTAAGTGTAAAGTCAGACTGTGTAAAACAGTGAAATCAATTGTCCCTGTTAATTTTAGAAGATATTTACGGTGTAAGGTTTACAGTAACATTGATAGTAAGTTCTTTGTTTCAAGAGAATCCACGAACTGCTAGATTGCAATAATTAAACATAGAAAGCATTCATTTAGTTATTAATTTTCGGTTTGCATTTTCTATAAATCATGAGTACAATTATCTGAGCTCTTCGAATTTGAAGGAACTGATGAAGCGATTGGAGCATTTTGAAGAGGCTCACTGCAATCCGCAAGCGTTGAATGCCGCTGTACTATTCAGCCAATGCATCAAGATTCTCTTTCCTCTACATGACTGGCTTTTGACTGCACATCGCTGAGTATACGTTTGCCCTTCAAGTAGATAGACGTATTTCACCAATTATGTGGACATTCTAAGCAATCTATACAACGAAATTTGACCAACTGAATGAAGGCGGTGACAGGAAACAAGGAGTGCGCAAAATAGTTTTGGCCAGCATCGATGTATTACCAATGACTTATTGAGATCTTGCAAGCTCTTTATGTACGCACTATACGAACGAAAAACATTTGGTCATAACAGTTTCAAGAATATGTACACTGTTTGGCAAAATAGTCCGTATTAAGGGTGTAAAAGGTATCACAAGAGTTCTGAATTGCATATTCTTTGCAAATGATTTGTACAGATATGACAAGAAAAATAACTAATTTTGAAGAGAAATGCAAAAGAAAAATGGCTAGAAGGATGCACTTCTGTATAAAATCTGCATTTAAGGTCTGCATTTAAACGCCACAAATAAATGTCCGAAGTAACAAATGCAGTCCGTATACTGGATGGGGACGTATTTGAAGTATACAAGAGATAAAGCGTGTCCGAAATTAAACCGAGGAATTGTAAGGCAAATTGTCCCCTTGGAAAAGTGGTGGAAAGTGAAGAATGTGGTTCGTACGGTGTGAGTAGATATTTGGAGGTAAGTAAAAAATTGTAGGACCATTTAACTGGCCCATAAATCTTTTAATCATTTTATCCTATGTCATTATATGGAACCATTAGGACCTTCAAAATGCACCTATAGTAGACGGACTCTTGCTAAATACGGACCACATGGTCCCCATATAGTGAGTCTCCGGACCTCTGAATGCGGACCCTTTCGCACCTTCAATACGGACCACATGGTCCTCATATAGTGACTCTCCGGACCTCTGAATGCGGACCCTTTCTTACCTTCAATACGGACCACATGGTCCTCATATAGTGACTCTCCGGACCTCTGAATGCGGACCCTTTCTTACCTTCAATACGGACCACATGGTCCTCATATAGTGACTCTCCGGACCTCTGAATGCGGTCCCTTTCCTACCTTCAATACGGACCACATGGTCCTCATATAGTGACTCTCCGGACCTCTGAATGTGGACCCTTTGGCACCTTCAATACGGACCACATGGTCCCCATATAGTGAGTCTCCGGACCTCTGAATGCGGACCCTTTCTTACCTTCAATACGGACCACATGGTCCCCATATAGTGACTCTCCGGACCTCTGAATGTGGACCCTTTCCTACCTTCAATACGGACCACATGGTTCTCATATAGTGACTCTCCGGACCTCTGAATGTGGATCCTTTCGCACCTTCAATACGGACCACATGGTCTTCATATAGTGACTTTCCGGACCTCTGAATGCGGACCATTTCGCACCTTCAATACGGACCACATGGTCTTCATATAGTGACTTTCCGGACCTCTGAATGCGGACCCTTTCATACCTTCAATACGGACCACATGGTCCTCATATAGTGACTCTCCGGACCTCTGAATGCGGACCCTTTCGCACCTTCAATACGGACCACATGGTCCTAATATAGTGACTCTCCGGACCTCTGAATGTGGACCCTTTCGCACCTTCAATACGGACCACATGGTCCTCATATAGTGACTCTCCGGACCTCTGAATGCGGACCCTTTGGCACCTTCAATACGGACCACATGGTTCTGATATAGTGACTATCCGGAACTCTGAATGCGGTCCTTTCCTAACTTCAATACGGACCACATGGTCCTCATATAGTGACTCTCCGGACCTCTGAATGCGGACCCTTTCGCACCTTCAATACGGACCACATGGTCCTCATATAGTGACTCTCCGGACCTCTGAATGCGGACCCTTTCGCACCTTCAATACGGACCACATGGTCCTCATATAGTGACTCTCCGGACCTCTGAATGCGGACCCTTTGGCACCTTCAATACGGACCACATGGTTCTGATATAGTGACTATCCGGAACTCTGAATGCGGTCCTTTCCTAACTTCAATACGGACCACATGGTCCTCATATAGTGACTCTCCGGACCTCTGAATGCGGACCCTTTCGTACCTTCAATACGGACCACATGGTCCTCATATAGTGACTCTCCGGACCTCTGAATGCGGACCCTTTCGTACCTTCAATACGGACCACATGGTCCTCATATAGTGACTCTCCGGACCTCTGAATGCGGACCCTTTCGTGCCTTCAATACGGACCACATGGTCCTCATATAGTGACTCTCCGGACCTCTGAATGTGGATCCTTTCGCACCTTCAATACGGACCACATGGTCTTCATATAGTGACTCTCCGGACCTCTGAATGCGGACCCTTTCGCACCTTCAATGCGGACCACATGGTCCTCATATAGTGACTCTCCGGACCTCTGAATGCGGACCCTTTCGCACCTTTAATACGGACCACATGGTCCTCATATAGTGACTCTCCGTTCCTCTGAATGCGGACCCTTTCGCACCTTCAATACGGACCACATGGTCCTCATATAGTGACTCTCCGGACCTCTGAATGTGGACCCTTTCGTACCTTCAATGCGGACCACATGGTCCTCATATAGTGACTCTCCGGACCTCTGAATGCGGACCCTTTCGCACCTTCAATACGGACCACATGGTCCTCATATAGTGAGTCTCCGGACCTCTGAATGCGGACCATTTCGCACCTTCAATGCGGACCACATGGTCCTCATATAGTGACTCTCCGGACCTCTGAATGTGGATCCTTTCGCACCTTCAATACGGACCACATGGTCCTCATATAGTGACTCTCCGGACCTCTGAATGCGGACCCTTTCATACCTTCAATACGGACCACATGGTCCTCATATAGTGACTCTCCGGACCTCTGAATGCGGACCCTTTCGCACCTTCAATACGGACCACATGGTCCTCATATAGTGACTCTCCGGACCTCTGAATGCGGACCCTTTCGCACCTTCAATACGGACCACATGGTCCTCATATAGTGACTCCCCGAACCTCTGAATGCGGACCCTTTCGCACCTTCAATACGGACCACATGGTCCTCATATAGTGACTCCCCGAACCTCTGAATGCGGACCCTTTCATACCTTCAATACGGACCACATGGTCCTCATATAGTGACTCTCCGGACCTCTGAATGCGGACCGTTTCCTACCTTCAATACGGACCACATGGTCCTCATATAGTGACTCTCCGGACCTCTGAATGCGGACCATTTCGCACCTTCAATACGGACCACATGGTCCTCATATAGTGAGTCTCCGGACCTCTGAATGCGGTCCTTTCGTACCTTCAATACGGACCACATGATTCCCATATAATGACTCCCCGAACCTCTGAATGCGGACCCTTCCTGACTTCAATACGGACCACATGGTCCTCATATATTAACTCTCCGGATCTCTGAATGCGGACCCTTTCGTACCTTCAATACGGACCCTCTCCTTAGCAGTGTATAAAGATGCGGTGAAGTCTCTACAATCACACGATATCAGATTGAAATCCGCAGTTTTAATACAAAAATGCGTTTTACAGTTATATTTGAATCATGAATTTCATTGTACGATCTGAAGACACACAAAGATATGTAAGAGAATAATGTAATTACATTATCATCAAATCAATGTGTCGAAAATGACAATACATTTAATAAATCAACAAGGTTTCAATTATGTCAGGATGGAGTGATTACGTAATGCACACAGTTCTCCCATTACCACAACATCATTCATCACAAGCGATAATGATGTAAACATGACTGTTCATTGTTCTATTCTTCATACGAAAATTGAAGCACAAAGCTCAAAAATCTCAGCCATCTCAGCAATAACGCAGTTATAGTGACCATTTTTCAATAAATGTGAATAAGGAACTTTATGAACGTGATTATTTGATTCAAAGCAAAATGGTTCTCTCCATGGCAAATGCTCAAGTTCTGCTGCGGAAGAACAGGAGACAAACTGAGTAGAAACCAAGTAATATTATTACTTTATTAAGCTTGGCTCCGTGAAAATGATATATTATCAAATTATTAAACCAAAATCTCACCGATCTTGGAGTTATGATGACAATTTCCACAATCGAAAAGGAGCCACGTCTCACCAAAAGCAGCAAATTGGCAGTAATATGGCATAATATAGCCAATTTGGACTATTGATTGAAGATAAAACAACTCGCTGAAATATTTAGATGATTGCACCATTGCCATTTCGCTTTCCATCAATTCCAACGATATAGATGTTGTTGAGATGAAGCTTTTCTATTGCAGTGCATCAATAAGACAATTGGAAGATAAATGGCATCTGCAAACAATAATAAAGCAATTCACAAAATGCTTTATGAAATTAAAAGTACATTTTAGATGGATCCGGTCGCTTTGTTAGGCCGTTTTTCTCGTTAGATAGGACAGTCTTGTTCATAGAATTAGATTGTTTAACTCTTTCAGCCTACTAGAAGTGAAAACTGATTCAAATCGATGGCACATGCTGGAACTTAGCAAGTGGGCAAAGATGAATTCCTTATATCTTGCGAAAAAAGGTAGTGCGCCGCTTGGGGATTGGTGTGAATTCTTCCAAAATGCTTCGTTTGCCACGATTCCTTCAGATTCGAAGAATTTAGATCATTGCGCTCAAGTTTTCTCGTTAGTGTTGGTCCGTCAGATTCTTTGTTTAGAAGTTGGCAGGTATGCGAAATTCGGTTCCACAGAATTAGACAGGTCGTCTTTTCTTCTGTTTGACTAGAAAGGAAACATTGGAACATGTAACGCAAATGAAATGGCACAGTCTCCTGACTAAATACCATAGCAATCTAACAATGACCAGCCAGTTCAACATTAAACACGCCAAATTGTGCGAAGTTTCAGTGACTGTTATGAGCCGGATCACACAGCAAAGAGACACAGACGATGTCAAGTTCTACAGAGAAGTTTGTGAACGTCTTCGTGCATCTTTTTTAATAATGATCGCGGAAGGACCAAACACGATCGAGAAAACGTTTGTGCAATGATCTGAATTCTTCGAATCTGAAGGAATCGTGGCGATCGGAGCATTTTGAAGGAATTCAGAACAATCCGCAAGCGACGCACGACTATTTTTCCTATCTCTGTAAGGTATTAAACATTTCTGTTTTTCCACTTAGTAAGTTCCTGCTTGTGCCATTGTTTTGAATCAGCTTGCACTTCTATCAAAGTGATGCGATTAAACAATCTAATTCTGTGCTTAGTTCACTCCATCTCTTCGTAGTATTTATCAATGAATGGTAGTGTGACATTGAAGTGTGACCGAATGAAGAACTCGATGTATATGACACGCACGCCACTGGTGCTGTCTGAGATTCACTGCTTATTCACTGACGACTTATTGTGAGACCGTAGAATGTGTGTGGTGTGTGCCATTTCATTATCGCCATTTCATTATTCTAGAAAACGACGACTCGGAGGAACGAGCAGTCTAATTCTTCTTGCTATTCATATTACTTACCTGGTAGTGAATCAGAAATGCAAAGTGAATAGAATATTGTATTCGATTGAAGCACTGCAGCAAATTAACACATAGTACGGGTTCAGCAAAAATGCTCTATTCATTTCTATCGGTAGATTTTCTGCCTGATTTTCTAGTAGATCTGTTTCAAATAAAATATTTCACCTTTGTAGGACTGAAACAAAATGATGACCTGATTTTATAAAAGAGATACTTCATTGTTAACAAGACATTAGCTGCCGGTTAATGACTTGATCTCTATCACCCCGCTGCCCCGTTGTTATAGTGACCATCAGAAGCATCTTCAAGATGAAGCACCTATTTCTCACAAGTATGCACTTTGTAAGATGTATTGTCATCTACTTGCTGTGCAATTCATTAACTTAACACACTCATCAGTCATCTTTCATAGCTGGTCACATTCTAACCGCAACTCTATGGAAATTTCCTTTTCTGAAGTGTGAAGACACCTCTTGAGGATTTGTTATTCAAGCAATAATTATTCACGATGATGGGTTCTTTACAGCATTCCACGAGTTAGATATCTTAAATGCCCGAGCCCGTAGGATGAGAACTATTTAAATCTAACGAGTTGGAATACTATGATGAAGCAATCTCATGCACATAGAAATTGACAACAATAAAACCTCTAGAATGGAAGTTAAGCTTCATGCAATGCACAATAGTGGCACATAAATCGCACGCATTTTCACTTAGATGCACTTGTCATCGGCTGTATCATTGGGTCAGAATCAGTCACATGTGTAAATCAAAGCTTTTCATTAGTTATTCATGCCCCAACTTAGTTCCCCCGGATGTGCAGCGACCTTGTGTCAATTTCCATTCTAGTCAACTTCAGTTAAACAATCTATTTCTATGCTCATGCACGAGTTGTGTAGAGAATTTTATTTGCCGACGTGCTATGATGATCAAGGACAGATTGTGATTGACATGTCTATGATTATCAAGAGTATTTGAATAGAAATTTAGTCTGATCAATCGTGAAAATATCTATTCACAGATCTAGTCTATACCATAGAAATTAACAATACCATAGAAAATGTACTATTATCTACTTCTATGGTCTATACTAAAGCAGGACAAGAGCACTCATAATTGGCATAGATTGCGCTCCTTCCAGTGCATTGGAGTAAATATTATCTCCCGCGCGGGCAATAATTTGCTTTACAGGTCAAATAAAGCGATAGGATATCTACAATGCATGTACGGAGAGAAGTGAAATGATCTAATATCAAAATTCTTTGAACTAATTGACTTGTTCACTCACAGAATTAGACCGGTCGTCTCTTCTTCCGTCTGACTAGAACGGAAGCATTGGAACATGTAACGTTCTTGACTGACTAAATACCATACCAATCGAACAATGAGCAACCAGTTCAACATTAAACACGCCAAATTGTGCAAAGTTTCAGTGACAGTTATCAACCGGATCACACAGCAAAGAGACACAGACGATGTCAAGTACTACAAAGAAGTTTATGAACGTTTTTCATGCGCCTGCTAACTTTTTTTAAAATGATCGGAAGGCCCAACATTATCGAGAAAATTTTTGCGCAATGATCTGAATTCTTCGAATCTGAAGGAGTCGTGGCGATCGGAGCATTTTGAAGGAATTCAGAGCAATCCGCAAGCGACGCACGACTATTTTTCCTATCTCTGCAAAGTATTAAACATTTTATTTTTCACTTAGTGAATTCCTGCATGTGCCATCGTTTTGAATCAGTTTGCACTTCTAGCAAAGTGATGCACTTAAACAATCTAATTCAGTGGGTTCACTTTACTTGCAGCATAGAAGAAGATGGGTTAACAACTCGTCTTCGCCACCTGACATGATTTGCATTAGAACTAATCGGCCTTCTGTCATCAACTAAATGGATCTACGTCGCTTATTAGGCATGGCTTATAATGACAATAAATGTTGTAATAAATCTTAAAAATATAACAATTGTTGTTGCTCGTTGTGGTCACTCATGTTGTCCGAACGAGATATAGCACGATTTACAAGACTGGAACCTGAAAGGTGATCATTGAAGCTGATCATAGATACGCACGTATGAAACAAATGTCTCCGGTAGTGAAAAGTACAAAATCCAAGCTAATTTAACTCTGACTAAATCTCTGAAAATGAGTTAAAAATACAGCTATAATGACTCACGATCCCTCCCGAGTCTCGAAAACCCTCTGCACTCCTTTGGCTTCATCACCATGGAAATGCGGCAATGAAGTTGGTCACTTCAACCCATAGAAATAAACTGCTTATCTGAAGTTCGCTAGAATGGAAACTGACTCAAGGTCGCGGCACATCCGAGGGAACTAAGTTGGGGCATGGATCACCAATGAAAGGCTTCGATTTTCTCATGTGACTGATTCTAACCCAATGATACAGACGTTGGCAGGTGCATCTAAGTGAAAATGCGTGCGATTTATGTGCCGTTATTGTGTATTGCATGAAACTTAATTTCCATTCTAGAGGTTTTATTGTTGTCAATTTCTATGCTTCAACCTCTCAACTGGTTACCTTGTACAAGTTAGTGTCATTCAATGTTAGCCATATTGCATGGCTATTATCAGGTTACATGGCCATATTCAAGTGTTACCTGTCGGAGCATTTCAGTTGATATTAAAGAGGCATGAAAATTATCCACTATATATTTGAATGATGTTGACCCAATTTTCTCACAATTGCTGACAAATACATCAAACAGAAATTTCTTTATCAGCAAACAGTTTGTATTCATAGGAACTTGAGTCATTCAATTGATTGATAACTGAAATAGCATGACACCAATAATTGAAGTTGAAATTGCTGAGGAATAAATAAATATTTGACAATTCCTGCCTTTCGCAAACCTAACTGACTGGTCTCATGTAAGATCATTAATGACAATGAACAGGACAGCTGCTTGCGCATCTTTCCCTTTTGATTATTTGCTCTCTTCATTGTAAAACCTTAGATTTTCAATTTGATGAAACATTTATGATCTCACTGTTTACTGAATTCCATCTCAGCACGCGGATGTCAAACGCATCATTCAGGTGCATTCAAGCCCTCCGCATTGTCTTGTCAGTAATGCCATTTGATTGCCGCTAATGCACTTTCGTCTTGCGGTGATCCGTCTATAAGATACGGATTTAGTAATTGAATCAGTTACCATCTCCATAATAAAGACCATTTGATTGCCATGAAGATCCTTTAAAGGTACAACATTGCCTTTATATTTTATTTGCATAGTCAATTTGACAATCGTAAACACAACTGTCTGCAGATTATGTAATGCTCATGGTGGGTGACATTTCAAAGCATTAGTTAAAGCCAGCGGTATTCACGGTTTGTGTGACGAACGATTTTCAACTTGTCTTCAAGTTGAATCCATAGTGACTAAATAAATCAGACTTCTTTTTATGATCTGACAGTATTTTCATGAAAATTATAAAAATCTACAAAGAATAAAGCAATTCCCATGAATGTACATGTATGTGAGCCATTTTAGCTGCGAGTCATAAAGGCTGGCAAATAGTAATAACTTTATTCAGATTTAAAGCACAATGGGAAGGATCCATTTTTCGAGATGGTCGAGTTAGTGAATATCCTTGCTGTCTAGAGAGGGTGTGGGATAACTATTGATGCACTCTTCCGAGCTTTGTCAGCAGCGGGTTGTAGAGGTCGGATATCCATGCTGTCTGGAGATGGTGTGGGATAACTATTGATGCACTCTTCCGAGCTTTGTCAGCAGCGGGTTGTAGAGGTCGGATATCCATGCTGTCTGGAGATGGTGTGGGATGACTATTGATGCATTCTTCCGAGCTTTGTCAGCAGCGGGTTGTAGAAGTCGGATATCCAAGCTGTCTAGAGAAGGTGTGGGATAACTATTGATGCATTCTTCCGAGCTTTGTCAGCAGCGGGTTGTAGAGGTCGGATATCCATGCTGTCTAGAGAAGGTGTGGGATAACTATTGATGCATTCTTCCGAGCTTTGTCAGCAGCGGGTTGTAGAGGTCGGATATCCATGTTGTCTGGAGATGGTGTGGGATAACTATTGATGCACTCTTCCGAGCTTTGTCAGCATCGGGATGTAGAGGTCGGATATCCATGTTGTCTAGAGAAGGTGTGGGATAACTATTGATGCACTCTTCCGAGCTTTGTCAGCAGCGGGTTGTAGAGGTCGGATATCCATGTTGTCTAGAGATGGTGTGGGATAACTATTGATGCATTCTTCTAAGCTTTGTCAGCATCGGGTTGTAGAGGTCGGATATCCATGTTGTCTGGAGATGGTGTGGGATAACTATTGATGCATTCTTCCGAGCTTTGTCAGCATCGGGATGTAGAGGTCGGATATCCATGTTGTCTAGAGAAGGTGTGGGATAACTACTGATTCATTCTTCTGAGCTTTGTCAGCATCGGGTTGTAGAGGTCGGATATCCTTGCTGTCTGGAGATGGTGTGGGATAGCTGTTGTAGCATTCTTCTCAGCTTTGTCAGCATCGGGATGTAGAGGTCGGATATCCATGTTGTCTGGAGATGGTGTGGGATAGCTGTTGTAGCATTCTTCTGAGCTTTGTCAGCATTGGGTTGTAGAGGTCGGATATCCATGTTGTCTGGAGATGGTGTGGGATAACTACTGATGCATTCTTCCGAGCTTTGTCAGCATCGGGTTGTAGAGGTCGGATACCCATGTTGTCTGGAGATGGTGTGGGATAACTATTGATGCATTCTTCCGAGCTTTGTCAGCATCGGGATGTAGAGGTCGGATATCCATGTTGTCTGGAGATGGTGTGGGATAGCTGTTGTAGCATTCTTCCGAGCTTTGTCAGCATCGGGGTGTGGAGGTCGGATATCCATGTTGTCTGGAGATGGTGTGGGATAGCTGTTGTAGCATTCTTCCGAGCTTTGTCAGCATCGGGATGTAGAGGTCGGATATCCATGTTGTCTGGAGATGGTGTGGGATAGCTGTTGTAGCATTCTTCTGAGCTTTGTCAGCATCGGGTTGTAGAGGTCGGATATCCATGTTGTCTGGAGAGGGTGTGGGATAACTACTGATGCATTCTTCTAAGCTTTGTCAGCATCGGGGTGTAGAGGTCGGATATCCATGTTGTCTGGAGAAGGTGTGGGATAACTACTGATACATTCTTCTAAGCTTTGTCAGCATCGGGATGTAGAAGTCGGATATCCATGCTGTCTGGAGATGGTGTGGGATAACTATTGATGCATTCTTCCAAGCTTTGTCAGCATCGGGGTGTAGAGGTCGGATATCCATGCTGTCTGGAGAAGGTGTGGGATAACTATTGATGCATTCTTCCAAGCTTTGTCAGCATCGGGATGTAGAGGTCGGATATCCATGCTGTCTGGAGATGGTGTGGGATAACTATTGATGCATTCTTCCAAGCTTTGTCAGCATCGGGGTGTAGAGGTCGGATATCCATGCTGTCTGGAGATGGTGTGGGATAACTATTGATGCATTCTTCTGAGCTTTGTCAGCATCGGGATGTAGAGGTCGGATATCCATGTTGTCTGGAGAAGGTGTGGGATAACTATTGATGCATTCTTCCGAGCTTTGTCAGCATCGGGATGTAGAGGTCGGATATCCATGTTGTCTGGAGATGGTGTGGGATAGCTGTTGTAGCATTCTTCCGAGCTTTGTCAGCATCGGGTTGTAGAGGTCGGATATCCATGTTGTCTGGAGATGGTGTGGGATAGCTGTTGATGCATTCTTCCGAGCTTTGTCAGCATCGGGGTGTGGAGGTCGGATATCCATGTTGTCTGGAGATGGTGTGGGATAGCTGTTGTAGCATTCTTCTAAGCTTTGTCAGCAGCGGGTTGTAGAGGTCGGATATCCATGTTGTCTGGAGATGGTGTGGGATAGCTGTTGTAGCATTCTTCTGAGCTTTGTCAGCATCGGGATGTAGAGGTCGGATATCCATGTTGTCTGGAGAAGGTGTGGGATAACTACTGATGCATTCTTCTAAGCTTTGTCAGCATCGGGATGTAGAGGTCGGATATCCATGTTGTCTGGAGATGGTGTGGGATAACTATTGATGCATTCTTCTAAGCTTTGTCAGCATCGGGTTGTAGAGGTCGGATATCCATGTTGTCTGGAGATGGTGTGGGATAACTACTGATGCATTCTTCTAAGCTTTGTCAGCATCGGGATGTAGAGGTCGGATATCCATGTTGTCTGGAGATGGTGTGGGATAGCTGTGGTGGAATTCTTCCGAGCTTTGTCAGCATCGGGATGTAGAGGTCGGATATCCATGTTGTCTGGAGATGGTGTGGGATAACTATTGATGCACTCTTCTAAGCTTTGTCAGCATCGGGATGTAGAGGTCGGATATCCATGTTGTCTGGAGAAGGTGTGGGATAACTACTGATGCATTCTTCTGAGCTTTGTCAGCATCGGGTTGTAGAGGTCGGATATCCATGTTGTCTGGAGATGGTGTGGGATAACTATTGATGCACTCTTCTGAGCTTTGTCAGCATCGGGTTGTAGAGGTCGGATATCCATGTTGTCTGGAGATGGTGTGGGATAACTGTTGTAGCATTCTTCTGAGCTTTGTCAGCATCGGGATGTAGAGGTCGGATATCCATGTTGTCTGGAGATGGTGTGGGATAACTATTGATGCATTCTTCTAAGCTTTGTCAGCATCGGGATGTAGAGGTCGGATATCCATGTTGTCTGGAGAAGGTGTGGGATAACTACTGATGCATTCTTCCGAGCTTTGTCAGCATCGGGTTGTAGAGGTCGGATATCCATGTTGTCTGGAGATGGTGTGGGATAGCTGTTGATGCATTCTTCCGAGCTTTGTCAGCATCGGGATGTAGAGGTCGGATATCCATGTTGTCTGGAGATGGTGTGGGATAGCTGTTGTAGCATTCTTCCGAGCTTTGTCAGCATCGGGATGTAGAGGTCGGATATCCATGTTGTCTGGAGATGGTGTGGGATAACTATTGATGCATTCTTCCGAGCTTTGTCAGCATCGGGATGTAGAGGTCGGATATCCATGTTGTCTGGAGAAGGTGTGGGATAGCTGTTGTAGCATTCTTCTAAGCTTTGTCAGCATCGGGATGTAGAGGTCGGATATCCATGTTGTCTGGAGATGGTGTGGGATAGCTGTTGTAGCATTCTTCTGAGCTTTGTCAGCATCGGGATGTAGAGGTCGGATATCCATGTTGTCTGGAGATGGTGTGGGATAACTATTGATGCATTCTTCTGAGCTTTGTCAGCATCGGGTTGTAGAGGTCGGATATCCATGTTGTCTGGAGATGGTGTGGGATAACTACTGATGCATTCTTCTAAGCTTTGTCAGCATCGGGATGTAGAGGTCGGATATCCATGTTGTCTGGAGATGGTGTGGGATAGCTGTTGTAGCATTCTTTTGAGCTTTGTCAGCATCGGGATGTAGAGGTCGGATATCCATGTTGTCTGGAGATGGTGTGGGATAACTATTGATGCATTCTTCTAAGCTTTGTCAGCATCGGGATGTAGAGGTCGGATATCCATGTTGTCTGGAGATGGTGTGGGATAACTATTGATGCATTCTTCCGAGCTTTGTCAGCATCGGGGTGTAGAGGTCGGATATCCATGTTGTCTGGAGAAGGTGTGGGATAGCTGTTGTAGCATTCTTCTGAGCTTTGTCAGCATCGGGTTGTAGAGGTCGGATATCCATGTTGTCTGGAGATGGTGTGGGATAGCTGTTGTAGCATTCTTCCGAGCTTTGTCAGCATCGGGATGTAGAGGTCGGATATCCATGTTGTCTGGAGAAGGTGTGGGATAGCTGTTGTAGCATTCTTCTAAGCTTTGTCAGCATCGGGATGTAGAGGTCGGATATCCATGTTGTCTGGAGATGGTGTGGGATAACTACTGATGCATTCTTCTAAGCTTTGTCAGCAGCGGGTTGTAGAGGTCGGATATCCATGTTGTCTGGAGATGGTGTGGGATAACTATTGATGCACTCTTCTGAGCTTTGTCAGCATCGGGTTGTAGAGGTCGGATATCCATGTTGTCTGGAGATGGTGTGGGATAGCTGTTGTAGCATTCTTCCGAGCTTTGTCAGCATCGGGATGTAGAGGTCGGATATCCATGTTGTCTGGAGATGGTGTGGGATAACTATTGATGCACTCTTCTAAGCTTTGTCAGCATCGGGATGTAGAGGTCGGATATCCATGTTGTCTGGAGATGGTGTGGGATAACTACTGATGCATTCTTCTAAGCTTTGTCAGCATCGGGTTGTAGAGGTCGGATATCCATGTTGTCTGGAGATGGTGTGGGATAGCTGTTGATGCATTCTTCCGAGCTTTGTCAGCATCGGGATGTAGAGGTCGGATATCCATGTTGTCTGGAGATGGTGTGGGATAACTATTGATGCATTCTTCCGAGCTTTGTCAGCATCGGGATGTAGAGGTCGGATATCCATGTTGTCTGGAGATGGTGTGGGATAACTATTGATGCATTCTTCCGAGCTTTGTCAGCATCGGGATGTAGAGGTCGGATATCCATGTTGTCTGGAGATGGTGTGGGATAGCTGTTGTAGCATTCTTCTAAGCTTTGTCAGCATCGGGATGTAGAGGTCGGATATCCATGTTGTCTGGAGAAGGTGTGGGATAGCTGTTGTAGCATTCTTCTGAGCTTTGTCAGCATCGGGTTGTAGAGGTCGGATATCCATGTTGTCTGGAGATGGTGTGGGATAACTATTGATGCATTCTTCTGAGCTTTGTCAGCATCGGGTTGTAGAGGTCGGATATCCATGTTGTCTGGAGATGGTGTGGGATAACTATTGATGCATTCTTCTAAGCTTTGTCAGCATCGGGATGTAGAGGTCGGATATCCATGTTGTCTGGAGATGGTGTGGGATAACTATTGATGCATTCTTCTAAGCTTTGTCAGCATCGGGATGTAGAGGTCGGATATCCATGCTGTCTGGAGATGGTGTGGGATAACTATTGATGCATTCTTCTAAGCTTTGTCAGCATCGGGATGTAGAGGTCGGATATCCATGCTGTCTGGAGATGGTGTGGGATAGCTGTTGTAGCATTCTTCTGAGCTTTGTCAGCATCGGGATGTAGAGGTCGGATATCCATGTTGTCTGGAGATGGAGTGGGATAACTATTGATGCATTCTTTTGAGTTTTGTCAGCATCGGGTTGTAGAGGTCGGATATCCATGTTGTCTGGAGATGGTGTGGGATAGCTGTTGTAGCATTCTTCCGAGCTTTGTCAGCATCGGGATGTAGAGGTCGGATATCCATGTTGTCTGGAGAAGGTGTGGGATAGCTGTTGTAGCATTCTTCTGAGCTTTGTCAGCATCGGGATGTAGAGGTCGGATATCCATGTTGTCTGGAGATGGTGTGGGATAGCTGTTGTAGCATTCTTCCGAGCTTTGTCAGCATCGGGTTGTAGAGGTCGGATATCCATGCTGTCTAGAGAGGGTGTGGGATAACTACTGATGCATTCTTCCAAGCTTTGTCAGCATCGGGATGTAGAGGTCGGATATCCATGCTGTCTGGAGATGGTGTGGGATAGCTATGGTGGCATTCGTCTGAGAGAGTCAAAGACTTCTGAAGCACTAGCATCTGTTCTGAAGACGACTCACTGCTCCACTGCGATACAATATGAGATGGAAATTCAAATGATGCAGAGACATAACTGGAGATGTCAATCTTCATCTCAAAGTCTGTTTTTCCATCTAAATGATGAATTGATGAAGTCATAATGCTGACAGAAAAATTCGAGTGTTCATACATCCGAGTGTAAAACTGAAAGCAGAACATATTTTAACACAGGGAAATATCCCCGCTTGTGCTCAGCGAAATGGATCTCACATTACAAGTGGATGATTTTCGAAATGAAAGACCTGAAACAAATCAATCATGAAATGAAAATAATTTTGAATGATGATGCTATGAGATTGTGCAAATTGCGATGGCGCGGCTATACGGTGCGAATTAAAAGGACGCTAAACACAGATTACGTAAAGTAAGTGAGAGAGAAGGTGTCTTGCATTAGTATTGGCCTATGTTGTTTTGACATCGAAAGTTGTAACTTACTTATGATCATGGTTCACAACCTTATCTGAAGTGCTCATTGTAATGTGAAAAGTGCTACTTACTCTGTGAAAGCAAGTCAATGAACAAAGATGAAACGAAATTGATGTAGGGCTGAAATGCTGTTGTGCAAAGATCAAAATTAGTCAAACATTCGATGGAGAATTAAGCGCTTCGACAATGATGCACCAATAAATGGAATATGAAGTAAACAGAAAGAATGAAAGCAAGGTATCTATGATAATACGAACCATAGCAATCCTACCTTTCTCTTTATTCAAGTTAGTGAGACAAGAAGGAACAGCAGCAGTTTGTTGATGGCAATTTCAGCCGCTCGGTCAAGCATCGATCGCCAGATTTATTGATTCAAATAAGCTCCGAGCGGAGCCAAGTAAACAAAGATAAAAGTAATTCTCTTATAGAAAGTCAAGTCTTCGTGTGAAACAATTGATCGTGCGAGCATCTACTCAAAACGCAGGCAAGTCATTCCTAGAAGCGACACGGTGGGTGAAAAAGTTACGCCGATTAATTAAACGAGAGGGGCGACGTAGTAGGCGATATGCCGACGTGTTCGGAAATAATTCGAATACGCTAAGAAGTTTGTTACGGTTATATTCACGAAACCTTTCATGATCTTGAACATGAAAATCATATCCGTGCGTTGTCTTCGCTATCAAAGAGATGGAATATTTAAAGTTCTCAAACCATGTTCATGAGAATCGAATAATAGATCTTTACAAGAATCACTGAAACATGCAACAGTTGTGGATTCTTGTCACAAGGCGATTTATTGTAAGTTCTTTTATCGAAATGCTTTTATGTATAAAGAGAAATTATGAAACAAAATTCGTAACCACTGTCAGCCACTGAAAACCGTTTATGAAACACACGTCCACGACGCTCTATTGCTGTCAGTGTCTGTTGTAGTCATTCGTTATTACAGTGACGGGTTTCTATAATGAGAACTATTTGGATGATCTTCGGTTAATGTGAGAATGTGTTAACAGAATATAAGAAAGTGAAACAATATCTGATGAGCTTCATATCGGCACACGTGAGGTAATTTGATTTCGCATTTTCGGTCGTCTTGACCTTTATCAAGGATTAGATATTGATGATTGTGAAACCCTTGAGAAAGGTGAATACGACCGAAGCGTTGGGTGCCTTCCATCTTGCTTGAACATATTTACATTTCGGCTTTAATAAAAGGGGGTGCTTCTATTCTGTTTTGAAAAATAGCTATGTCTGATAAACAAAAGCAGCTTCTAAGTATGAAGTTATCATTCGCAAAAAGCAGAAACATCAAAAACACTATCTTCCATGACTTGGTGCCAAACTTTTTTCGGCACCTGTACAGACGAATTGCATTCATTTCAGCCACGTTGTGGTGTTAAAGCTGAAAGTTGAAATCGTGAGAATCTTATCCTAATATATTAAGCTGTTTCCTATTTGAGACTTTGATCCATGACATATGAAGAATTGTCGTTCAGCGTGGTCTTAAAATGCTTCAATAATGGCGTGAAAAACGTTAAAAGTCCTCAATTGCTGTTCTCAGACTGCTGTTTTCGATTCGACTGCCAAACATCAGCGGGAAACATGAGCATTCCTACCCTCACCGTCGCAGACATCATAATGAAGGGATACTTGTCTATTGAATCAACGGGTTTGATTCATGCACTGAATTTTCTTTCACTTTTGCTTGCAGTTCATCTCCGTGTTCGGAGCTTGGACCCAAATCAGCCAAAGACAATGATTCCGCCGACTTCAGCGATCACATATTGGCAATTGGAGTTCAATGAAGGCGCAACCAAAGGAGATGTCGTCAAATGGCAGCAACAAGTCCGCATCAAACACATGTGCACTCAGCGGTACCTAATCGTCGACAAAGACAAGAAAGTTGCGCTGTCACAAGCTCATGCAGACCCGCAGACAGTATTCAAGTTACATCCAGTCATCCAAGTAAGGAGAAGAGTAATCTGAGAGCCATTTCAGTTGTTTACTTACCTGTTAATGTTTCAAAGCACGTACTGTAATGTACTCTGTAATTCGCGAGCTTTGAAGAATCGAATTTCCATGAAGTTGGATTAACTAAAATACATGTAATTAATTAGCATCTGTAAAAGTCTACCCAATAACATGAGCTGCAACATGCGATATGTTGTAGATACGTTTTCGTGCAACATTTGTTGTAAAACGTTTATTGGAGCGATTAACTGCTCCTACTCTGCTCGCTATGATGAGCATCGCAGATCCATTAGTAATCTTGACGATTCGAATGCTCTCCCCAATCATGTTCATCACTGATTTTACTATTGATTTTATTGACAGTCAGACCAATCCTGTGCATGCTAGAATCGCTGAAGAGTTCTGCATTGGTTTCTTATAGCCTGATTTGAATAGGAAGCAGAGCTGATGAACACCACCTTCTCGTGTTCATCAGCTCTTTGCGACGACCTTAATTATTTGTTTTATTTTATTTTTCCATCCTCCAATGAAATGCAAGGAGCCGAACTACTTGTTTAGACGGTGGAGATCTAATCAGTCAATATGTGTTCAATAAGTCACGTGGTTACAATCTGCAACGAAGAAAAGGTTATTAAACACTACGTATAAACAATTAAGCAATAGGTAATGTTAGTTAAATATTTTTAAGAAATAAGAGCTACCATTATAACCTAATGTTCGGTTAAGCAATGGATTGCTACTAAAAATTTTTATAGATTCAACAATGCTAATCTCAAAGTCCGAGTTTCCACGGTAAATGATTTTAAAGCAATCATTGTAGTTACGAAAAACAATGGTTACATTGTTCTATGTGTTTTGCAATGGCACTATTGCCACCTAAGTGTTCAAGTTTACGTTGATGCAGACGTCTTTTGGTTTTGCCAATATATTGGCAATCAGGATCAACCTGACATTGAAAGGAATAGACAAGACGCGATTGCATGTCTGGACCTAACTTACTTTTAAGGGAGAAATATCTTCCAGTTTTGAACGAGGTCATAACAACCTTGCATTCCAAGTTAAGTTTACGAAATATTTTTACGAACTTATTACTAAATTTCTGTGATGCATAACCCACGACGGGGATTTTGATTATTTTATTGAAATCATTATCAATTGTAGCGCGTGAAGAATTGTTTAATTTACGACCTATAAATTTGTTGATTGTTGATTGAATTAATTGCAATGGATAGCCATTTCTACTTAAGATATTGGTAATTTTACTTGCATAATGAATGTAGTATGCCATGAATCAGAATGCCATGAAGAACACCTTGGACTTGAGCATTTTGAGCACTAAATTTCTTAGCAGCCGCTACGTTTCTCCCTGTAAGGACTCATCAATGCGGCTCTGAATAAGCCAAACTAGTTTTTGATTGACAGAAAGGATGAACAAGCTGGTGGACTTCTCTCTGTTCTGTGGCCGGGCTAACTGGCATTCTGAAATGTTGTGATGATATGCTGCAAAGCACAGTCAGGATAGTGAAGTTCAGAGCAGCCTCCGGTCATCAATAATGTTTATAATTTAGTGTATGAACCGCGAAAATCTTATTCTTCTATTTTCATAGCTTGCGGAGTGGATGCCTTGCGAAATATATCGCGAAAAATGAAAGCGATCGCATTTTCTCGGTTCTTGCACTGAATTGTACAGAAACAAGTTTCTTCTGAGAGAAAAATATAAATGCATGCGAAAAATCTCAAATAGAATATTATTACTTCCCATTCTTCGAGCGATTAATTTGTCCAGGAAAAATAATTGAATAGAAATTTGAAACTATTGCGTGCCATCAATAATCGATTTCAAGAAAAAATCATAACCTTTTCTCCGCGCATTCACATGAAATCAATTTGCATGTAGACTGTGCATCGACTCTCATAACGGTTTGTATACATAATCTACTGTACATTACATAGCTACAATGTATCCAACCCTCGTATGTGTTTGGCAGTGAGCGGTTTACAATGTAGAAATATATATAGAATAAATTGACTTGAATGGAAATTCACTCAAAGTCTCGGCATAGCTAGGGAACGTAGTTGTGCATGAATGAAAAATGAAATCTCAGACTTGCATAATGATTCTGACCCAACGATGCAGCCGTTGATCTGAGTGGAAATATGTGCGATGTTTGTGCCGTTATTGTTCAATGCCCAACTTTCCAAAACTACACTGTAAACCGCACACCGACAGTTATCCTACAAAATTGCTGACAAAATCAACCGACGATTGTCACCTGCAATATCGTGCAATATCCGACGAATTTATAGGTTCTCCACCGACATCGAAACAGATGCTTTGTATGCAAATTAACTAAACAGAAACCGTTGAACATTGATTGATTTTTTCGATTAGTGATTGCTTGACTTTTGGGCAATCTGTATTATTGTGTGGCGAAACCATGATTTATTTTGACATAACTTGTTTCTTGGAGCGATCTTCCAAAAAAACTTGAAAATGAAAACTCTCATCGTTTCATGGCCACACTCGTTCTCTTAGTGAAATACAACGAGAAAGTGATCTAGGTTACAGCATCTCCAAACATAAAGCTATGATAATGAATAAAACTCGTTCACAACCGATGCAGCTACAAGCTTTGATATGTAGGTATTAGGGTAAAACTGATTCATAGATAGTACTAACGAGGATAAACAGTAATAACAGTGAAATTCCTAAATCATAAAAGATCTGTAGAGCTTCACAAAATCAAAGAAGTTTAAGAATAAATAAACGTTCTTTCTGCAAGGACAGAGTCGGTTTCAAGTGGCGAATGATCACACTTTCTAGTATGGCAAGAGTTAAGCTGTTCCTAGCCTGTTTGAACACACGAAAGCCTTTGTCTTCTTGGCTGAGCATATATTGCTTCGACTGACAGGAGCATGAATGTCTGGTCACAGCGGATTGTTGTGGCTGTCTTGATTTTGGTCGACTGTTTGAATTGAAAAGCCATTTGGGGATATGCTCCTTCACACGACTTGCCAGGCATCGTTCACTTTTACCGGCGTATCTTGCTCCGCAAGAACATTCGAAGAGATATGCAATCATTGGTTTCCGGTTTCGGGGAACAATGTCTTTCACTGAGTCGGGAGACAGAACTTGAGTGCGGAAAATTGGCATTGCTTTGAGCGAAAAGTAAGCTCGCTCAATTTGTTTGCGAATTTCATTGGCTACTGTTTCACTTATTCTTCCATAGTACTGCACATTAAAAATGTTTTATTCATTATCATAGCTTCGTGTTTGGAGATGCTGTAACCTAGGTCACTTTCTCGTTGTATTTCACTAAGAGAACGAGCGTGGCCATGAAACGATGAGAGTTTTCATTTTCAAGTTTTTTTTGACATAATTTAATAAATAACCTACATTTTTGATAAAATTTAAGCTGTAATTCATTGCTATCCATTTTGTCGCTTTTTGTCAGATATTGTAGGTGTTCAGTGGCAATCATCCTACAAGAATTAACAATGACCGACAAAATAGATTTTCTAGGATATGTGTCTGTCAATTGTCAGTCAACGGTTTACAGTGTATATCTTCATGAAAACAAAGTTCTACCGACTGAAAACGGAACAAGTTATCCTTTCTCCTGATTGCGTACGACAAATCTATCAGATTTGTCGACTTTATCAAACTTTGCTTAGTTTAGGTCTTCTCATGGAGCGCTAAGTCTATTAGAATCTTTGAAGCAATTGATTGTGCATATCTCGAAAATCATCAGATTCTAGCACAAAGAATCATGATACGGAATAATAAGAAATGAGGGATTGAAGAGAAATAATCCAAGAACAGGAAGGAAAAGCTACTCAAACAAGGAAAAATTGATTAGCAGTTTCAAAGGCATTTAGATCACATGTTGCTGTACTATCAGTAAATCTTCAAGCTAATCATTCTCTTTATGTATTCGTTGACAGTTCGTTAACAGTTCGTTGACAATTGCGAACATTTGAAGATATTGTTCGAATTCTGAAGACAATCAATGTGATATGAGTTAAACTGATCATTATGTGGAAGACGAAGCTTCATTTCTAATGCAGATTCCTCATTTCTCCACATTACACAATTTTTCAATGATGAATTGAATAAGACACGACACGGTAAAAAAGGAGGATCCAGGAAACGGAAGATACCAAAGTTAAACAACTACCAGAGTGAAAAATCCTGCAAATAATTAGGTAACTTAAAGTCAAGAACGAATGAATATAATTTAATACTAATTACATAGAGTAACCTACCCTAGCACAGAGGAGGAATTGAAATACGAATAAGGGCTAGCCGAACCAACTTAAAACGGGAAGGGAAATAAATTAAAACCAATAATCAATTCTTATTTTTATAATCTAAGAACCAAAATCATTTAATCATCGAGAAAATTGGCGTCCCGCATTGTATGGAAATCAGGAAGTGTGAGTAATGGGCAAAAGACCGTTCCAGGCCACCACAAAATTCAAAAAAATAGTATCTTTAAAAACGACATAAATTCATGAATTTAGACCCTTTTTCAGGTTTTTAAGACCTAAATACATGAATTTAGACCGTTCCAGGACACCTAAAATTCAAAAAATAGTATCTTTAAAAACGACATAAATTCATGAATTTAGTCCCTTTTTCAGGTTTTTAAGACCTAAATACATGAATTTAGTCCATTCAAAAAGTACCATTTTTTCAAAAATGGTACTTTTTAAAAACGACATAGATTCATGAATTTGAACCCTTTTTCAGGTTATGAAGACCTAAATTCATGAATTTATGACGTTTTTAAAAATACCCAATTTTTCAAATTTTTCAAAATCTCAAATTTGTGAATTACAATTTTCACCCCCAAAATCATGACCGTTCCAGGACACCGAAAAAATCAGAAAAGTTAAGAATTTCAAAATTTGAGAATTACAATTTTCACCCCCGCCAAAATCATGACCGTTTCAGGACACCGAAAATCATAAAAGTTGAGAATTTTAAATTCATGAATTTTATCCATCTTTCAGGTTTTTAAAATATATCATGTGACTAAAAATATTTCTTTAAAAATGGAAGAAACAAAAGTGGAAGGAACTTCAGAAATGGATGAAACTGCAAGAATATATCCTTCATTATCATATGAACGTAGTTCTACTTTAATGGACATTGAAAAGATTAACATTGAAAAAATGAACAAAGAAAAACACAAAGATAGAGTACGTTATATGAAAGATAAGGAATCTCAATTATTATTAAGATTAGAGCATTATAAAAAATTAAGAAAGAGATGGAGTAAAGTTAAGAATGTAACACAAGGAATTGGCATATTCTTAACAATAAGTTTAGGTGCTTTAACAATTGTTATATCTTCAGGTGTTTTAGTAATTCCAGTAGTTGCTACAGCTTTAACAGGTACGGGTGTTTTTGCAACTTCACTTGTTACAATGTTAGATAAATCTTTAATAACTAAGAAACGAAAATCATTAAAAACTAAGCATTTACATATTAAAGAAGTCTATGATAAACTACATTACTACTTTCAAAGAGTATGTGATGATAATGATATTACGTTAGATGAGATTGAAAAATTTGATCAAATAGCTAATGAAGTAAATCAAATATCATTTCAATCACAGACAGAAAAAGTTGATGATAAAAATAAAAAGGATGGCAAAATTTCTAGTGATGCTAAAATTTCTAATGAAGAAAATGATAAAATTTTTTTAGAAGAGCTAAAAACTTTAAGCGAAAATTTAAGCAAAACTTTATTAAACAAAACTTTATTAAACAAAACTTAAAACGAGAAAACTTTAAACGAAAAGATGTCAAACAACAAAGCAATAAAAAAATAATTTGTTCAGTAAAATGTTTTTGCTGTATTCCAATGTTACCACAAAATTCAAATATTATATTTTAAAAATGGATAAAATTAGAGCTGATAATTTTAAAAGAATAAAACAATTAGAAGAGTTAATAAAACAAAGAAATATTATGAAAGAAAATCATCTTCAACATAGAATGATAAAAGCTGGTATTCAATCTGATATGTTTGAAAAAATGCAGCAAACCGAGCAAGTAAAAACTGATTTTGAAAAAACTATGAAACCATTTAAAACTCTTGAAAAAGAACTTACAAATAATGATAAACAAATTGATATAACAGATCCAGAGCACAAAACTATATTAGATGACTATGGATTACTAGAATCAAACATTAATAAGAAATTACCAAAATCTATGCAATTTGAACATTCTATCTCATTTATAGATGGAAAAACAATACCTAGATTTTATCTCGGACAAAAAGAAATATTTCCACAACCTTTTCGAGGTATAATTTTTTCACCAGATAAATCTCCTTTTAATTTAGATAGAAATTTTGTTAATCTTTTAAGAGGAGCAGATTTAAATAATTATGCTGTAGAAGATCTCATAAAATATAAAGCTATGTTAGACAGAGTTGGTGCAGTAAAATCTCTTAGACGTTATAAACAATTAGAAAATTTATTATCAACGGGAGTTAAAGTAGGGAAAGGTTTATCTGAAAAACAGAAAACTGAAACAACTGTATTTTTACCAGATGATCCACAAGAATTACTAAATAGATTAAATATTTTAATATCTGCAATAAAAGAAGGACATAATTCTAGTTTCAATGAAATTCATGCTATATTGAAAAGACTGTTAGAAAAGAAGATTCTAAATGAAGAGGATTATAAAAGTATAACCGGACATCTCTGATGTCTTTAAGGGCTTCGCCCGTAGCTGAAATATGTTGTTTCTAATTTTTTATAAAAAAAATATTTCATAAAAAAATATTTATTCAAAATTTTAACTAAAAAATGTGTTCAGTAGATTTAGACAAAATTAATAATCATTTAGAAAATCTAATAGAGATTTTGGGTTCATCAAAATTTAGTACGACGTTAAAAATTATAACAACTACTTCATCACACACTTGTAATTTAGAACCCATTCTACATTTGGAACAAAATAAAAATTATCAAATTGCATTGACTAGTTTCTCTACATTTAACACTATTCAAAACGTTATCAAAGATGTGAATGATCAATTTAGATATTCTACTGATAAAGGCAAAACATGGAAAATACTAACTTTTCTTCCTGGTTCTTACGAAGTTGAAACAATATCAAATGAAATTAAGAGACATTTAGGTATATCATTTAAAGATAAGAAACAATTACATTTTGCAGTTGAACCGGCAGTTAATAAATTTTCTCTTACTTTAGACGAAAATCATCAAGTTGATTTTAATCACGATAGATCATTGTCAAAGCTATTAGGATTTAATAAACAAACCTATAGTCAAGGTTATCATTTAGGTGAGAAGATTCCAAAAATAACTGAAATAAATTCAATTGTTGTACATTGTGACATTATTGAAGGAGGATATATAAATGGTAAATTATCAAATTTAATATTCAGTTTTCCAGCTTTTACTGTACCCATTGGTTATAGATTAAATGTAATTCCACAAACATTAATATATTTTCCTATTACAAGAAAAACTATTAACAACATTGGCATTAGAATCACTGATGAGAAAGGACAAGAAATAAATTTTGGAGGTGAAGAGATTATGATAGATCTTTTGGTTCGGGAGGTATAAACTCCCGTTCGGGAGGTATAAACTCCCACGCGAAGCTAGAGAAGTTTAATTTTCTTCTTCTTCTTTAAAAACAAAAATAAAATAAAAATAAATTTTTTTATTAAAAAATGAGTGAAGTGCTACCATTAAATAAAAAAAAAAACTTAAATTTAATCATCATCCAAATTTATCTAATAAAGTTTTGTCAGTTATTTGCGGAAGATCAGGTTGTGGAAAAACGTATCTATTATTTAAAATTTTAACGACTCCAAATTTTTTGGATTATAACATATAATCCATATAAATATATCTTATAATTTATACAACAACAGCAGAACAACCCGTCTATCAATTTTTAAAATATGGATTTGAAAATAATCTTAAAAAAACAGCAATTGCTTCATTATTCAAAGAATATGAAAAATCTGAATATGAAGAAGAAATAAGTTCGTGGTGTGAAGAAGCAGCAAAAAATAATCAGTTAGTAGAATCTAATAAAAATAACCATATAAAGATACAATTAATAGATGATAGTGGTAATATGCAAGATCCTAGTAAACTAGATAAAACAATGAAACATTGTGTAATTTTTGATGATTGTGTTAATGATAGAAATCAGTCAGTTCAGAGAAATTATTTCACAAGAGGTAGACATAATAACTGTAGTGTATTTTATTTAACACAAAGTATGTATTCATTAGACGGAAGTGTTATTAGAAAGAATGCAAATATATTTATACTATTTGAAATAAATGCAAGAAACTTAAGTGATTTGTTAAGAGATTTATGCGTAAGAAATAAATATGAATTTAAACAATCGTGTAACAATGCTTGGTCAAAAGATTATGGCTTCATTACAATTAATATTGATAAAAAAATTCATGATAGAGTTATAGAAGATTTGTTCACTGACTAGGCCTCGCCTCGAGGGGCTTCGCCCCGACTGAAAGTCGATAGAAAATATTTTCGCGGAGTGATAAAAATATACAAATATAGTGTTATAATATTTTTTTATTTTATGTATATATCAAATTTGTCTGTCTTAGAAATTAGAAAATTAAAAAGGTTCAGTAGTTATTCCGTCAGGTAAAATTTTTCTTTTATCATCAAATGGATCTAATGCTAATTTATGTTCTTCTTTTAAATACATGTTATGTTTTTTTGAATTAAGTCTATAATTACATGCTGTTTTTATTTCATTATTAAATAATACATTTTTATAATCTTGAAATGTTATTTGATTAGCCACTGATGCCTTTGAAATTCCTTTTAATGTTTTATGTGTTTTAATATTATTAGTTGTATCATAACAGTAACATTTAGATTTTAAAAATATAGCTTCTGTTATGAAATCTTCATTTCCTTCTAATTCATCTTTTACTTTACATAAATCAGAAGGATGAATGATATCTTTTATTTTATTAATTTCTTCATCAAGTGAAGAATTATACGGTATTGTTAATTCTAAGAAAACAGAATCGGTATCTGTAAAGTGTAATTTATAGTTTTTGCCATAAGCAGGTGCTAAATAATCATATATAAATTTATACATAAATAGTTTAGCTAATTCTAATATAGTGAAACCAATAAAATTAAACTTATCATGTTTTACGCTAATTCGACGTAAAAGTACAGCACATAGTTCATCACTAAATCTAGTAGTTCTTTTATATGTAGGTTTCCTTGTTAAATTTTGAAACCTATCTTTATCATAAACTATTTCAATATTTTGTCTATTACGCACATTTTCTAAAGTCTTACCATAAAATGCATTATTCATTTATTTGAAGAACACGTTTCCAAAATCATCTTTATTTCTTTTAGCTATTTTGCGTTTTTCAATATTGAACTCTATATAATTTTTTAACCACCTAGATTTTTGATAAAATAGTTTTCGATGTATTTTGGTGAGAATCATTCCATGATCTAAATACCAATCTAGCATTCTTCCTTCAACAACATACTTTCCTTTATTGCTTTGTGTTAACATAAGTTTTTTTGTTGGTCTGTATTTCTTAGGAATTAAAGATTTTTGATAATCTGAAAAATCTTCTATATTAGGAATTTTGTTTTCGGGACAGAAAGGAAAATATTTTGTTTTATCTTTTATTTCATCAGGGTATACTAAATCAACTTCATATATATAACCATGATTATAATTTCCATCATATGTTTTTTGATAATCTAGAATATTACACCATGACATTTCACCTGTTGGTAATTCTTGTATCATGCAAGAAGAATATAAGCTATTAAAATCATAATATAATAAATAGTTTTCTCTCATGAATTCATCAATTGCTTTTTCACGTTCTACTCCTTCTCGTTTCGTTCGAAAAATTTCTAATATTTTTTCTTTTTCTTCTGGAGATAAAGGTTTCATTATTCCATATTCTTGTGGATTTACTTTCTTATTATAACATTTAACATATCTATTACCTAAAACTGATGAAACTCCACCTCTAATTCCAGATTCAAAAAATAATAATTTATCATATGTATTTTCTTTATAATGTTTAAGTTTAACACCAGTATGTTTTAATCCTGCTAACCATGTTAAACCTGGTGTAGAATAACAATAACATGGATCTATTCCGTAATATTCTAAACACATGTCACGAAAGTTTTCGAAAAGATCAGTAAGGATTTATACATCTATCTGAAGATATTTCATTGTATAATCATACATTGTTTTACAATTTAACTCTCTCCAATTCTTTTCAGCTTCTGCATAGTCTTCGTCAGATAATTTTGATTGTTTTAATGTTGATTTAAATTTATTTATTGGAGGAAGTTGTTCTTCTTCCATAATTTTATTCACAGAATTAAAATCTCCAGTTATATACTCATACGGAAATATTCCTTTTAAAGGTTTTAAATTATATTTATTTAATATTTTACATTGTTCAGATTTCAAAGTTTTTCCCATAACATCTAATGAATAAGGAGTAAAAAATCTAAATGCATCTAAAATTCTAATGCAACCTAATTGCATTGAAAAATATTCTTCTTCTGTTTTACATAGTACATTTATTTGTTGTTGTTGTAATTTTTCAGATGAAAATAAATCTTTCATTACTAGATGGAAATCATATTTAGAACCATTATAGAAATATAGAGGAACAAAGTTATATTTAAATTTATTAGCATTAAGATTACAAGAATTATGTGCTGCACCTCTATATAATCCATTTAGATGATCATGATCTTTTACTTTGTCGGCAGAGCCGTCGCTTCGCTTGTCAAGATATCTACCTTTGCCATTTTTATAATTTTTTGTAAATTCTCTTCCACAGTAATAACATTTTGTTTCATTAATAAAATTTAATTTTTCTTTTTCTGTTAATGGCATCATCGGTATATTTGTTTCAAGCAATTGTGAAAAATAATTTTGTAATTCTTCTACTTTCTTTGTAAACATTTCTGAACTATCTTCACCATAGTATTGAAAATATTCTGATTTAAATAATTCAGGATAATTTGAATGAATGTACATTCCCCAACATAATGGTTTTTGTTCAAATAAATATTTTTCTTTACTTTGTTCAGCTGAACTTTTTCCAGGTGCACTTTTTTCAGAATTATAATTTTCAGAATTATAATTTTCAGAATCGGGTGAAGCCCTGGAACTTTCCGTTCGATTTTGTGTCATATTAACATTATATGCTTCAAAATCACAATAAATAGTAAAGGGTACTTTATTTTTAAAATACCATTTATTATATTCTAAATAATCATCTTTAGGAAAAGTATTTTGAACTGCTTCGTTTTGTTGACAATTCTCCAAATGTCTATTCATTTCTTCTAAAGTTCTAAAACTTGTCATACATTGAAGACAAGGAAAATTTTTATTATCTGAAGTTTTTGTAAATATAGAAACATCTTTACACAATATAAAATGACCCTGATAATATAATATATTCGCTTGTGCTGGTTGTTTTGACTGTTCTAGTTTTTCAAATTTATCTTGATATAATTCATGTGTTTCATTAATTTCTTTTGCAAGATTAAATGTATTTTGATGATAATTTTGATTTAATATTTGTAGCTGATAAATATATTCTTTATCATATTATTCTTTATATTGTTGCAGACATTTTTTTAAACATTCATTTAATTCTTTATTTTCTTCATTATTTAATTCTTTATTATTTTCTTCATTTAATTTTTGAATTGTTTCTATCTTATTTTTATATTTATGGTGATATTCTTGTAGTAACATTTTTGTTTGTTGTCGATAATCTATTTTACATTTTTGTAAACTTTTATTTAAATTTTCTAATTTTTGTTGATATTCTGAAGATAAAGATGAATATTTGTAATTATAATCATCAGTACGTCCTTTATAATTATTATGATTAATCATTATTGGTGATAGTGTTTTAACAAGTTCAAATTTTTCAGTACATATTATATTTCCTTGGTAAAAAATATTATGATGCATGTAATTTCCCCTATCATTATATACTATTTCTGATTGACATAAATTTTTATTATTCAAATAAAATTTTTTTGAATCTGAGTAAAGTGGAGTAATTTTACCAATAGAAACATAATTCACATTTAATTCAAAGACATTTACTTCTATTAAATTTTTATTCTTTTTATGAAACTTTATTAACCTATTATAATCATATGGAAATTCATGTAAGCCATCAGAAAGATCAAATTCATTTATGTATTCTTCTTTATTATAATGACTTAGTCTTTCTTTATGATATTCTGCAGGATGTAAATGTGCTATAATACTCCACAGAAAACAATAATCATCTTCATTTTTTATGTTGATTATTTGTGGTGAACTGAAAGGTAAAGGAACATAACTACCACCAGTATTATTTTTATATTTATCAATTACTATTTTCTTAGATAGTATTTTAACAAATCTCCAACCAGATTCACGTAGCTGGGCTTCAATTATACAATTTTCTAATTTAAGTATCATCGATTCAAATATGGGTTGTATATCATTTACATTATGAATTTCTTGTGAATTTGTAAAATGTCCTTGTATTATTTCTTCAGGAATTCCATCAGGTCCATTTTTTGTATAAAGTACTTCTACATTCATATAACATTTGAAAGATTTCTTAAATATATTATAAAAGTTTGTTAATACATTATAAAAAGTTTCATCGGTTTCATTATGTTCAACAGATTCATTAAATAAATATTTTATATCTGTTACCGCTTCATCGGTTCGTTCAGCTTCATCAAATTCATCAGTATCGCTAAATAAATATCTTCCATCTGGTACGGGCCAAGCCCTAGAACCTTCGGTTTGTAGGGTCTCATCTTCACTATTAAAAACTTTTTTATATTCCGAATGTGAATAATCATCAAACATTTTTTTAACTTTTATATCAGTAGGCAATGTTTCTAGATAGTTTTTATAACTATTTAATTTTAATATATTTCCTTCATCAACTCGTTCTACATTTTGTAAATGCAATTTACTATTTAAATGAGATTGATAACTTCTTTTTGTTTGCAACCTTTTTTTTACATAAGTTACAATAAAACTTGGTATTTTCCATTTTTTATTTTTTAAGGAAAAATTTGTGTTTTAATTTTAGATATAAACATTCTAATATCAAGGACTTGAGAGTTATCATATATTATTATATATTTCACATTCTTAAGTTATTTTATTTTCTTTATCACATTAAGTTTTATCATATTAAGTTTTATCATATGACGTTTTATCAAAAGATAATTTAAATTTTTTTTCACTCACTATTGATTCTTCATCATCATCATCAATTGATTCTTCATCATCATCATAAATTGTTTCTTCAACATCATAAATTACACTTCTTGGGATTGGATACCATTCTCTTATTGGAATATCTAACTCTAAATTACATCTTTTATCTGATAATAATATAATAGAGAAAAATATTGGTATTTGTTCTCTTTTGGAAAATTTAATAACACCACCATAATCTGAATCACTTTTAGTTTTTATTAAAGATGATAAAATTTTAAATTGATTAGATGTAAATCCTAATTTAAATTTTGTAGACCCGACACATAGTTGTCGAACAGTATCTTCAACTATACCATCATTATTATTTTCAATTGTAAGAAAATGAAATTTAGATAAATTTTTATAATTACTAATATTTTTATAATCTTTTTTACCATTTACACCTTTTTCAGATGTTACAGAATCATCATTATTATCATAAGATTCTTTAAGATCGGGCAAAGCCCTAGAACCTTCAGTTCGTTTATTATGAATATGATTATGGTCATTGTTAATAGTATAAGGTGTAGTCCACATATAAATTTTCTCTTGTTGAGCTAAACCATTTATATAAGATTTTAATAAATTAATATTTAAATTTGAATATAATCCTATATATGTATCATCATCATATCTTTGCGGCATTTCTAATGTTTCTTGTTTATAAATTGTATCTCTATAATAAACTTGACATAATAATTCTTCATTATGTTTTTTACTCTCTATGTGAATGTTATATTGATTTTGTTCATCAACAAATAATCTAATTTTTTCTTTGGAAAAAGATTTTAATTTTTTAACTAATTCTTTAATATTGATATAATTAATAATTTTAGTTTCTATCCAATCAGTATTACTAATTGGTAACACTGCTCTAATAAATCCATAAACATTATTATGACCTATTATAACCATATTTTCTTTATTTAATTCCACATAAGCTACATCATTATATTTACTAACAATCTCCATAAATTTAATAAATGGATCCCCCGGAAATAAACAATAATTAGTTTCTATGGAAGGTAAACCTTTAGTCTGTTCTCTAAATATTTCGGCTTGTAATTGAAATAAAATATTAACATCTATACATGAATTATTATTATTATTATTATCAAAACATTTATTTTCAAATCCCGTTGATCTCGTCGAATAAGAAGAACAGGATGATGCGGGCCAATATAATTTTTTTAAATTTGGATTTTCCATTTTTTTATTTTTATTAGAAAAAATTTTATTTTTTATTGTTTTAAAAATGATGTTACCAAATGTTGGTGGAGGTGCATATATCCCGAATAATCGTGAATTAGAAATAGAGATAGAAAATTATATCATGAAAACTGGAGACGTTTTATCTGGTCCATTGCATCTTTCTATTCTTCCGCAACAAAATACAGAGTTAACAAATAAACAATATGTTGATACACAAATCAATGACTTAAAAGAAAAATATATAAACGATGTTTTGGTTCCACTGATGAATGAATTAAAGTTGCTAAAACTTAATGACAAATCATTAAACGAAAAATTATTAAAACTTGATAAAAAGGATAGAGAGCTAGAAGCAGATATAGCAAAACTTTTTAAAAAGATTTCTGAACAATCAAAAATTTTAATATTACTTTCTATAAAGTTAAAATCTGCAGTCATTAAAAATAAACATCAGATAAAAATGTTAAAAGAACAATTAGAAGATGAAATAGAAAAACTACCTGAAAGAATTTAAAAAAATTTAAAGCAGTTACAAACTACATTCCAAAAAAGTGTTGATGAATTAAGTTCTAAAATTACTCAACAAATGAAAAAGATGAATAGAATAATAAATGAAGTAAACTCACTTAATGAAAAAGTTGATAAAATGAAAACTCTTAAAATCAATTTAGAAAATGAATTAAAGAAAAATTTACAAGAAAACTCTAAAGAAAATAAAGAACAGTTAGATGCTGTTAAAAGACAATGAGATGTTCTTAAAGTTAAATTGAATGCTCTTAAAGCGGCGTTGAAGATTAATCAGCAGAAAATGCAAGTTAATAGAAAAGAAATTAAAGTACATCACACGCTGCTTGACGCAATAGATAAAGTGCAACAGGCAATTAATAAAGTTATCTCGAAGTTGTTGTCCATTCACAAACGTAAATCTTAATCGACGAAGTCTTGGGTTTCTAACCTATCGGAGCGAAGCTCCTCGAGGCTTTAGCCGAACGTAGATATTTTTCCCAAAAGTCAAATTTAATCCTAAAAAATGCCTATAATTTATAAACACAATCTTAAACAATTTGCTTCAAATCAAAGAATTGCTCATGAGCCATCTATGAAATCTGTTTACCATTATAACAATGTAGAAACAATCGGAACACAAAAGTCCCTAGGCACCGCAGGTGCCGTTCAAAAAGAAGGAGATGGCATATTTTCTGGTATTGGAAGTATCGTTAACTTGATAAAAAATAATAAAGATTTGATTACATCTGCTGCAAAAGGAGCAGCTGCTATAGGTAGTACAGCTAGTGCCATATCAAATGCTGTTAAGTCTCAAAACGAATTAAAACAACTAGAAACTATTCGTAAACTTAGGAATGATTCTGAAGAACTAAAAAAATTAAAAAAACTTTCAGAGGAAACAAAAAACAAAATTGCTAACATAGCTGTGGGGGGTGATAGTAAAAAGGGGAAGAAAACAATTGAAGAAATAAGAGGTAATGGTCTAGCAAAATTCTAAAATTATATTTTGGTAAAATTTTTTTCTGTCTGTGAGAAAAAACAAAAAGTCAAATTATTTTTTATAAAATTGTCTTCGCTTATCGAAAATAAATTTAGATTAGACGATCCTCCGTTCGTCAGTTACAATCAAAAAAAGAATGACTATATAAGAATTGCTATGAATCCCGGATCTTCCAGTAGAGTAAACACTGGAGGTGATTTAATTTTTGAAGTTGATAATCAGCAGAGTTATTTATATCTACCTGATTCATTTTTACACTGTGAATATTCTTTGTATAGTGATGCCAATTTTACAACACCATTACCAGAAACCGATAATATTGCACTAGAGAATAATTTCTTTCCAAGATTATTTACACAAATGCGTTTAGATGTTGCAACTCAAAATATAGAAACAATAAGTGATTCTCCAGGTGTAATTGATACAATGCTTAGATTTGTAACAATTGGTGAAAATAATAAAAAGTATGAAATCGAAGGTTGGTTTCCTGATACTAATGATGGCATAATTGTTGATGATTTAACTCACGCTGGAACAGATGCCGCAGGAATTGCGAAAGATGTAGAAAATATTGCAAAACATTTAAATAAAACAAATAATGATGCATATAAAGAAAGACGTGAATTTAAGAAAAAAAGTAAACAGACAGTTAATTGGTCATTGTCTCCATTATTCGGATATTTAGATTATGATAAAATATCATATCAATTAAAGTTTAAGTTAATAATTCATCGTACAGCAAATAATGAATTAATCTTTTTTGGTAAGACTGGAAAAAAAGCATATTTAAAAATTGATAGACTTGAATGGTGGATTAAGCATATTACTCCTAGTTTAGAGATTGAAACCGCTATTGCAAAAAGATTAAATACTAACAAACCAATTCCAGTAAATTTTCTAAAGCGTACTGCTAGTTCAGTAACTTTTTCCGAACAAAGATTTAACTGGCATTTTACTAGAACTGCGAATACTCCAAGATATTTATTACTAACATTTCAAAGAAATAATTCTCCAAGTTTTGATAAGAACAATAATATTTTTCATATTAATACAATTCGAAGTTTACAAGTTTCATTAAATCAAACTCGATATCCAATTGATCCATTAAGATTCGATGATACCAATAATCAATTTATGGAAGGATATGATTCTTATCGAAATCTTTGTATAGAATTTGGAGTTGAACCGCAATTAACTCCTGGAGATTGGAGACATTTATATCCAATTTTCTGTTTCGATTTAAGTGCGCAATCTGAAGATATTATTAAAAATGGTTGTGATGTAACAATTAATATTGAAAAAAAAGATTCCACAACTTCATTGATGGCTTATGGTTTATTGCTAGAAGATACAAAATATTCTATTGAAGTTCTTAATGGGAAGATGGCTAGGATAGGCTAAAGCCAGAGGAGCTTCGCTCCGATCGGTTAGTAACCTTAGGACCTTTGGTCCGATAGGCTAAAGCCCAAGACTTCGTCGTTTAATTAATTTAATTTTTTTGATAACTTAAAATTTTGATAACTAGAATAGATTAAAATTTTTTTGGTAACTTAAAATTTTTTCATAACTAGAATAGATTAAAGATTCTTAACTTAAAATTCTTAACTTAAAATTTTCGTAACTTAAAATTTTTTTATTAAAAATGTCGCAAGCGAAAAGTAATATTAATAATAAAACTGTTGAATTAAAATTACGTAATATTGTTGACAAAAATACCCCTAAAACTATTACGATTAATAAAAAAAAGTATTACATAAGTAAACCAATGATAGAGAATATTCAATTACAAGAAGAAAAGAATGGCGGGATTCTCCCATTAATTCCACTAATAATAGGAGGCATAGCAGCAGCAGGAAGTGTTGCAGGTGGGACAGCTGGTATTGTCCAAGCAGTAAATAAAAATAAATCAGAGAAGGCAGCATTAGAAGAACAAAAACGTCATAACAGAGAGTTAGAGAAAGTTGCTAGGGGAGAAGGAATAGTAGATAATTTTATTAGTAAATTAAAATTAGTTGATGAAGGAAAACGAGTTCTTAAAAATATTCTCCACAATGTTGATGATTTAATTGAAATTAAAGAAACTAAAGATGGTTCTGGAATATATCTAAGTCCTAGTATGATTCGGTAAAACAATTTTTTTTTGTTTTATCTTTTAAATTTTTTTTATCTTTTAAAATGAATTCAAAAAATTCCGAAAATTTAATTAAATTAAAAATTTCTAATTTAGATTTATTGAATTATCTATTAAATAAAAATAAAACTCAAATTGTAAAATTTATGAAGGTAACGACGACAAACAAAGTTTGGCTACTACCTACGGTGGTGACATACAAAAAACATTAGAAAACTTTCCTGGATTTATTTGGAGTAAATATTCGAAAGAAAAACATCTTCCTGGTCATTCATATACCGGTCCAGGAACTCGATTAGATATAAGACTAGATGAGAATAATAATCCGAAACCAGGTGAAGAACCGATAAATAGAGTAGATGCCGCAGCTTACAGGCATGATTTAGCTTATCGAAATCATGATCTAAGTTCTCGACATGCAGCTGATAAGAAGATGATTCAAGAATTAGATAGTATTCAAAATCCTACATTTAGAGAAAAAAATTGAAAGAATGTTTGTTAAGAAAGCTTTACAAGCTAAAATATTATTCGGTCAGGGTTTAAATGAAACTAATAACCCTGAGAGCAACGCTCGAACTAATAACTCTGAGAGCAACGCTCGAACCTACGCGTCTGAAATTCATAAAGAATACAGAAGGCCTAAATATTTATTGAAAGTAAAAGTATTTAATAAAGATGATATTTGGAGTGCTGATCTTATTCATATGCCGAATGAAAAAGATTATTAATACGCATTGACCGTTATAGATTTATATACACGATACGCTTGGGTAAAACCTTTAAAAAATAAAAGTGCTCTATCAGTTAAATATGCGTTTGAAGAAATCTTTAAAGAAAGTAATAGAAAGCCAAAAAAATTGTTTGTTGATAAAGGGTCGGAATTTTATAACAGAAACGTTCAGCCACTATTTGAAACTGTTTATTCAACTGAAAATGCAGGGAAGGCCGTAGTGATAGAAAGATTCAATCGGACGTTAAAAAATAAATTATTCAAGAAATTTGCTGAGCAAAGAAATCAGAAATGGTTGAAGATATTACCAGGAATTGTGGAAGAGTACAATAATAAAGTTCATTCTGGTATTGAAGAAACTCCAAAGAATGCTTCTGACGACCCTGATCTAGTACGAAAGAAAATATTCGAGAATAATAATTCGAATGAGAGTAATCCGAATTTGCAGAAACTTAAGCCGAAATTTAAAATTGGAGATAGAGTTAGAATATTTAAATATAAGAATAAATTTGAAAAAGGCTTTGTTGGCTATTGGACTAAAGAAATATTTGAAGTTTGCAAAATAAATCAAACTTATCCGATTACTTATGAAATTAAAGATTTAGATAATGAGGATATCAGAGGCCGTTTTTATCAAAATGAATTACAGAAAACAGAGCTTTAACCTTTAGGTGGCGCTTTAGCTAGCTTCGCTTGAGTTATAGATTGTTTAACTCTTACATAATATCAAGAAATGGCACTCCTTCTTGCAATTTAAATAAGACATAAAGACATAATTGACCACAATAAGTTGTTCCCGGTTTTTGAATTTGAAATGTATTATAAATTCTATTGCCAAGTATTTCTCTTACTTCATTCGTAGGTGGAAGCCCGTATGAGTCAAAATAATAATTATCTCCGTTTTTACTAAAGATACCTGCTGACCAATGTACACCTTTTTCATCTGACGTATGAAGATTTGTTATGAAATTTACAGTTATTGATGGAACTTTGTTCCGGGAACTGAAGGTTCCTGTTGGCCTATTTTTTAGGAATTGTAATTCGTCTCTCATCAATATGTGAAAATTCTTTATTCCTAATCGATTAGCGATTTTCTTTAGGTCGAAATTCGTTGTTGTCTGTGTTCCATATAATGTCAAAAACTCATTTATGTTGCTCATTTTATAATAAAAAAATTTCTTAAGGGACCCCTAGAAGTCAGAAGGGGGGTATTGATTTAAAACTGTTCTCTAATGATGTCTTTCCTTACTACTTAGTCAGAAGGGGTATTGATTTAAAACATTTTTATAATGATGACTTTCCTTACTACTTGGGGGGGGGTATTGATTTAAAACTGATCCACAATGATGTCTTTCTTTACTACTTATTCAATTTTGAAATGATTTAATTTAATCTAAATTTAAACGTTACATTGTTGCATTGTATTAGTAGAGTTAGTGTTTCGCACATCTTTTATCAATAGTAATTCATTACTCATCAATATGTGAAAATTCTTTATTCCCAATTGCTTAGCAATCTCATTTAAATCGAAATTTGACGTGGTTTTGTTTGCCGTAAATTTTTTGGAAGTCTCTGATGTTTCTCATTTTTATAGAAGATAAAATGTTTCTATTATATTCCCGTAAATGAGAAATTAAAAACAACACATGGATATTTCAATTTGGTTACATCCACTTTGCATACATTCAATTTGGATACATTGAAATACATGTAAATTTGTCCACGCGAGGACAAGGTTTCATTGGATGAGAGAAAAATGACGTCATATAACAACATAATGAAAATGATTGAAAACAGGAAATAACATTGCATATAAAACAGGAAATAACATTGCATATAAAACCGACAGATACAAGTTTTCTAAACAATGGGATTTCTGTCCACGCGAGGACAAGGTTACATTGGTTTCACAATGTTGATGATTTAATTGAAATTAAAGAAACTAAAGATGGTTCTGGAATATATCTAAGTCCTAGTATGATTCGGTAAAACAATTTTTTTTTGTTTTATCTTTTAAATTTTTTTTTATCTTTTAAAATGAATTCAAAAAATTCCGAAAATTTAATTAAATTAAAAATTTCTAATTTAGATTTATTGAATTATCTATTAAATAAAAATAAAACTCAAATTGTAAAATTTATGAAGGTAACGACGACAAACAAAGTTTGGCTACTACCTACGGTGGTGACATACAAAAAACATTAGAAAACTTTCCTGGATTTATTTGGAGTAAATATTCGAAAGAAAAACATCTCCCTGGTCATTCATATACCGGTCCAGGAACTCGATTAGATATAAGACTAGATGAGAATAATAATCCGAAACCAGGTGAAGAACCGATAAATAGAGTAGATGCCGCAGCTTACAGGCATGATTTAGCTTATCGAAATCATGATCTAAGTTCTCGACATGCAGCTGATAAGAAGATGATTCAAGAATTAGATAGTATTCAAAATCCTACATTTAGAGAAAAAATTGAAAGAATGTTTGTTAAGAAAGCTTTACAAGCTAAAATATTATTCGGTCAGGGTTTAAATGAAACTAATAACCCTGAGAGCAACGCTCGAACTAATAACTCTGAGAGCAACGCTCGAACCTACGCGTCTGAAATTCATAAAGAATACAGAAGGCCTAAATATTTATTGAAAGTAAAAGTATTTAATAAAGATGATATTTGGAGTGCTGATCTTATTCATATGCCGAATGAAAAAGATTATTAATACGCATTGACCGTTATAGATTTATATACACGATACGCTTGGGTAAAACCTTTAAAAAATAAAAGTGCTCTATCAGTTAAATATGCGTTTGAAGAAATCTTTAAAGAAAGTAATAGAAAGCCAAAAAAATTGTTTGTTGATAAAGGGTCGGAATTTTATAACAGAAACGTTCAGCCACTATTTGAAACTGTTTATTCAACTGAAAATGCAGGGAAGGCCGTAGTGATAGAAAGATTCAATCGGACGTTAAAAAATAAATTATTCAAGAAATTTGCTGAGCAAAGAAATCAGAAATGGTTGAAGATATTACCAGGAATTGTGGAAGAGTACAATAATAAAGTTCATTCTGGTATTGAAGAAACTCCAAAGAATGCTTCTGACGACCCTGATCTAGTACGAAAGAAAATATTCGAGAATAATAATTCGAATGAGAGTAATCCGAATTTGCAGAAACTTAAGCCGAAATTTAAAATTGGAGATAGAGTTAGAATATTTAAATATAAGAATAAATTTGAAAAAGGCTTTGTTGGCTATTGGACTAAAGAAATATTTGAAGTTTGCAAAATAAATCAAACTTATCCGATTACTTATGAAATTAAAGATTTAGATAATGAGGATATCAGAGGCCGTTTTTATCAAAATGAATTACAGAAAACAGAGCTTTAACCTTTAGGTGGCGCTTTAGCTAGCTTCGCTTGAGTTATAGATTGTTTAACTCTTACATAATATCAAGAAATGGCACTCCTTCTTGCAATTTAAATAAGACATAAAGACATAATTGACCACAATAAGTTGTTCCCGGTTTTTGAATTTGAAATGTATTATAAATTCCATTGCCAAGTATTTCTCTTACTTCATTCGTAGGTGGAAGCCCGTATGAGTCAAAATAATAATTATCTCCGTTTTTACTAAAGATACCTGCTGACCAATGTACACCTTTTTCATCTGACGTATGAAGATTTGTTAAGAAATTTACAGTTATTGATGGAACTTTGTTCCGGGAACTGAAGGTTCCTGTTGGCCTATTTTTTAGGAATTGTAATTCGTCTCTCATCAATATGTGAAAATTCTTTATTCCTAATCGATTAGCGATTTTCTTTAGGTCGAAATTCGTTGTTGTCTGTGTTCCATATAATGTCAAAAACTCATTTATGTTGCTCATTTTATAATAAAAAAATTTCTTAAGGGACCCCTAGAAGTCAGAAGGGGGGGTATTGATTTAAAACTGTTCTCTAATGATGTCTTACCTTACTACTTAGTCAGAAGGGGTATTGATTTAAAACATTTTTATAATGATGACTTTCCTTACTACTTGGGGGGGTATTGATTTAAAACTGATCCACAATGATGTCTTTCTTTACTACTTATTCAATTTTGAAATGATTTAATTTAATCTAAATTTAAACGTTACATTGTTGCATTGTATTAGTAGAGTTAGTGTTTCGCACATCTTTTATCAATAGTAATTCATTACTCATCAATATGTGAAAATTCTTTATTCCCAATTGCTTAGCAATCTCATTTAAATCGAAATTTGACGTGGTTTTGTTTGCCGTAAATTTTTTGGAAGTCTCTGATGTTTCTCATTTTTATAGAAGATAAAATGTTTCTATTATATTCCCGTAAATGAGAAATTAAAAACAACACATGGATATTTCAATTTGGTTACATCCACTTTGCATACATTCAATTTGGATACATTGAAATACATGTAAATTTGTCCACGCGAGGACAAGGTTTCATTGGATGAGAGAAAAATGACGTCATATAACAACATAATGAAAATGATTGAAAACAGGAAATAACATTGCATATAAAACAGGAAATAACATTGCATATAAAACCGACAGATACAAGTTTTCTAAACAATGGGATTTCTGTCCACGCGAGGACAAGGTTTCATTGGATGAGAGAAAAATGACGTCATATAACAACATAATGAAAATGATTGAAAAACAGAAGGGTTGAATAATCAATTATTCCAAAAACACTCATCTTGTGAAAGACACTGCTCCAAGATTGAAAGATTAGTTTTTAACAGTCGTATAGGAAGCGAGACTCTACAAAGAGTCTGATATTTATCTGCCAGTTTTGCCAACTTCATTGCGAAACTCAATTCAGTTCGTGAAAAGTTAATATTGTGATGTTTTAAGAGATATGTGAAATCTGCTTTATTATTCTCACACAAGGATAATATATGATTTGCGTGTTTTCCAATAAATATTTTACATGTGACACTCAAAAGATGGCTTTGTTTTTCGTATTTCAAGTGTTGTTTCAAAGAATTCACTGTCGTTGAAATGTCCCCCGCCGGTTCTGTAAAATATTCCACTGATTCGATGAATGTATGACGTTCAACAACACTTTCCTTCAACTGTTTTGTAAATGTTTCGATTCTGAAGGGAAGTGCTGCTTCCTTCTTTGCTCTGGCTGCGATTTTATGTTGCTCTTTGTATGCTTTTCGAGCAGAACGTATAGCGTCAGGATTGAAGAGTAGAGGCGCTTTCTTCACTTGCTGGTCTATATACGAAAAGTATTCAGAATGTTTCTCCGATGGAATGAACAAATCCGCAATATTTTTGAAGAACTCTGGAAGTACCGTTGCTATGTTGGCTTGTTGTTCAACGACTGCTTGACTCATGATTGACGGATAAATTAGTACAAATCACTATGTTCAAAATATAAGAATAACGTAATTAAAGATAGCGGAACGATGAGAGCAAGCAGATGATAAGGGTTGATTGAAATAATATCACAACAATCTGAGCACACGATACAATGACAGACGAGAGAGATAAATGAAAACAGTACAGCTGGCAGATATCTTAACGTCATACGGGTGTGCTGAAGCATTAACAAGAATTAAAACAACTTGCCTAACGTACAATTAAAATCTCATTGTTTCACAGAGTAGTAGCAGCTGTTTGTTCTTTCATACATTGTTTCCTTTCAAATGTTTGAGTTGGAGGACACAGCTCTTTACACTGAAATGCCTTTTATTCATAAATGCGAGAAGCAGATGTTCTCTACAATTGAGTGTTCATCTGAGTGCAAAAGCAGTAGATAAATTGTAAGAACGCCAGGAGCGGTCATGATTTGAGCAAGAAAATGATCATAATCACAAATTTGAAATTCTCAACTTTTATGATTTTTGGTGTCCGGTTTTACATGACCTGGAACGGTCATGATTTTAAGGGTGAAAATTGTAATTCTCAAATTTGAGATTCTTAACTTTTCTGATTTTTTCGGTGTCCTGGAACGGTCATGATTTGAGCAATGAAAAATGTCATAATCACAAATTTGAGATTCTTAACTTTTATGATTTTCGGTGTCCTGGAACGGTCATGATTTTAAGGGTGAAAATTGTAATTCTCAAATTTGAGATTTTGAAAAATTTGAAAATTGGGTATTTTTAAAAACGCCCAAATTTATGAATTTAGGTCTTCATAACCTGAAAAAGGGTTCAAATTCATGAATTTATGTCGTTTTTAAAAATGCCATTTTTTGAAAAAATGGTACTTTTTGAATGGACTAAATTCATGTATTTAGGTCTTAAAAACCTGAAAAAGGGTCTAAATTCATGAATTTATGTCGTTTTTAAAGATACTATTTTTTTGAATTTTGTGGTGGCCTGGAACGGTCTTTTGCCCATTACTAGTGTGTCGGCTGACTTTGTGATTTCTATCCCTTCTTCATTTTCAGAGTCGTGATGAAATCGATGTGGATACTTTCTGCCGGATAAGTCACGTGGTATCGGGCTTGTGGCTAAGCGGAGGGAAAGGTAAGCCGAGATTCACACGTTGAAGTGCTGTAGTCACTGTCTACTCTTTTCATTTGATCAGAGGAGTTCAAAGGATCGACCAATGGAAATGGAAAGGCGGACGATTCCAGTATGGAGTCATTAAGGTGGTCAACTGCGGTACAGAAACAGGTGAGTACTCCTATGATGGCTTAACTGATTCATGTGGAATTTAATCAGAATTTTATTCACGGGAAAAACACTGATTTCTGGCACGGCATTTTGAAATTTGACAATTTCACGATGTTTTCAATAGACAGGAAATCTTGCTTCAAATGCATGAGTTCGGAGGAATCAAGATTGTAGGTTGTAAAAACCTTTCAATCAGCAATTAATTTCGGACGCTATTTATGGACCATCGGCAGGCATAGAAAGCTTCATCACAAATTCAAAAAACACATTGTATTTCACTCTCGATGGCTTTGGAGGTCATAGAAATGGTTGAAATGAGTTTGAAATGCATTATTGCCCGGCATTGGAGGGTATATAATGCACCATTATACGCCCGCCAATTTCACATAGAATTCTCACCGTACCAGATAGCCATGAACCGTCGTCCGTCACTCCAGCTTGAGAATCCATTAATGAATGAATTGGTGAATGGATATTTCAAATCATTTTTAGATAGAAATCTGAATTTCAAATCTATTCACATTTGCAAACATTCACAGACTTTCAAACTTTTCATGAATGAAAATCTCTTGAGAGAGCAAACTTACATAGATTTCAATAAAAGTCATTCAAAGATTTCTTCATCTCTCCATTATCTGTTACTAACAGTGATCAAGAATTGCAATATTCATAGACTTCTCAAGAGTTACATTCAATTAGCATTATATCATGGATATCACGTGAAGCTACGCTCGAACGGAATTGGATGAATAGAATTGACGATGAACAGTAGATTTTTGAGACGTTTCCACCACAAAGTAAGAATTATTAGAGTTCATATTACCTCTTGGATCTAAACTCTCTGTCATTGAAAACCTGCATTCAGAGATAATCTAAACACTGGGCTGTTGTTGCGCTTGTATTACATAGTATATCTCCATATTGCATCAGTTGAGCTTTCAGTAAAAAAATCTCGATTTGTGTGTCAGATATCCAGGTGAAAATTGTTATTTCACTGTTTTTTATTGGTGTTTGTAATCTTCTTCAGTGACAAGCCATCTGCAAACCCTATCATGCAGACATCCTTTAATGAGTTTCCTTCATTTGTATTCTAATTTGTCTCCTTTTATAGACTTTGTAAGTAAATTTACTCAAAGATAAGACTGGATTACACTACCTTCAAAATCATAGCTTTCTAATATCAGTGCATCTTAGAACATTCATAGAAATAGAAGTGTATTTGCAATTAAACGTTTTCATGTCATTAAGTATTAGTGGTCATCGAAGTATTCTGCGTGACAAAAAATCTTAAAACTTAGAATTATATGGACCATTAGTTTCATTAATGAAGTAGCATCAAAGATGTAACTTCAAATGATGAAAATTTATTTCACACGTATTTAGGAACTTGCATACCTTTTTTTTTCTCGAGTTTTAACACGAGTTAACTTATTAAGAACTGTGTTTGTGGTGCTTGCTATTTAAAGTAATTTGTACTTCTTGCCCGCCATTTATGCGCGTGACCGTGAGCAAGCTCGGACGGTGAGCGAAACGTTGGTCCGGTGTTTCTTTTCTTTTACAAATCACTTTTATCGGCAATAAAGCTTGGGGAGAGACTACACAGTTGTGTTTTCCGAAAAATTATGGCATACCTCCCGTCAATAGTCATCCGAGAACTTGCATACCCCCTAGCATTAATGAAAGCTCAACTTCTATTGTTATTTCCAAGAGTTCACCTTTTCACGTTGATTAGCGAACAAAAAACGTTGAACCGCGTTCCTCGTTGACTTTGATAAGGATCAAAGGGTGAAATTGATTTAATTCAAATGCATTAACATTTTCTAAATTCAATTTAAAGACATTAAAGCTTCGCCTCGAATTTCTTTCCATGTCGTCGCTGTATTTAATGTATAATTCCTTCTTTAATGCTGTGATGCTGAAGAAGCTATAATTTGTATTTTCAAGAACCTGTATCAGAAAATGTGAATCACAAAATGAATTTAATGTTGTGCTTTTCAGATTGTGGTGAATGAAGAGATGCAATACGATGATGCATTCACAATTCAACCGGTTGAGCCGGAAAATCTCGCCAATTTTAATTTCATGGCGGGAACGGTTCCGGTGATTCAAATGATGATTCAATTGGTGAGATCTCGAGGTTGATGTTGATCATGAGCCATCAATGCTTCATTCTTCGTATTGTCGCATCTTAATTAAGTGAATCGATCAATCCATGTCCCATGCAGGAATGGCAAGCATGTTGTGGGCTCCCATGGGCCAAAGATGGGCCCGCGGCGATAATTTTCAACATCAAAAGACAAGAAACAGTCTGTAGGATATTCACACAAATGCTGCAGTCTGTGTTCGGAATCGTCAAACTCAACCGATCCGTAGACATTTGGAAGACGAATGCGTAAATGAAGGTTCATTTTTATGGTTAGAATGTTGCAGTTGATTTGGCATAGATTTTTTCATTGATTAATTGATTTACTAATTGATAGAAACATTTTGGCTTGCATTGTTACTGAGTAAGTAGGGTTGTCAGCCAATATTTCGCCTGTCATTTTTCTATGAAAGTTGCTCATATATCACCCATAGCAAACTAGGCGTCCTTAATTGCAGCATTAAGGCCATCAAAATTGCTATGTAATACCATGGAGGTAGGAGCATTTCACCATCCACCTTCGCATTCCCAGTGAAAATGACATTGAGATGATTGCTATGTTTCACAATTTGTACTCGTAGATATCTTAAGCTTGACATACTTTAATGTTATGAGCTGCATGGGCTATGTAGAAAATCATCATAGATTTAGATCTTAGATCAAAATCTTGGATTTTTCATGCCATAGATTTTAGGTTCAGTAACAATGCATGCCTTTCAAATGATCAGCCTAGATCGTCTGGCGCTGCGCGCCGAGTCGCCGACGATTTAGGCTGCTATTTTAAAGGTAATATAGCTTCATTAGCTGTTGAATGTGATTGCTTTAATTCCGTGGGCGCGTGTGATTCCCATGGGATGAGCCTGGGAATAAATAGCTCGTCCTGTGGACATCCGTGGTCACATATAGTCAGTCAACCTGGCGAATCCTTCACTGAGCTGTATTGTGCAATTCAGTTCTGCTGTATTCGGCAACAAAAAAACGAGAGAAATTCCATATGAATGACTTCCGCCTTCCCAACATTCAGTTATTCAGTCAACATTCAAATCATATTGAAATTTCTACAAATGCATCAACCTCCAAGTTGTTAATACTATTTTGTGAAGAGAATGGTGTTTCAAAACCTTTCAAATGTCACAGCAAGATTGTTAAATACTTAGAAAGTCAAAATATGCAAAATTAAAGAAGAAAGTCAGATCTTGCAAAATGCTTTCTTATTCTTAGTGGTTACTAATTTGTCATTCGACTGTTACAATGCCGTACTCCAGATTGATGTTCGGAGCAGTTATTGCTGCCGTCTGTTACATAGCAAAGAATTAGATTGTTTAAGCGTGTCAGTTTGCTAGAAATGCAAACCGATTCAAAACCCGATTCAAAACGATGGCACATGCAGAAATTTACTAAGTGGGCAAAAAGACATTTTTAATGCCTTACAGAGATAGGAAAAATATTCGTGCGTCGCTTGCGGATTGCTCTGAATTCCTTCAAAACGCTCCAATCGCCACGATTCCATCAAAATCGAAGAATTCAGATCATTGCGCAAAAGTTTTCTCGATAATATTGGGCCATCCGATCATTTTAAAAAAGTTAGCAGGCGCATGAAAAAACGTTCATAAACTTCTCTGTAGAGTTTGACATCGTCTGTGTCTCTTTGCTGTGTGATCCGGTTGATAACAGTCACTGAAACTTCGCACATTGGCGTGTTTAATGTTGAACTGGCTTCTCATTGTTCGATTGCTATGGTATTATGTCAACAGATTGTGCCATTTCATAGGAACTTCATGTTCCAATGCTTCCTTTCTAGTCAAACAGAAGAAGAAACGACCTGTCTAATTCTGTGGTTATAGCAGATTCTTCAACATGGATTTACTTAGATCGGTGATTGACCTATCGGAAATTAGCATCAAACAAACCGGTATAGTTCATTCTAGTCCCACTAACATTAAGTAAAGCGAAAAGTCGGATTTTTATGGCAATAATGGTCAAATCAGGATGTGTAGAAAGGTTTTAACACAGATAATTCCGTTAAGTTGTTGCTGTTTTGATCGGATCAAAGATAACTATTTAACTCAATGCAGTATGTGGTTGGAATTCTAACAGTCATTATACCTGTTTGATCATGAACACTTTGAATTGAAAATCAGTCAGCTAAAACGTTTCAGATATTTTCGTTCTGTTTGGTTAACATTGTTCTATTGCAGTGAAACATCAGTCAGGAAATGATAGAGAAATTGGAAGCTTTAGAAATGAAGGCCTTTTGAGGGCTCATGGGGCTTGCTATTTAAGGGAGACTCGGAACAGCGGCACGATTGAGAGTTATTCGATGGTAGAATGCTTAGAACGTTCAAACATTGTCGCAAGACCATCGGAGGGTCGGAATTTATAATTTCAAAGAGATCTGCTTCTTTAGATTTGTTGTCATTTCATAAAGAACCATGTTGTGTAACTTTCGATGTCTACAGGACACAGGTTGATAATCTCTTAGATATATTTTAATTGTGCCACCTTTACAATCTCATGTGGCTGATGGTGACTAAGCATGAAAGAATACAGAAAGCACTTTCTGGACTTCTGCTTTCTGATTTGAAAAATTTCCTGATGAATTTGCAGTCGATCACTTTGCTTTTCATGCAGTAATGAGCTTGGCAATAATAATTTGCGACTTCCACAATGCCAGCAGTGTAATGAGGCATTACTGCACTGGAAACGTAGTTATCTAGAAGCAGTTTTGATGTAGTCATCTAAGCCTGGAAGGAGATATCTGCAGCTGTAAACAATTCAACTGCGGCACTCTGTTTATCTTGATGCTATTGCAGAAAGCAATATACCATTGCATCACTCCCAGACGTGCTGTAGTTCTTAATTCTTCGCACGTTAGAGCATTGCTTTATGGGAAGTCGTAAGAAATGTAATATCAGAGACGATTCAGAGATCTAGCTCACGATGTATACGAGGTACTCGTATACTGTGCGGTGAAGACCGTCAGACCGCAAACAGGCACATTTTCGTTCAATATGTTGATATGTGAAGGGAAAAGTGAACCGTCTCATATTACAACTGTAGAACATATCAAATATGCTCGATAAAAAGCAGTTGTGATAGCAGTATGAACTATTGTCCTCATGGAGGTATAATTCACTGTCTTCTATAATTAATTTTTAAATATTATTTCAAATACGAGTCCCTGCACAATATTTCTACAACTCAGTCTGTTTGATGATCATTAGAACCTTCATACGTGGGTTGTCTTTTTTGTCGAAAATTTATGGACATTTATTTTTAATATATTAAGCCCAAATATGAAACAAGGCATTTGTTCGCAGTGACCAACAAAAATGTCGGCCATGTTCTCAGACTATTTGATTGATTAGGGCTTTTGAATTTCTCTGGTATTCTTTCAATTTCAGGCTTCTATTGATTCCCCAGTGAGTTCGGTGGAAGAAGATAAAATTTTGTCAACTTTGCGGGAAGTTCGCGATTTTATGTTGGTCAACAGTGAACCTTGCAAGAACAGACAGAAACTTCTCAGAAATCTTCAAGTAGTAGAACTGTTGGTTCGATTACTCCAGCGGCCGTATCGTGGCAGTCCGAATATGAATTTCCTCACCAAAACCTTCTTGGAGGCCTATGACGTCCTTCACGCGTACCTTCTCGGCGATAGTCGGAAGAATGAATTGTACATGGCACAACACATCGAATTCTTCAAAAATCAAATTGCTGTGGAAGTAAGTTAAAGTGCAACGTGGGCAAAATTCCTGTAGTATCAAATTCTCCTTTTCCGACTTGCAACCCTTTCGAAATTGTTTTCAGCAAACATCTTTGAGTAGAATTATAACCACACTTAGAAGCAATGCTGTGTTTCAAAGGATGGTAGACGGAAGATAAATAATGTGACATACTCAATCAGACTGTGCGTGTTCTTCCATTTTTTTCTGTCCTTAGAGAGTGCGCTACACACATCTCTACGAAATGTTCGCAGAAAATGTCCACAGAAAGTTTAATACAAAGCATCCATTGGCAGGATGTTTTCTCCTTCCCTTCATGTCATAATTGTATAACTTGCCTTCACTTTCTGGGCGAAATGTTCGCAGAAAATGTCCACAGAAAGTTTAATTCAAAACATCCATTGGCAGGATGTTTTCTCCTTCCCTTCATGTCATAATTGTATAACTTGCCTTCACTTTCTGGACCAACCTTGTTCCTGATGATTTTTTGCATATTTGTAATTGTTGTTGGTTCATATAGTCGTACATCGTTCTTGGCAGATCCATACAAAATATCCATAGAAATTTCTATCCAAATATCTATTGGAAGTTCCGCACAAAACGTACATAGAGAGCTCCATACAAAATGATTCGACCGTCAGTCGTTGTGCTGAGCGGTCGAGCACCTAGCGTCGCGCGAATAACACCACGCTATTGTCATCGCTCGTTGATGACATAGATCTATTGTCGTTGAGAGAATAGTGTCCGGGTACGTGGAGAACCACATCATGCATTCAGATCTATTGTCATCGTTGATGCATCTTCAGTATCGATCGGTAACTCAATGCTACGCTATGCCGCTCGTCAAATGCTTCACTTGCATGCCTATGCGCCAATCGAAATACCAGAAAACATTTTCAATTTTGCAAACTGTATCTGAGACTTATCTAGGTTATACATGGAACCGTTGAAGTGACAGTGTTCCCAACGTAGCATACAAAGTAAAAACCTTGTGCAGATTTATTTCACGGAACATCACCGTTCTCGACATTGTCTTCAATCTCCTCAGTTCCCTCCGAATTTCCTATACTTCAATGCAAGATCCCTGAGACAAAAAACTTCTGAGCTCTAATCATGTGCCATCACAATGATGCAGGTATCATCGCAGTAACAGAGACATGGTTTGATAGCTCAGTTGGTGATGAAACTGCTTCCATTCCGGGTTACAGAATTGTGAAATGCCGTTGACCGGATCGCATTGGGAGTTGTTGCTTTTACATCAAAAGTGATAACAGCTTGAAGAGACTCTCTGACTTGAAGACGACTACCATCTCAATTGTGACAGTCATGATTTGACATTCGTCTAAGAACATCGCTTTTTCGGTTTGTCATCAGAAACGCATATGCCTGCTTGCTTGATCTCATGTAATATGCACTCATGCTCATAGTAACTTTGCAGGCTATAAGCAAAATTTGAATGCCCGGTAGGGGGAAGTGGCTTATAAGTACATTCTTGTTGTAGATTATGTTTCTTGTCTGCCAGTAACGCAAAGCTCTCTCTCCTTATCGTCGTGAAGAGATAGTTAGAAAGTTCATTCACGTTGGAAAATGAATGCATTGTTGTATGGCCAAGGTCACATCTGTGGTCGTTGGTATGACTACTGTGCCTGTGAACGACACTCTCATGGAAAGGAAGTTCCGCAACGCAGCACATCAATATCAAAATACGATGAAGAGAAGTGATCAAACATTTCATTTAGAAGCTGCCTTGAAAGAGAAAAGCTTCAAAACCAAGTTTATTGATCGCTCCTTTTGTGACGGACACTGCAATTAGACCAAAGAGATTTAGTACGGAAAAAGAAAACTCAAAGAAGGTGCCGACTAATTGGTGCCACGAAGATGAACTTGATGTTCATACAAACAAGTACGATAAAATATCTTTGAACTAAATAAAATGTTATCTGCAATCTGTGGCGTTTGAAGTGTCTGGCTAAGATTGTAAGTTTTCCCATAGTAGATTTCGAAAGAAGTAATGACGAAACCTTGAAACACTTTGAGATGAATTCTCCTGAACAACATAATCACATGTAATTTTGATTTGATAACAATAGCGTGAATCGTAAGTATATCATGAATGCGAGTAAATGTGAGGATCTGCGTCATTTCGTCAATAAATCCTTGATCAGTGCTATAGTCATTACGAGCTCTTGTCCACACTTCTGCGCCTTCTCTGTTTGACATTTGCATATCAGACATTTCAGTCGTTCAATCCATCACTCAGAAAAGAATTGAATATTGTTGACTCCCCGAGTCATGGAATGTACATTGTTTAAGCGCTTCAGTTTGCTGTCAAGGCAATCAGCAGCTTTTAGATGACCACTGTATGTGGAGAGACTTCTAATGCACAGAAAGAGAATCTCAATGCATCAGTTGAATAGAAAGAAATCTCCCGACAATTGAAAATAGCATTGTACGTCTCTCTAAAGTGCACCATTCATCACAATTCACTCATATTCGAGGAGTTTAGATCGTTGCGCATGTGTATGGTCGATAAAGTGAATTCTTTGTCTGGGAGCGGATTGTAGAAGGTTTCTTTAACCCTGCTTATATCTTCATCATCATTATCTCACAACGTTGCTGCTCTTTATGAATTCCCACTTAGTATATGCACCTGTGTTGAATGTGACGACTAATCTTCAGTTTCACCGATAACATTTCAGGATGCATCAAGTAAAATTCAAGTAAGTATGATCTCATGGTTTGGATTATCAAGTAAGTATCATCGACAACTAGGAGACAGTTTCAAAAGGCCAGTTGATCAGCGGATGGGAGAGAGCATCGTCCTTCTAATTCTTCTAGAAGAAAACATTCTGAGAAGCTTGGAAACCTTTATAATGCTTTCAAACTAGTTTTAAGTCGAATGCTATAATTTATCAGCAATCGATTTACTTGACAAGATAAGATAAGATAAGATAAGATAAACTTTATTGACTCACATGCACAAAGTGATTCGGTGAGAGCGTACAATTAAAGACAGAACATAGAAGACAAGATATATACGTAAAGAAATCTCATATCTCATGGCAATATTTAATGAAGGACTCTCCGAACCGTTTCGTCCTTGTTTTGGGTGGTCTGAGGGTGGATTTATCTCTGGTTCTGCGACATTGTCGTTGAAGGAACATGTCTCTCAGAGGATGAAGTTCATCAGATTCAATTTTTGAAAAGAGCCTGAAACACGTCCGATCGGCCACAGTCATGATGGGCTGAAACGTCACATCATCCTTGCCAATAATCCGAGATACCCGTCGTTCGAGGAGCACGAATTTATCTTTCAGTTGCTTTGTCAAATTGAAGGCTGGGTATGCGTACAAAAGTATAGATCTAATGAACGCGGCGGCGTATGCTTGACAAATGAGAGTTGGTGGCCAGTTGCCTCTGCGTAAGTTCCTCACGATGTAAATCCGTTGGCAAGCTTTAGTAATTACTTGCTTAGTAATTAAGAAATTGTGGGGAACGTGTTCAGCGGCCTTATATCACAGCAGCCAAGCATGTATCTTATTGATAATTGTAAGCAATATTTGTTTGGAACCTTGTGCATTTGATGTCTTGACACCTTCCTGAAGAAGATTGAGGGCGGAGCATGACCACCAATTTGAACAAGTGGAAGAACTTTCATGTGTTAAACATCATATTAAACAGCATTCGAGAATATATTTTGAATGCGTGTTCAGCATTGTCAGTATGGTTGCGGGATAAACACAATCAGTACGACAAATGGCCAACATAATGCCTAGTTGGCACTGCGGCACTTGAAGCATATTCTGACAAAGAGATTCAATGGATCTCGAATTTCATAAACTGTTCTTCCAAAATTGATTAATATACAGTGCTGATTGTTCTTGCTTTTTTGACAGCTTTTATAATTTGACAGGTATAGAATCTATTATAGGCTCTCTATACTTCAAATGATGACAGTTGACAAATGATTACCTCAAATACAATGAAGGATTCTGATTCTTTTACTTTGTCATAGCCGAGTTTCATAAAATGCCATATAAAGACGGGAACACTAAAATTTAAGATAGCACAAATTTAAGTCCAAACAAATGCCGAAAACCCGTCTTCTTGACGCGCGACCATTCAGGAAGTTGAGAAAGTGATCTTTTATCGGACATAAAATGCAAAGTTTTGCGGGCGCGCTTCTCTGAGGCGGCATTTATGTCTGATAAAAGTGGATATCATTCCTAGATTTAAATGCCTATCTATGGTACTATTCCATGTCATTCATAGTCTTTCGCAGGTATATATTTCACTCATCCCTGTACTTTGTCTTCATTTCCTGGATACATTCTAATTAGCTAAAGAACTGGCGATTTCTATGAAGATCTTTGTACATGTAAGCATTTAAAGTATTGTTCGTGAAATAAATTATGATAAGCCACAGATATTTTACTTCACACATAGAAAGTCCTCATCCTAGATTTAATGTACTCGTCGCATACGGAGACTCGTACAGTAAATCTATGACTCGGACTTTCTAAATGTGTAAATTTAAATATCAGTGCTTTATCATACACGTAATGAACTAAGAAATCATTGTGTTTCAATTTAAAGTCTTAAAACAGTGCATTAAACGATAATGTATTCGTGCGCTATGTATGATGTATCACAGACATCTGCCTTTACACTTAAAAAGTCCTCGTTCATTGACTTAATGTAATACCGTGCATTAAATCTATGACTCGGACTTTCTGCAGCGCGTAAAGCCTGATATCAGTGATAACATATCATGCACTTATTCGAGTTTATTACTATGGTCTTGGTCATTCTTTTGTGCATCCTCAGCTAGATTTCATGCAATATTTGAGTTATAATAATTAGTGAAAATTGATGCAGTCTGTTCATGAAAATGTAGAAATATTGCATGGTTGCTTTGTGAGCTTTCAATGTTGCTAAGTTTAATGGTAATCGCTGCTTTCAATTAGAAATGACTTATTCAAACAAAAAAGCCTGCTGGAGGTGTGAGGTGTTAAAATTCACGAACTTCGGTAGCTGCTTGGTGCTCATGAATAGAAACAATTAGACGTTTTCGAAATATCGGACAGAATTCATTGCATGTGCATCTATCAAACATTTTCCCTTCAATTTGTCACATGTAAATTAGTTTCCATCGCGAGATCTTGTAAATTTGTAAGAGCATGTTACTGAATGTTACGTACATTTTGATTTCTAGCAAGCACAAGGCTGCTCCAATTTTGTTTGCATTGATTGTTGACGATGAATCAGTCTTGCAGATGAATTTGGCGACCGACAGTGTCCGAAGAACAGAGCCGAATGCAAAATTATTTGGCTAATTCATTGTACGAAAGCTACGTGTATCTACGGTCATCTACGGTACATAATTGATCGGTAGTGATTCACTTCATCGACGGGTACTTTCGTCGACAGGTGGATGGTATTCCCCCAAGAGTGTCATACATCTATAGATAGTTAAAGACATAAATTAACTCAATAATTCATAGACATCAAGCTATGATGTCCTTGTAGGACGGGAGCTACTGAAACTTCCTTCCTAAATTCGCGCACAAAGGTATTAATACCATGGATTTGTAGATCTTGAAACACTGAATACAAAAATCAAATTCTTATGTGTCACAGCCAGTCGCTTTCGGTTATACTTGTAGCTAGGGGTAAGAGATTCTCATTGGAATCCAGTGGTAAAATTCAAGAAATATCTATGGATTGTGAAACACTTGGCAATTTTGTACTGTACATTTTCTTTTGCAGGAAAGAAACTTTTTATCAGAATGCCATGAAATTTGAAACATTATTGAGTTCAGAACATCAACTTCGACATAAAAGTTGAAGTGAGTCACATGATTCAGTATTTGATGTCTGCGAGCCTCTACAAAATGAGTAAATTTCATGTTTTGACTTGCCTTGACTAATGTTCAGTTTTACCTATAACCGAAAGCGACTGGCTGTGACACTCAAGAATTTGATTTGTGTATTCAGCGTTTCGAGATCTACAAATCCATGCTATTAAGCCTAAGCCCTTTGTGCACGAATTTCGGAGAAACTATCAGTAGCTCCCCAACTATTGAGTTCCATCCATGTCTTCGGACTGTGGACATAGATATTGATGAAACGATGGGCGATCAAATGACTCAAATCCATGATATCCACCTGTCCATGAAGTGAACCATAATCAGTTGATCATAGAAAAAGGTCAATATATTTGACTTCAACCTCTCACAAATAGTTCATGAATAACATGTAAAGGGATGTGATTTCAACAAGTCGACAGCAGTGTGCTACTCATTAAGAATGCACTTACTAATGCCATCAAAACGCTTATAAGGTGGGATATTGTTCTCTGTTTTACTGAAACTTATTTTCTTTTCAAGGGAGAAGTTGGTCTGAACGCTGCTTACATGGTGACTGAACTTGTGAGGGACAATCGCAAACTAGTGGATAGAATTCCACTGAGCTACATCGACGACATCATCACAATTCTGATGAAACAAAAGGTGAGTATTTCAAGTATTTCATGCATTTGCAAGTACGTGAGTCTCACAAGGGATTGAGAATGATTCTTCACATCTATTCACCAGCAACTTTCCTTAGGACCTTGAAAGGCAAATAAGTTGTCTTCTCCCTCTTTAAACTCCTCTTAAACCTGTTAAAGTTGAACAATTACCACAAAATTCAAAATCATAAATGACTGCAGAATTCCAGCTGGAAAGATATCCTCAGACTTTTACAATTGAAGCACAAAATTGTAGACGACGCTGCGCCCTACATTGATTCATCAGTGGGACCTGGCATGATCAACACCACTTGATGACGCTGAAGGACAGCACAACAGGATGCTATGCGTTTATTCATCCTGACATTCCCGTGCTTATCCTGCCTAGTTTGAAGCAATAGTATTTTTGTATTGTGAAGTGACATATTTTCGTCTTTAGTATAGGAACAATGAAAGTGCCTTACAATGGATGAAATCAAGCACAACAAGACAAGCATCCTGTATTGAAGAAAATCAACTCCTGTGTCATTGCAACTTCCTGACCTAGTACGTGGTTCAAAATCAACTTCTTTGAGTCAAAATATTTCATGGCAATTTCATTTTGATTATTTGCACGTTTCTCGTCGTCTTAGATCTTCTGAAGATATCTAAAAGCAGAGCACACTGTAAATCGTTGACTGACAATTGACAGACATTTATCCTACAAAATCTATTTTGTCGGTCATTGTTAGTTCTTGTAGGATGATTGCCACTGAACACCTACAATATCTGACAAAAAGCAACAAAATGAATAGCAATGAATTATAGCTTAAATTTTATCAAAAATGTAGGTAATTTATTAAATTATGTCAAATTAAATCATGGTTTTACCACACAATAATACAGATTGCCCAAAAGTCAAGCAATCACTAATCGAAAAAATCAATCAATATCAACGGTTGTTGTTTAGTTAATTTGCATACAAAGCATCTGTTTCGATGTCAGTGGAGAACCTACAAATTCGTCGGATATCGCAGGATATTGGAGGTGACAATCGTCGGTTGCTTTTGTCAGCAATTTTGTAGGATATCTGTCGGTCTACGGTTTACAGTGTAGGTGTGTTGAGGTAGAAGCATGTCCGGAAACAGCTGATGAACCAATCTTACAAAATTGAATCATTGTTAGATATGTTGTACAACATGCGTGCACGCGACAACAATGATTCTTAGTAGATTGGTATTATATATTTTATCTCCTGAAAAGATTTTTTTACAAGTAAATTGTGTTTCTAAGTTGAGCCGAGTTGATTGCCTGCACTGTAAACCGTAGACCGACAGTTATCCCACAAAATTACTGACAAAATCAACCGACGATTGTCACCTCCAATATCGTGCAATATCCGACGAATTTGTAGGTTCTCCACTAACATCGAAACAGATGCTTTGTATGCAAATTAACTAAACAGAAACCGTTGAATATTGATTGATTTTTCGATTAGTTATTGCTTGACTTTTGGGCAATCTGTATTATTGTGTGGTAAAACCATGATTTATTTTGACATAATTTAATTGATTACCTACATTTTTGATAAAATTTAAGCTATCATTCATTGCTATTCATTTTGTCGCTTTTTGTCAGATATTGTAGTTGTTCAGTTGCAATCATCCTACAAGAACTAACAATGACCGACAAAATAGATTTTGTAGGATAAATGTCTGTCAATTGTCAGTGTACTACCGCAGTTAGCTATGAGGTCACATCGTTTCCTTAACCAGAACTCAAATCTCTAAGCCGTTTGTCTTCCTTCATTCACAACTGCTCGTCATTCTTACGGATCTTTCTCGGCAACATCAAACGCTTGATATTTCTATTTAAATGCCTCACTTTCACAATCACATCAGTGATTGGTTTTCATTTGTTTGAAATACACGATTACTCTTCTGTATGATCATAAGTAAAAGCACTCAGCTATCTACGTCAAAGCATCACCTTTGAAAATGAGAACATCTGTGCTACAACTGACACGGCATCCAACGAAATAAGGAGATTGGTAATGCCAGTAAAGCTCAAAGATATGTTTGACAGGCAAAAGATGTGAAATTAACAGATTTAGCAGCAGGACAAAATAGTCCTGCAGCCAGCACGAGTTTCTGCAGGGAACGACGCCGACAATGAGACTTTCACAGAATGATGTACACCTCATAGTCCGGCAGCCAGCACGAGTTTGTGCAGGGAACGAGGCCGACAATGAGACTTTCACAGAATGATGTACACCTCATAGTCCGGCAGACAGCATGAGTTTGTGCAGGGAACGAAGCCGACAATGAGACTTTCACAGAATGATGTACACCTCATAGTCCGGCAGCCAGCACGAGTTTCTGCAAGGAACGAGGCCGACAATGAGACTTTCACAGAATGATGTGCACCTCATAGTCCGGCAGTCAGCACGAGTTTGTGCAGGGAACGAGGCCGACAATGAGACTTTCACAGAATGATGTGCACCTCATAGTCCGGCAGTCAGCACGAGTTTGTGCAGGGAACGAGGCCGACAATGAGACTTTCACAGAATGATGTGCACCTCATAGTCCGGCAGCCAGCACGAGTTTCTGCAGGGAACAAGGCAGACAATGAGACTTTCACAGAATGATGTGAACCTCATAGTCCGGCAGCCAGCACGAGTTTGTGCAGGGAACGAGGCCGATAATGAGACTTTCACAGAATGATGTGCACCTCATAGTCCGGCAGCCAGAGCGAGTTTCTGCAGGGAACGAGGCCGACAATGAGACTTTCACAGAATGATGTGCACCTCATAGTCCGGGAGCCAGAACGAGTTTCTGCAGGGAACGAGGCCGACAATGAGACTTTCACCGAATGATGTACACCTCATAGTCCGGGAGCCAGCACGAGTTTCTGCAGGGAACGAGGCCGACAATGAGACTTTCACCGAATGATGTACACCTCATAGTCCGGCAGCCAGAACGAGTTTGTGCAGGGAACGAGGCCGACAATGAGACTTTCACAGAATGATGTACACCTCATAGTCCGGCAGCCAGAACGAGTTTGTGCAGGGAACGAGGCCGACAATGAGACTTTCACAGAATGATGTGCACCTCATAGTCCGGCAGCCAGCACGAGTTTCTGCAGGGAAGGAGGCCGACAATGAGACTTTCACAGAATGATGTACACCTCATAGTCCGGCAGCCAGCACGAGTTTCTGCAGGGAAGGAGGCCGACAATGAGACTTTCACAGAATGATGTACACCTCATAGTCCGGCAGCCAGAATGAGTTTCTGCAGGGAACGAGGCCGACAATGAGACTTTCACAGAATGATGTGCACCCCATAGTCCGGCAGCCAGAGCGAGTTTCTGCAGGGAACGAGGCCGACAATGAGACTTTCACAGAATGATGTACACCTCATAGTCCGGCAGCCAGCACGAGTTTCTGCAGGGAACGAGGCCGACAATGAGACTTTCACAGAATGATGTGCACCTCATAGTCCGGCAGCCAGCACGAGTTTGTGCAGGGAACGAAGCCGACAATGAGACTTTCACAGAATGATGCACACCTCATAGTCCGGCAGCCAGCACGAGTTTCTGCAGGGAATGAGGCCGACAATGAGACTTTCACCGAATGATGTACACCTCATAGTCCGGCAGCCAGCACGAGTTTCTGCAAGGAACGAGGCCGACAATGAGACTTTCACAGAATGATGTACACCTCATAGTCCGGCAGCCAGCACGAGTTTCTGCAGGGAACGAGGCCGACAATGAGACTTTCACAGAATGCTGTACACCTCATAGTCCGGCAGCCAGCACGAGTTTCTGCAGGGAACGAGGCCGACAATGAGACTTTCACAGAATGATGTATACCTCATAGTCCTGCAGCCATCACGAGTTTCTGCAGGGAACGAGGCCGACAATGAGACTTTCACAGAATGCTGTACACCTCATAGTCCTGCAGCCAGCACGAGTTTCTGCAGGGAACGAGGCCGACAATGAGACTTTCACAGAATGATGTACACCTCATAGTCCGGCAGCCAGCACGAGTTTCTGCAGGGAACGAGGCCGACAATGAGACTTTCACAGAATGATGTACACCTCATAGTCCTGCAGCCAGCACGAGTTTCTGCAGGGAATGAGGCCGACAATGAGACTTTCACAGAATGATGTACACCTCATAGTCCTGCAGCCAGCACGAGTTTCTGCAGGGAACGAGGCCGACAATGAGACTTTCACAGAATGATTCGCACCTCTTAGTCCGGCAGCCAGCACGTGTTTCTGCAGGGAACGAGGCCGACAATGAGACTTTCACAGAATGATGTACACCTCATAGTCCGGCAGCCAGCACGAGTTTGTGCAGGGAACGTGGCCGAAAGTGAGACTTTCACAGAATGATGTACACCCTGTGCCTACTATGAATCGGCACGTCTGCCGAGTTCTAGTCAGTTCCTCTTCTTGCCAGACAGTATCGAAGAAAAACACATGTAAATCCAATGGGACGCAGATTGCAGTTTTCGGCTAAAATGAAATTCTCTATGTTTTCTCTGATTAGACGAAAAGTACTTAATCTAGAGTCATGATTTTTAGCATGGAATGTCTTTATATAGCTAAACGCATTTAGATTTGGCGAGCCTCTGAATGTTGGCAAACACAAACTACTTTATCCACATTCAATCACATTCTCGCATTAGATGCATGATTCTCGATTAGATGCATGAGAAAAGCACATGTACATCATAGGAAATGACCTAAAGACATTCCATGCTAAAAATCATGACTCTAGATTAAGTACTTTTCGTTTAATCAGAGAAAACATAGAGAATTTCATTTTAGCCGAAAACTGCAATCTGCGTCCCATTGGATTTACATGTGTTTTTCTTCGATCCTGTCTGACAAGAAGAGGAACTCACTAGAACTCGGCAGACGTGCAGATTCGTAGTAGGTACAGTGTGTACATCATTCTGTGAAAGTCTCACTTTCGGCCTCGTTCCCTGCAGAAACTCGTTCTGGCAACCGGACTAAAAGGAGAACAATCTGATTAAGAAGTCTTTCAAAAATGATTTGAAAAATTGACAAAGGTAATTTGTAAAAATATTACAAAGCCAAAATGGCGAAAACGTAATCAAGTCGAAGCTGTATGGAGTCACAGTTAGTGGAGGGTTGCCATTTTGTACATGGGTAGAGGGGATACATTTTGATGTTCTATGGCTAGTACAAGCTGATTGAATCCCCATGCGAAACGTTTTGGCCTAATTACAAGTTCGTTTACTCTGTTATTCATAGTTTTTTAAATGTAATTTCTTTAATATTTCGATATTCAGATATTCGATATTCAGAAGTGCGCAAAATCTGATACATGCTGAGCTAGAGTAATGTTTCATCAATGTTCGTGTGAAGTTGGATTGAATTTGGGCGGTATCAAGACGTTTTGGCTTGATCACGTTTTGCGCCATTTTGGCAAGATTATTTTGTTCGAATTACCATAGACAAACTCTTTTATTGAGGCTGATTGACTGTAGGCTTTCTTGTTGTCGTACGTTCATACGTTTCTTATCTTTTACCAATCGTTTATCGTTCCTATCGCCAAGCATAATTGAGAGCTTTTCTGACATCAGTCTCCTTATCGCTGGATTATTTGCCCTGTCTTGCTGTTTCATTTTCTGATATTCAAATTTAATGCTGTGATCCCAGTATTTTGACTTAATCATTACACTGAACCGAATGGCATATCTGTGAGTGCCTTTGTTACCCGAGCATGTTGTCCAGTAGTCCACACACATCACAAAGGAAAAATGGCTTATCTTCGTAATGCAAAGACACGTACATGTATAGCAATTCAAGATAGATTTTAGATCCCCAAAGCTTTGAAATGTCATCAAGATTTGGCTTTAAATTCTTGCAGTGATTCCCAACTCCTATGACAGAGTGACTTAAATATAATGAAAATTGATATTCCATCACAGAATGTGTTGATGATATTGATGAGGTACATAGAAGAATCAAAATGTGTCTTCTTGCAGCAGCGAATTTGAAAAATATTAGAGATTCAGAGTATTGAAGTTTTTTTCAAAATAGTTCAAGAATTTGCTCTTCTAATAGGGCCAAAGTCAAAGATTCACCAGCAGTTCGCTTTTAGTATGGATTGGTAAAATACGACAGAGTCTTATTCTTCCATCCATCTGTAACGATAGTGGTAATGTCTATCTTGTGCGACCTTTGAATACCCTGCAATCTTGAGTTCGGCTGCCAACACATAGAGTGATTACATTGCATAAGACTGGACATTTCTCTTTCTATTCAATGTCCAGGCGACTTGGCAATCTCAAAGATTGCTTTAATAGCATCTGATGACCAGCAGTTTTGAACAAATTAACGTCAAGTGAACTTTGAGATGAATTAATCAAAAGAAAATCTCTAAAGCAAACAGTCATTGAAGTGGAGTATCAACTAGTGGATGAGAAAACTTTCACTTCTTCTGATGGTCTTTGAATCTTTTAGTCAAACACAATGTCTGAAACTTTCTGATGATCATCCAAAGTCAAACAAACATAGGTTCACATCTGAAGTCTCCTATGACACAATACTTGTTGACAAATAATGTTCAAAGTCTTTAAAATATGTGTACATGTACTTTGTAATATTCATTAATTTCCAAAAATGTCTCCTGTCCGGATACCCTTACCGAAATAATCATGAACTATTTATTTTCATCATCATTTATGATAATTCTTGTGATACAATTTCGTACGGGATATGAAACTTTCCCCAGCATTAGAAACTATCCTTTCTTTAGAAACTGCATATCTGATGTGGGATGATAATCTCATGATGATCTTGCAGTAATTCATCACAAAAAATTCTAGATTTTCATTTTTGAATTGAAGATCACAGAGCTAGGGAAAACGAATACCGACTTTGAGACTTCACTCGCCAAATTCATCATGCTGAGAATTCACCACAATACTTAAAGAAATCAGTGGTCACTTGACTCTCGATCTACTTCAGACCGAGGGCCGTCTTCGATTCCTATTCGGCCCCTCCTTGGCCCCTCTTCGGTCCCTCTTTGGCCACTCTTCGGCACTTCTTTGCACCCTCTTCGGTCCCTCTTTGCACCACCTTTGGCACTTCTTTGCACCCTCTTCGGTCCCTCCTTGGCCCCTTTTCGGACCCTCCTTGCACCCTCTTCGCTCCCTGATTGCACCCTCTTCGGACCCTCCTTGGCCCCTTTTTGGCCCTTTTTTGCACCCTCTTCATCCCTGTTTTGTCACTTCTTCGACCCTTCCTTGTACCCTTTTCGGTCCCTCTTCGGCCCCTCCTTGTACCCTTTTCGGTCCCTCTTCGGCCCCTTCTTGTACCCTCTTCGGCCTTCTTTGTACCTTCTTCGGCCCTTCCTTGTACCCTTTTCGGTCCCTCTTCGGCCCTTCCTTGTACCCTTTTCGGTCCCTCTTCGGTCCCTCCTTGTACCCCTTTCGGTCCCTCTTCGGCCCCTCCTTGTACCCTTTTCGGTTCCTCTTCGGCCCCTCCTTGTACCCTCTTCGGCCTTCTTTGTACCTTCTTCGGCCCTTCTTGTACCCTTTTCGGTCCCTCTTCAGCCTTCTTTGGCCCTCTTCGGCCTTCCTTGTACCCTCTTTGGCCCCTCTTCGACCCTCCTTTCACCCTCTTCGATCCTTCTTCGATGCATCTATGCTTCCCACGCGTCTTTCTTCGGTCCCTACGCTGTCTGCAGCACCTATAAAGTCCTTAGAGCTGAGAAACACTGCTAGACTTATGGAAGCTGTTTTCATGAATGCAACAAGAAAATGATGTTCATTTGCAGCATGAGCGCTACTTGAAATTCTTGGAAGTTCTGTGTGTCTGCGATGGAATGAGCATCCCCGATAATCAGAGATATATCTGCAACAAATGGCTGATGACCGAAGGAAAAGTGAGTAACATCGACTGGGGTGTGCCCGCTGCGGGCAACTCGATTTCTACGGCCACAGGCCCCACCATAGAGTAGGGATATATAGGTAGAGTGCCGACTCAAAAAAGTATCTGTATACAGTAAAAATTTTTATATGAAAAGATTCAGTTTTTTGCGGAGATCACGTTCCCGTGGTCCAAAAAATTATTTGAGCAGCTCTAAAAAAGTCAAAATTTTGCCAATTTATATACTACCGAGATGACTCTCCTATATGAGTAGTATGAAACAAGTTGGATATCAAAAGGAATGAATATTTGCTAATAAGCATGCTAACTAAGCGGAAATTAATCTGATTATCAAGGGAATTTCATGAATTGCATTATAATGAAAGTCTTCATGAAAAAGTCGACATCTTATTGTGCTTTCTTGGCTGAAATTTCATACTTCTAATTCATGAAAGCAATAGCAGGTCATCGAGTTGCCAATTTAACAAATATTGCCTCTCCAAGGCTGTCATGACACGGACAATCTGTAAAATAATATCATTTCCTTCTGCTTTGCTATCATGATCAGTCAATTCCGTTGTAATTTTCTTCAAAACTGCATAAATGTGTATATCTCACATTTTGAAACAATTCCGACTGTATCTCCCTTGAGTTCATTTAATAAAATCGAAATTGTATACACATTGGGGATTTAATAAATGCGGAGTTACCACTCTACCTAACATACGTACTCTATGGGCCCACCCAGGAAATAAAAGTATCAATGAAATTCCATTCATTCAGTTCCTCGTCTTCCAGAATTGTGTTTTCTACACGGACGTCGGACAGGCCATTGAAAAGGAGAAGGATGTGGTTTATGTCTCCAGAGATAACAAGCGGACGTGGGTGACTCTCAGAGACTTTGCTTTAGAGGTGAGAAGATGATGATGTTGTAAAAATGCTCACAAGAAGGTGGATTATGACAATTCTACAACTTGTATTTGCATGTTTGACGGATTCCTTTATGATCATCATTTTCTAATGTTCTCTCGATCATAGACGTCAATGCGCTTTACAGCAAGTAGCTTCACTGCTGTCTCAATGAATCAGGAACGTGGAAACGAGAAATATTTTGACGCCCTGCTCATCGAAATTGGTGGACTAGATATGTTTAAGGGCAATATATTGTATCATGAAGGCATTGAACCGTCGCAATCATAATTTACTTAATATCATCATTTTATTAATTTTGTACGTCACAAACTACAGGCCAACAGCAATATAAATGACACAAGACTTTTATAAGCTTGCCAAATAATGTACCAATGGTTGCCATTAGCTTTCAGGTTTTTGATCAGAGGCAGGCCGGCACAACATTTATGATGTAAATATGAAATCTGTGACTCCCAACGCGAAACAAACACCCAAAATCATCAAATTATCCACATTTTCTATGATAGTCATTAATTACAGCCATGGTTTTTGCATTACTTCATGGTTTTTGCTCATTCCTGGAAATGTCAATAAATTTCATTTTTTCACTTTGATACAAAGTTTTTTCCTTGAGGTCCAATCAGAAAAATATTTGACAACAGACTGACAACTGTCCGTCTTATCCAAAGTGCGATGATAAATAACTGCAATGTATACGAACATGTTTAATGCTAATGCATTCATGTACTGGGGGAATTCTCACAGGACTTATCCTAACTATAAATGATCGCCGGAATGAGCACCCACGCATGGGCTACGGGTGCGTATCAAGTCCTACTCAGTGCAATTATCGCAAACGCTGAAAGAGTAAATAGGAAAATATCTGCAATTCTTCCCTATCAAGCAAAATTCAAAAGTCACTTAAAAATCATTCAGGAATCGCGCGATCGATTCCGACGCACCATTAGTCCACCGGAATCGATTACCTGCACTTGTCATTATTTGTAAGTCTTATCAAGACCAGCACAACAGTTGTCTTTCAAACTTCTTTCAACAGCAGGTGCTCAAATCACATGAATCACCCTCAATGATACATGACTATTATACGGCCAGGATTTCGCATGCATTAATGAAATAAGTAGTACATATTTGATAATAATATTGCACGACGTTCATGTGACGCATTACTATGTCTACACTCAACAGAAGCTAAACCCCCTCTGCAATTCTCTTCTGCTGAAGAAGAAAATCTCGTCCGCGAAGCTTTATGAACAGAGATCAACCATCTCGCGATCGCTGGCTGTCAGAGACGCACACGACGCATGTCAGATGAACTAATTAGACCCTTTATTGGTCTTATTCGCATGTTAATATTGAACAACGAAGTTCAATGCATCAAATGTATAATGATTAAGTAATTCAATAAAACGTCTGAAGGCAACACATGTTTACATGAGTGCTGATCGGCTAAAATCATGTTATTTCCATATTATGCATGTAATTTAGGCTTCCGGTATCTGATTAATGCAAGGAATTCTAACATTTGTTTTTGTGAGTATTTAACGGATTAATTGTGTAATTAGAGTCGATAAGCATAAAACAATCTGCAGCCCTGCCCCATGCAATCGATATGAAGGAGAAAATAATGATCTTATCCAGAAAGGCAACGTTTATTAATGAAAATTACGTTTACAGCTGATACTGAAGATGCTCCCCGAGCACGGAGAAGAGCAGCCACGTGTCGTGTCATGTTGAGCGCGAGTCGGTTGATAATCACCTGAGGAAGTTGTTGCCAAGCCTCCCCGATAGCTTCCCTGAGTTCATTGGCATTTTGAGGAGGGTGATTGTGTTGATGGATCCTCCACTTCATGAGATCCCAGACATGCTCGATGGGGTTCATGTCTGGGTATCTGGAGGGCCATCGGAGAGTTCGGATGCCCAGCTCCTCCTTCAGCTCACGAATAGAAGCCGCTCGGTGTGGTGGCGCATTGTCGTCTTGTAGGATGCAATGCTGAAGTCCACCGTACTTTGAATTGGCGAAGAGGACGAAGTGCTGTTGCAGTATCTCCGCATAGGTCTCGCGCGACACGTTCCTGTCCAGCACAACGAGTTCCGTCTCCCGTTCAACACGATTCCAGCCCAAACATGGACGGAGATGCCTTGTGATTCGTGCATCTGGACACAATCCGGCTGAAATGCTTGACCGGGGCCTCTCCAGACACGTACTCTGCCATCGCTTTTGAAGAGGCCGAAGCTAGTCTCGTCGATGAAGACGACCCTTCTCCATTGCTGGATACGCTAGTGGGTTCGTTGCATGTCCCATCGCTCCCTAACTGCTACGTGGGCAGGGCTAAGTTGCAATCCTCTTGGATCGCAAACCGGACTCTCGGAGACGCGCTCTGATCGTGTCCGAGCTGAGAATCTGGGCAAGGTGTCCCTTGTCGACCCACATTAACCTGAGGATAGTGGCCGGAAGAGTTCGATTGGCCCGTGCTAGGTGCACTAGGTATCGGTTGGGCCTTTGCGTAGTCTGCCGTTGAACTCTCCCACAGTTGCCATGAAGAGCAGCCCCAGTTCTCCTTCACTTTGCAAGAAGCTCACGAAGTGTTTTCGGAGCTCGACCAAAGTAACGGACAATGGCTTTACAAGATCTCCCTGCTTTAGCCATCCCAACTGCCCGTAACCTTTCTTCATTAGTCATGTGACGCACCATGATCGACTCAATAGTCAAGACCAAGACCAGTTTGATCAAGTTGATTGATTTAATTTGTATACCTGTTAATTATACATTTGATGCATTGAACTTCGTTGTTCGATATTAACATGCGAATAAGACCAACAAAGGGTCTAATTAGTTCATCTGACATGCGCCGTGTGCGTCTCTGACAGCCAGCGATCGCGAGATGGTTGATCTCTGTTCATGAAGCTTCGCGGACGAGATTTTCTTCTCTAGCAGAAGAGAATTGCAGAGAGGGGGGTTTAGCTAGTTACAGCTATCAAATGATTCATCGCTACATGGCTGTTAAAATCTCATATCGCACTGTGGTTGTATATATCATGCATTCGTTGTATGTAGACGCTTAATTCAGAACATAGAAATAGAACAAAGACATTTTCATAAACAGCGATTAGATAGCATGCACTTTGAGATTTCTGTGATCCGCTAGCCAGCCCCTTGTTATTTCTAGGCATAGAAATTGAATTATTATCAATGGCATTTATCTACTGCTATTAGTCCGGCAGCCAGAACGAGGCCGAAAGTGAGACTTTCACAGAGTGATGTACACCCTATGCCTACTATGAATCGGCGCGTCTGCCGAGTTCTAGTGAGTTCCTCTTCTTGTCAGACAGAATCAAGAAATACACTTGTAAATCCAATGGGACGCAGATTGCAGTTTTTGGCTAAAATGAAGTTTTCTATGTTTTCTCTGATTGAACGAAAAGTGCTTAATCTAGAGTCATACTTTTTGGCATGGAATGTCTTCAGGTCATTTCGTATGATGTACATGTGCTTTTCTCATGCATGTAATCGGCGATATATGCGAGAATGTGGTTGAATGGGGATAAAGTTGCTCAAAATGTTTGTGTTTGCCGACATTGAGGCTCGCCAAATCGAATTGCGTTTAGCTATATAGATAGGGGTGCATGAAAATGAAAGGAAATTACCTAAAGACATTCCTTGCCAAAAATCATGACTCTAGATTAAGTACTTTTCGTCTAATCAGAGAAAAGATAAAGAATTTCATTTAAAACAAAAACTGCAATCTGCGCCCCATTGGATTTACAAGTGTTTTTCTTTGATCCTGTCTGGCGAGAAGAGGAACTCACTAAAACTCGGCAAACACACCGATTCGTAGTAGGCATAAGGTGTACATCATTCTGTGAAAGTCTCACTTTCGGCCTCGTTCCCTGAAGAAACTCGTTCTGGCTGCTGAACTATATTATCCAGAAATGTTTTACAGTAGATTGATCAGTGGAAATGTAAAAACACATTTCCTTCGCGTCTTCAATACCGTGGACAAATACTCATCAACTGTTGTCCATCGCAATAGATTCAACTGAAGTGCAAAGAGTGCAACGTGGCGTCATAATGCACAGTGGACAGTAGCATTCAGTTAGTTAATGCGCGCCTTACGCGTGTCGATGCTGTCGTGCATTAACAATTACTTCTTCATTGAATAAACAAAAGATAGTAATGGGAGGAAGTCAGCGCATATTCCAAAACCTCGAACCGGTGACTGCTATCTCCACTCGGAGGTGCACGCTCTTCAGTCACCTGCTAATTGAAAAATGTGATCTCTCCCTCAGATTCAATTATTAAACATCTTGCCTCTTCTCAGCGGTCATAGAAAGTGCGGTAGACTTGCGAAGATTCATCGTGTGTGTGTGTGTTGGTTCACTTCATGATCTCTTTAGGGGAATACGTTGGAAGGAGTCGAAGGAACTGTCCGTCCTATTGCAGAGAACACTCCTTGAATGGAGTAAAACTGTTAATTAATGAATTGAACTGTTCATTTTGTTGATGATGACGAGTGTTTGCATCAGTCCTTTATTTCAGTACAAGGCCGCGTTGTCAGGGAAGACAGCTCTGATAGAAAAGGCATTCGTTCGTCGGCCATTATTGAAGAGACTTGGCCGCAGTCAAGCCTCAAAGCCATCAGTAAGTATTGAAGTAAGAATGAAGGTCAGCATGTACTGATTGAATGTCTCTTTGCAGTCCAGTGAAACAATCATCAGAGATTTCCTCTTTCTGGAGACACAACTTCAGTTATTTGGGAAGCTGTGTGAAGGTCGGAATGAATTCTGCATTGACGTAATCACTCGGAAGTTGGGATACCTCACATGGGACGAAGCTTTCCTCTGTCTCTCCGATCCTCATATTCCGGATGAAGTGCGGGCCAGATACGGAGATGTCATCATCAGTGAGTGCTATGACTTGTGATGACGTCAGACCGTGCGAAATATGCTTCCGTGCGTGCTGTCGAGATGAGGAATTGTAAGAAGCTGAATCTTTACAGAGCCTGTGCAGTGTTAGTAAACTGCTTAACCGGCTAGTTACCACGATTAGTTTAAGTGTGGTACTGTCCTTTATGAAAAGCAGTAAAGTTCTGTAGATTCAAAAACCTTAATGTTACAGTGATCAGTTGTTGTAGCGCTTGTGATCAGATAAACCACACATGAAGACCAAGTGAAAGCTATCTTCCCGACTACAACTTGTCTAACCAGGATTCGAACACACACACCTGGAAGGCTAGGCAAGCACTCTATACACACGGCCATCGTGGCGATACGAAGGATGTGTTGATGAAAGTATGTGTAATATCATTGCTCTGCACAGCAGATGCAGCAACGCTCATAGAATGACTTGTGTTCGAATCCTCGCTGCAAAACATGCGGACGGGAAGGCAGTATCCATTTGGAATTCATTTGTGTCATCAAATGAGGCTGTCCGGCCCTTGTTTATGACAATATTAAAGATGAAAGCTAAAATTTCACCAAATATATTTCGGTCCTGCAACATTCCTTAGAAGTGAAAGACAAATAACTGCCTCCAAGCTTCCTTTACACTAGATACGACGGTGGAAACATGTTTGAGATTCATGACCAATGAGAAGCGGTTCACTTAGACTCAGCAAAATAATCTGACTTGGTGATATGATGTTGATTCGTGATTCTGAGTACATTAGCGCGCTTCCATTTCACTTTCCAGATCTCTTCATCGATGTTGGAGAGCACGTATCTGTCTTGGATCAGATCCAGTTGACGTTTGTATATGACGAGATCCCCGACAGAGATGCTATGGCTGAAGAAACAGCAAGGAAGGTAAGCTCTCAAAATATATAGTTCTGCAGCCAGCACGAGTTTCTGCAGGGAACGAGGCCGACAATGAGACTTTCACAGAATGATGTACATCTCATAGTCCGGCAGGCAGCACGAGTTTCTGCAGGGAACGAGGCCGACAATGAGACTTTCACAGAAGGATGTGCACCTCATAGTCCGGCAGCCAGCACGAGTTTCTGCAGGGAACGAGACCGACAATGAGACTTTCACAGAATGATGTGCACCTCATAGTCCGACAGCCAGCACGAGTTTGTGCAGGGAACGTGGCCGACAATGAGACTTTCACAGAATGATGTACACCTCATAGTCCGGCAGCCAGCACGAGTTTGTGCAGGGAACGAGGCCGACAATGAGACTTTCACAGAATGATGTACACCTCATAGTCCGGCAGCCAGCACGAGTTTCTGCAGGGAACGAGGCCGACAATGAGACTTTCACAGAATGATGTACACCTCATAGTCCGGCAGCCAGCACGAGTTTCTGCAGGGAACGTGGCCGACAATGAGACTTTCACAGAATGATGTGCACCTCATAGTCCGGCAGCCAGCACGAGTTTGTGCAGGGAACGAGGCCGACAATGAGACTTTCACAGAATGATGTACACCTCATAGTCCGGCAGCCAGCGCGAGTTTCTGCAGGGAACGAGGCCGACAATGAGACTTTCACAGAATGATGTACACCTCATAGTCCGGCAGCCAGCACGAGTTTCTGCAGGGAACGAGGCCGACAATGAGACTTTCACAGAATGATGTACACCTCATAGTCCGGCAGCCAGCACGAGTTTTTGCAGGGAACGAGGCCGACAATGAGACTTTCACAGAATGATGTACACCTCATAGTCCGGCAGCCAGCACGAGTTTCTGCAGGGAACGAGGCCGACAATGAGACTTTCACAGAATGATGTACACCTCATAGTCCGGCAGCCAGCACGAGTTTCTGCAAGGAACGAGGCCGACAATGAGACTTTCACAGAATGATGTACACCTCATAGACCGGCAGCCAGAACGAGTTTGTGCAGGGAACGTGGCCGACAATGAGACTTTCACAGAATGATGTACACCTCATAGTCCGGCAGCCAGCACGAGTTTCTGCAGGGAACGAGGCCGACAATGAGACTTTCACAGAATGATGTACACCTCATAGTCCGGCAGCCAGCACGAGTTTCTGCAGGGAACGAGGCCGAAAATGAGACTTTCACAGAATGATGTACACCTCATAGTCCGGCAGCCAGCACGAGTTTCTGCAGGGAACGAGGCTGACAATAAGACTTTCACAGAATGATGTACACCTCATAGTCCGGCAGCCAGCACGAGTTTCTGCAGGGAACGAGGCCGACAATGAGACTTTCACAGAATGATGTACACCTCATAGTCCGGCAGCCAGCACGAGTTTGTGCAGGGAACGAGGCCGACAATGAGACTTTCACAGAATGATGTACACCTCATAGTCCGGCAGCCAGCACGAGTTTGTGCAGGGAACGAGGCCGACAATGAGACTTTCACAGAATGATGTACACCTCATAGTCCGGCAGCCAGCACGAGTTTGTGCAGGGAACGAGGCCGACAATGAGACTTTCACAGAATGATGTACACCTCATAGACGGCAGCCAGAACGAGTTTCTGCAGGGAACGTGGCCGACAATGAGACTTTCACAGAATGATGTACACCTCATAGTCCGGCAGCCAGCACGAGTTTCTGCAGGGAACGAGGCCGACAATGAGACTTTCACAGAATGATGTACACCTCATAGTCCGGCAGCCAGCACGAGTTTCTGCAGGGAACGAGGCCGAAAATGAGACTTTCACAGAATGATGTACACCTCATAGTCCGGCAGCCAGCACGAGTTTCTGCAGGGAACGAGGCTGACAATAAGACTTTCACAGAATGATGTACACCTCATAGACCGGCAGCCAGAACGAGTTTCTGCAGGGAACGTGGCCGACAATGAGACTTTCACAGAATGATGTACACCTCATAGTCCGGCAGCCAGCACGAGTTTCTGCAGGGAACGAGGCCGACAATGAGACTTTCACAGAATGATGTACACCTCATAGTCCGGCAGCCAGCACGAGTTTCTGCAGGGAACGAGGCCGAAAATGAGACTTTCACAGAATGATGTACACCTCATAGTCCGGCAGCCAGCACGAGTTTCTGCAGGGAACGAGGCTGACAATAAGACTTTCACAGAATGATGTACACCTCATAGTCCGGCAGCCAGCACGAGTTTCTGCAGGGAACGAGACCGACAATGAGACTTTCACAGAATGATGTACACCTCATAGTCCGGCAGCCAGCACGAGTTTCTGCAGGGAACGAGACCGACAATGAGACTTTCACAGAATGATGTACACCTCATAGTCCGGCAGCCAGCACGAGCTTCTGCAGGGAACGAGGCCGACAATGAGACTTTCACAGAATGATGTGCACCTCATAGTCCGGCAACCAGCACGAGTTTGTGCAGGGAACGAGGCCGACAATGAGACTTTCACAGAATGATGTACACCTCATAGTCCGGCAGCCAGCACGAGTTTCTGCAGGGAACAAGGCCGACAATGAGACTTTCACAGAATGATGTACACCTCATAGTCCGGCAGCCAGCACGAGTTTGTGCAGGGAACGAGGCCGACAATGAGACTTTCACAGAATGATGTGCACCTCATAGTCCGGCAGCCAGCACGAGTTTCTGCAGGGAACGAGGCCGACAATGAGACTTTCACAAAATAAAGTACACCTCATAGTCCGGCAGGCAGAACGAGTTTTTGCAGGGAATGAGGCCGACAATGACACTTTCACAGAATGATGTACACCTCATAGTCCGGCAGCCAGCACGAGTTTCTGCAAGGAACGAGGCCGACAATGAGACTTTCACAGAATGATGTACACCTCATAGTCCGGCAGCCAGCACGAGTTTGTGCAAGGAACGAGGCCGACAATGAGACTTTCACAGAATGATGTACACCTCATAGTCCGGCAGCCAGCACGAGTTTCTGCAGGGAACGAGGCCGACAATGAGACTTTAACAGAATGATGTACACCTCATAGTCCGGCAGCCAGCACGAGTTTCTGCAGGGAACGAAGCCGACAATGAGACTTTCACAGAATGATGTACACCTCATAGTCCGGCAGCCAGGCAGCACGAGTTTCTGCAGGGAACGAGGCCGACAATGAGATTTTCACCGAATGATGTACACCTCATAGTCCGGCAGCCAGCACGAGTTTCTGCAAGGAACGAGGCCGACAATGAGACTTTCACAGAATAATGTACACCTCATAGTCCGGCAGCCAGCACGAGTTTCTGCAGGGAACGAGGCCGACAATGAGACTTTCACAGAATGATGTACTCCTCATAGTCCGGCAGCCAGCACGAGTTTCTGCAGGGAACGAGGCCGACAATGAGACTTTCACAGAATGATGTACACCTCATAGTCCGGCAGCCAGCACGAGTTTCTGCAGGGAACGAGGCCGACAATGAGACTTTCACAGAATGATGTACACCTCATAGTCCGGCAGTCAGCACGAGTTTCTGCAGGGAACGAGGCCGACAATGAGACTTTCACAGAATGATGTACACCTCATAGTCCGGCAGCCAGCACGAGTTTCTGCAGGGAACGTGGCCGACAATGAGACTTTCACAGAATGATGTGCACCTCATAGTCCGGCAGCCAGCACGAGTTTCTGCAGGGAACGAGGCCGACAATGAGACTTTCACAAAATAAAGTACACCTCATAGTCCGGCAGGCAGAACGAGTTTTTGCAGGGAATGAGGCCGACAATGACACTTTCACAGAATGATGTACACCTCATAGTCCGGCAGCCAGCACGAGTTTGTGCAAGGAACGAGGCCGACAATGAGACTTTCACCGAATGATGTACACCTCATAGTCCGGCAGCCAGCACGAGTTTGTGCAAGGAACGAGGTCGACAATGAGACTTTCACAGAATGATGTACACCTCATAGTCCGGCAGCCAGCACGAGTTTCTGCAGGGAACGAGGCCGACAATGAGACTTTAACAGAATGATGTACACCTCATAGTCCGGCAGCCAGCACGAGTTTCTGCAGGGAACGAGGCCGACAATGAGACTTTCACAGAATGATGTACACCTCATAGTCCGGCAGCCAGGCAGCACGAGTTTCTGCAGGGAACGAGGCCGACAATGAGACTTTCACCGAATGATGTACACCTCATAGTCCGGCAGCCAGCACGAGTTTCTGCAAGGAACGAGGCCGACAATGAGACTTTCACAGAATGATGTACACCTCATAGTCCGGCAGCCAGCACGGGTTTCTGCAGGGAACGAGGCCGAAAATGAGACTTTCACAGAATGATGTACTCCTCATAGTCCGGCAGCCAGCACGAGTTTCTGCAGGGAACGAGGCCGACAATGAGACTTTCACAGAATGATGTACACCTCATAGTCCGGCAGCCAGCACGAGTTTGTGCAGGGAACGAGGCCGAGAATGAGACTTTCACAGAATGATGTACACCTCATAGTCCGGCAGTCAGCACGAGTTTCTGCAGGGAACGAGGCCGACAATGAGACTTTCACAGAATGATGTACACCTCATAGTCCGGCAGCCAGCACGAGTTTCTGCAGGGAACGTGGCCGACAATGAGACTTTCACAGAATGATGTGCACCTCATAGTCCGGCAGCCAGCACGAGTTTGTGCAGGGAACGAGGCCGACAATGAGACTTTCACAGAATGATGTACACCTCATAGTCCGGCAGCCAGCACGAGTTTCTGCAGGGAACGAGGCCGAAAGTGAGACTTTCACAGAATGATGTACACCTCATAGTCCGGCAGCCAGCACGAGTTTCTGCAGGGAACGAGGCCGAAAATGAGACTTTCACAGAATGATGTACACCTCATAGTCCGGCAGCCAGCACGAGTTTGTGCAGGGAACGAGGCCGACAATGAGACTTTCACAGAATGATGTACACCTCATAGTCCGGCAGCCAGCACGAGTTTCTGCAGGGAACGAGGCCGACAATGAGACTTTCACAGAATGATGTACACCTCATAGTCCGGCAGCCAGCACGAGTTTGTGCAAGGAACGAGGCCGACAATGAGACTTTCACAGAATGATGTACACCTCATAGACCGGCAGCCAGAACGAGTTTCTGCAGGGAACGTGGCCGACAATGAGACTTTCACAGAATGATGTACACCTCATAGTCCGGCAGCCAGCACGAGTTTCTGCAGGGAACGAGGCCGACAATGAGACTTTCACAGAATGATGTACACCTCATAGTCCGGCAGCCAGCACGAGTTTCTGCAGGGAACGAGGCCGAAAATGAGACTTTCACAGAATGATGTACACCTCATAGTCCGGCAGCCAGCACGAGTTTCTGCAGGGAACGAGGCTGACAATAAGACTTTCACAGAATGATGTACACCTCATAGTCCGGCAGCCAGCACGAGTTTCTGCAGGGAACGAGGCCGACAATGAGACTTTCACAGAATGATGTACACCTCATAGTCCGGCAGCCAGCACGAGTTTGTGCAGGGAACGAGGCCGACAATGAGACTTTCACAGAATGATGTACACCTCATAGTCCGGCAGCCAGCACGAGTTTGTGCAGGGAACGAGGCCGACAATGAGACTTTCACAGAATGATGTACACCTCATAGTCCGGCAGCCAGCACGAGTTTGTGCAGGGAACGAGGCCGACAATGAGACTTTCACAGAATGATGTACACCTCATAGACCGGCAGCCAGAACGAGTTTCTGCAGGGAACGTGGCCGACAATGAGACTTTCACAGAATGATGTACACCTCATAGTCCGGCAGCCAGCACGAGTTTCTGCAGGGAGCGAGGCCGACAGTGAGACTTTCACAGAATGATGTACACCTCATAATTCGGCAGCCAGCACGAGTTTCTGCAGGGAACATCGCCGAAAATGAGACTTTCACAGAATGATGTGCACCTCATAATTCGGCAGTCAGCACGAGTTTCTGCAGGGAACGAGGCTGACAATAAGACTTTCACAGAATGATGTACACCTCATAGACCGGCAGCCAGAACGAGTTTCTGCAGGGAACGTGGCCGACAATGAGACTTTCACAGAATGATGTACACCTCATAGTCCGGCAGCCAGCACGAGTTTCTGCAGGGAACGAGGCCGACAATGAGACTTTCACAGAATGATGTACACCTCATAGTCCGGCAGCCAGCACGAGTTTCTGCAGGGAACGAGGCCGAAAATGAGACTTTCACAGAATGATGTACACCTCATAGTCCGGCAGCCAGCACGAGTTTCTGCAGGGAACGAGGCTGACAATAAGACTTTCACAGAATGATGTACACCTCATAGTCCGGCAGCCAGCACGAGTTTCTGCAGGGAACGAGACCGACAATGAGACTTTCACAGAATGATGTACACCTCATAGTCCGGCAGCCAGCACGAGTTTCTGCAGGGAACGAGACCGACAATGAGACTTTCACAGAATGATGTACACCTCATAGTCCGGCAGCCAGCACGAGTTTCTGCAGGGAACGAGGCCGACAATGAGACTTTCACAGAATGATGTACACCTCATAGTCCGGCAACCAGCACGAGTTTGTGCAGGGAACGAGGCCGACAATGAGACTTTCACAGAATGATGTACACCTCATAGTCCGGCAGCCAGCACGAGTTTCTGCAGGGAACGAGGCCGACAATGAGACTTTCACAGAATGATGTACACCTCATAGTCCGGCAGCCAGCACGAGTTTGTGCAAGGAACGAGGCCGACAATGAGACTTTCACAGAATGATGTACACCTCATAGTCCGGCAGCCAGCACGAGTTTGTGCAAGGAACGAGGCCGACAATGAGACTTTCACAGAATGATGTACACCTCATAGTCCGGCAGCCAGCACGAGTTTCTGCAGGGAACGAGGCCGACAATGAGACTTTAACAGAATGATGTACACCTCATAGTCCGGCAGCCAGCACGAGTTTCTGCAGGGAACGAGGCCGACAATGAGACTTTCACAGAATGATGTACACCTCATAGTCCGGCAGCCAGGCAGCACGAGTTTCTGCAGGGAACGAGGCCGACAATGAGACTTTCACCGAATGATGTACACCTCATAGTCCGGCAGCCAGCACGAGTTTCTGCAAGGAACGAGGCCGACAATGAGACTTTCACAGAATGATGTACACCTCATAGTCCGGCAGCCAGCACGGGTTTCTGCAGGGAACGAGGCCGACAATGAGACTTTCACAGAATGATGTACTCCTCATAGTCCGGCAGCCAGCACGAGTTTCTGCAGGGAACGAGGCCGACAATGAGACTTTCACAGAATGATGTACACCTCATAGTCCGGCAGCCAGCACGAGTTTGTGCAGGGAACGAGGCCGAGAATGAGACTTTCACAGAATGATGTACACCTCATAGTCCGGCAGTCAGCACGAGTTTCTGCAGGGAACGAGGCCGACAATGAGACTTTCACAGAATGATGTTCTCCATATGGCTACTACGAATCCGCGCGTTTGCCAAATTCTGCGTGGTTCCTCTTGTTGTCTTCTTGTTCCTCTTCAGCCAGAGTAATCGAAATAGGTGGAGTGTGAAAGAGACTGCACAAAGATGTGTCAATGCAGGCTTTTAAGCATTTTCACATTTATTTCTCGACAAAACTCTTAATTACTTAATCTACTCTTAAGGTTGGTTTCCAATGGGTCGAAGGTCGCTTCATCGTCTACGCCGTCGCGTGAAATTTGACGTCGCAATTATCTTTCCTATTTCTTACAATCTTGGATGAATAATAGTTGAACAGTTGATGGAGATGCATGTAAATGTCTTATTCGTTGATCTGTTATTACCCAACAAGCCTTTCTGCATTATGAGCCATACTTCAAATACAGTCTAACCTGTTTACAAGCCAATATTTTTAGATCATTTAAACCACTGCGCACTGGGAGTGAAGATACGTCCTTCATCTGCCGCAAATTCGATGTGAATCTTTGAAAATCAGATTATGCTACACAAACTTCGTGATTTTCATTTTTAGCAGATTTTCCAAAATTGAAATAATTGATAATTAAATTAACAATTTAATGAAAGGGATGGGTTTTTAATATGATTAGGTACATGGCATCTCGAAACTGGATTCTTTACTTCAAAGTGATTGACAAGTAATCCAATAAAAAATGAGCATTGTCTTTCTATTTTCGCTGTTCACGTTTAATTACATCTATCGATATTTTTTGTCATTTGCGTTGACTATCGTATGTTCCCATTGTTCACTCAACATCAGGGGAGTTGCAGCTATGAGTGAATGACGAGCACTGCACGTCATCGCTGTATTGTGTTCCCATTGTTCACTCAACATCAGGGGAGTTGCACTTATGAGCGAGTGACGAGCACTGCACGTCATCGCTGTATTGTGTTCCCATTGTTCACTCAACATCAGGGGAGTTGCACTTATGAGCGAGTGACGAGCACTGCACGTCATCGCTGTATTGTGTTCCCATTGTTCACTCAACATCAGGGGAGTTATAATTATGAGCGAATGACGAGCACTGCACGTCATGGCTGTTTTATGTACCCATTGTTCACTCAGAATCAGGGGATTTGCAGTTATTAGTGAATGACGAGCACTGTACGTCATGAGTAGTTGGAGCTGTGTAGCAGATTTTACCTTGGGGGCTCAAAAGATTATTGAATTGTCTTCGTGAGGTCTAGAACATTTCTTCGACATTTCACTAGAAGTTGTACTCTCTCAGCGAAGTAATACACTGTGAGGAGTCATCATTTCAAACGTATGAAATTTTTTCACCTTCAGTGATGACCTTAATATTCAAAATAGTCGATTGCTGACCGGCGCCTTGTGTTAGACTGTTCGCTGTGCGTCCAGGAGAGCTTGGATCAAATCTGGGTGGGATTTATCATAAGACTTTTATAAACAGGTGCACTCTGCATTCTTGCTAAACTTTCAGCACAAAAAGATTGAGAGTGGATAAATAACAACTCGGCCACATGGAATAAAGGTTCCGTGCCTAATGTGTTTCCGAGTACAAACAAGGTTCATTTATTTATCATTTACTGCTTGCAGCCAACGGAACGCTCTACAGTGGACCAGGATTCGAAGCACATCGCACTGATCAGGAAATGGATTGCCGAATTCCTCGATGCACACAAGGATATGACAGCATCCAAAATAGGAGAAAACAAGCTGATTGCGCAGGTATTGCGGCTGCTGCAATATTTGGTGAAATTCGGATATTACAATCAAATATCAGATCTCAAGACACTTATCAGTCCTTTGTTGAGCTTGACTGATGGAAGGAACGACAAACCATGTCCCCCAAGTGCCAGCGGAGGTAAATGTCATTTTCAAACTGTTGCAATGTTCGTCACTCTGCGTGATGTTTGTAAAAATAATAGACACTTCCTGAAAGTCGACTATCTGAACGGATTTTCTCATGTAACCGTCTAAATGCGATAGACGTCTTTCATATTTGGAAGCATTTCAATCAATTTAAAGCAATTAAATCTAGCGAGTTCGAATTTTATTTGGCGACGTGTTATGATGATCAAGGACAGATTGTGATTGCTATGTCTATGATTATCAAGAGTATTTGAATAAGAATTTAGCTTCATCAATAGTGAAAATATCTATTCACAGATCTAGTCTATACTAAAGCAGGACAAGAGCACTCATAATTGGCATAGATTGCGCTCCTTCCAGTGCACTGGAGTAAATATTGTGCTAAATTTAGCAATGGTACAATGTGGAAGAGGAGGCAAAAATGCGTCCAGTAATGATGATATCTGCATTTGTGCATGTGAAAAATATTTAAGAAATTTCAATCAGCGTTTATCTACATGTGTATTCATAGCATTGCTGCCAGCTTTTGTCTTACATTGCTGCCCAGACCATTTTAATTACGCTCTAATACTAATAACTACGCTATAATACGCTTCATACATCACCAATTGCTGGCAGCACAGAATTAGATTGTTTAACCGCATCACTTTGTTAGAAGTGCAAACTGATTCAAAACGATGGCACATGCAGGAACTTAATAAGTGGGCAAAAAGAAATTTTGATACCTTGCAGAGATAGGAAAAATGGTTGTGCGTCGCTTGCGGATTGCTCTCAATTCCTTCAAAATGCTCCGATCGTCACGATTCCTTCAGATTCGAAGAATTCAGATCATTGCGCAAAAGTTTTCTCGATAATGTTGGGCCCTCCGATCATTATTAAAAAAGTTAGCAGGCGCATGAAAAAACTTCTCTGTAGAACTTGACATCGTCTGTGTCTCTTTGCAGTGTGATCCGGTTGATAACAGCCACTGAAACTTCGCACAATTTGGCGTATTTAATGTTGAACTGGCTGCTCATTGTTCGATTGCTATGGTTTTTAGTCAGCAGATTGTGCCATTTCATTAACGTTACATGTTCCAATGCTTCCTTTCTAGTCAAACAGAAGAAGAGACGACCTGTCTAATTCTGTGGTTGGCAGTGACGGTTGTGTGCTCTCTGTTGTTCTCGTTGGACATCATTTTGCTGATTTTTGTCGCGTTGCTCCGTCGGGCTTTTGGCGAATTTGAGACCATTGGGTTCCTCGCTCTGCTGCCGTTGTGACTGCAAAGTCGGTTTTCCATCTTCTGATTGACCTGATTTTTGAGTTTTTGTGAAGTGCAGCGGCGTTGTGAATAGTATTCATCAAGCTTCGGTTGATATTTCTCTCTATACAGGAATTACCTGGTGTCCGTGTATTCTAATTTTAGCGGCGATTATCATAGATATCCATTGCTTCGGCGCTGTGTCTTGTCTTCACGTGATAGTCTTCTTGCTTGTGGTGAGTGCTGAGCAGCCGTTATTGTCGGTTGTCATCTGATCATCAGCTGTTATCAAAGCATCTCTTCGAAGCCCTACCTATCAAGTTGATTTTTGAATATCGATTTTTCATCACGTGGTGAAGTGACGTCATCTTAAACGCACAATGTCGGCGAAGTCGTCACCACAAACTAGAGGTCGAGGGAATTCTCTCTCTGACGTAACGCTCGAAGGCATCAAGTCATTGATTGAAGCAACTAAGCGTGAAATCTTTTCTTCTCTGAAAGAGGACATTACTTCATTAAGAGATGTAATTAAGACATTAGTGACCCGTGTCGATGCACTGGAGTCAGAAAATAAAAGACTTTCTGAACAATATCAGGCGCTTAAAAAGTCAATACCGGATCCAAGTTTCATCCAATATAGTTGTACATTTATGATGAAAGAGCTTCAGGAGCGGCAATTTCGAAGGTGCAATCTTATTTTAAGGGGATTATCTGAAAATAGTGGTACTGTAGAGGAACGTCAAGAAAAAGACATGAATGCATGTAAAGAGATCTTTATGACTATGCGTGTAGGCAGTGTTTCTATACAACAGGTTAAACGTTTGGGAAAACAATGCGCTGATGGCAAGCGTCTCGTAAAAGTCACTCTATCGAGTACTGAGGACAGAGACAAGTTGCTGAAAAATTCGAAGCAGCTGAAACAAATAAGCGAGTATGCTAATGTTTTTGTGCAGCCTGATCTAACTTATAATCAACGGCAGGAACAACAGCACCTAAGGAATGAATTGAGAAGCAAGCGAGCTATGGGCCATGATGCTGTCATTTTTAGAGGCAGGGTAGTTGAGCGTAGATCAATAAAGGACTTTCCCCATTGATTTTACCGGGACCGCGTAACAACGACCTTGTTCAAAAACATTATCCGTCCTTCATACCCTCCAGCATACGCTCGCTTCTGCCAAAAGTCGACGAAATGAGTGTCATAGCCACTTTATTTAAGCCGGACATTATAGCTTTGACAGAGTCATGGCTGAACTGTGATGTCTCTAACGATTTGATCAAACATCCTGGTTATGTTATTTTCGGAACGATCGCGTATCTAGGAGGGGAGGTGGAACTTTAATGTACGTTAAAGATTGTCATTAATCCAGCTATTTTGAGTTATTGTCTGATTTTGATTTTCCAAGCGAAGTTGATGTTACAGTTATATCTTTTGGAAATAAAATGCTTATATATTGCATTTACATACCGCCTGATATTTCTGCTGCTGTTAAGCAGTCATTTCACGATGCCGTATGTTTCTTTGTGGATCATGTGATAACCTCAAGACCACACATTCAGCACTTTTTCTTTTTGGGTGATTTTAATAAATTTGACACGCTTTCACTATGTACCGATCTCGACTTGACAGACATTGTTAAATGTGCAACCAGGAAAAGTGGTTATCTCGATCATGTGTTAGTTCCTAATCACCTTTCAGATGTCTATAATAAAAACTGTGTTACACCTGATCATCTGACTTTGAGAGTGTCTCCCCCAGACTCTGTCTGCAATACAAGTAATGTAAATGTAAGATCTTCTATTGTTTACGACTACAGATTATCTAATCTACGCAATTTGTACAGAATGATTTTTTCCGTAGATTGGAAAGATTTACTTTCTGAGACTGATGTAAATGAACAATGTAGAATTTTCTATCGTATTCTCAACAATGCTATTGATATGACAATACCAAGGAACATTGTAAAAATGACTTCTAACGACAAAGTTTGGATGACTCCTTTAACAAAACATCTGATAAACCAAAAATGGAGAGCCTACAGAGACAGAAATTGGCCTCACTACAATCATCTTAAGCAAAAAGTGCGCAGGGAAATACATAAAGCTAAACTCTCATGGGCAAATCAATCAAAGAACTCTGGTAAATCTCTATGGTCGGTTGCCAATTTTCTAAGCGGTAAAGAAAACAATTCAAATGGTCTCAACTCATTGATATCCCAATATGAGTCCCCAGCATTGGCGCTTGCAGATTTGAAAGATCTTTTCGCTGGTTCGCTCATCACAGTCTATTGATATTACTGATGAAGATGATGGATGGTCGGTGTCCTTTACTGAATATGATGTTTATTTATATTTTGCCAAGCTTAAAGCTAAGACGTCTGCTGTATCAGATATGATATCTAATCGGATTTATTCCTTCCTCGCTGACCTCTTAACAAAGCCAATATTTCATATATATAAGTCATCAATCAGACAGAGAAACTTTCCCATGATTTGGAAATATGGTGGTCTAATTTCTCCTCTTCCAAAAACGTCTTCAGCAAAATTGAGTGCCCTCCGACCTATAACTCTGCTTCCTGCTCCTTCAAAAATCCTTGAGCGTTTAATATTAATGGAAATGCGCAGCTTGTTTGTATCAGCTTTTGGTGCCAGTCAACATGGTTTCCGTCCTCATGCTTCACCTGTTACAGCTCTTATAGAAATTAACGACACGGTAACCAAAATCTATGATGATCAGAATCTGTTTGAAGCCGCTATTATCTCATGTGACTTGTCTAAAGCCTTTGAGAATGTCGAGCACTCCCTACTTTTACGCAAAATGAGTGATCTAGGCTTTCCGTCGGGCTTTCTCATGTGGCTTGTGAGCTATCTTTCGCATCGGACTTCCTGTATTAAGCTTCAGATGGATTTTTCGACACGCTTTTTCGCCACACAGGGATCTGTTTTGGGTCCGTCTCTTTTTTGCTGCTTCATCAGTGACTTGAATGCCGCATTTGCTGCGACAAAAGTTGTAAAATATGCCGATGACATAAATCTGATTTTGCCTCTGAATGACGGTCATTCTGATATGATATCTTTGCAGTGCAAATGCGAGATAAATAATGTTCAAAATTGGTGTGTTAAAAATGCTATCTGTTTGAATACATCTAAGTCCAAATGTATGTTCATCACCCGGCACAGACTGTCACGATCCATCGATCTTAAAATTCCGGAGATTTCCTGTCTATCGATTCTCGGAGTTTTGTTCAATAGTCAGTGGACTTGGAGGGATCATGTTGCGAGCATGTGTTCAAAGGCAATCCGTCGATTCCATGCCATTCGTAAGATCAGAAACTATGTATCTATTGAAGATCTACATGTCATTTACGAGATGTCAATCAGAAGTGTGTTTGAATATGCCTGCTCTGTGTTTGTAGGACTGTCAAATGATGAAGGCCGTCTGAAACGTATACAGCGTCGCGCACACCGGATTATTTCGGCCTCAAAATCATATCATTCCCCCTTGAACAGATGTGATGATTTATCTTTTCCAAGTAGACGGCAAAACATTAGTTGCAAACTTTTTCGTGCCGCTGAAAAACACCATTCGCATGTACTTCATCCACTTCTACCGAAGAGACTGCAGCATACTCACCAAGTCCGTCTACCTGTGTGTAGAACAAAGAAGCGACAGAACTCCTTCATTCCCTTTGTGTCATCTCTTATTAATGGTAATATGATGTTTGCATGACACTATTTAAATTCACATTGTTTGTCGTATTTTTTCTTGACTGACTTGAGTCTATTGTCTGTATTTTTAAGTTTTGCTCTTGTATTGATGATTTCTATTCTTTCAAAATATACACTTACTTACTTCCTATTGTTGTGATATTTTGTATTCACTGTCTTGAGCCTACTGTCTAAATTACGGTTTGCATTTGTATTGACGATTTTTCTTCTTAAAAATATACACTTACTTACTTACTAACTTACTTACTAACTTACTAACTTACTAACTTACTTACTTACTAACTTACTAACTAACTTACTAACTTACTTACTTACTTACTTACTTACTAACTTACTAACTTACTTACTTACTAACTTACTAACTTACTAACTTACTTACTTACTAACTTACTTACTTACTTACTTACTTACTAACTTACTTACTTACTTACTAACTTACTTACTTACTAACTTACTAACTTACTAACTTACTTACTTACTAACTTACTTACTTACTTACTTACTAACTTACTTACTTACTAACTTACTAACTTACTTGCTTACTTGCTTACTTGCTTACTTACTTAATTTTTAATAGTATTAACACAGATTTTTCGGGCAACAATGCATGTTAATGCTATATCATCTCCCGCGCAGGCAATAATCTGCTTTACAGGTCAAATAAAGTGATTGGATATCTACAGTACATGCACGTAGACAAATGGAATGTTTTAAATCCTTAATCACTTTTTCTATGGATTTCAAACATAAATGTTGAGAATCTAGTTCTTCTATCTTTCAGGAGGTAAAAGTGAATTCAATCGGGTGAAGGAATATTATCAGAGAGTTGAAAGATATCAGCCAAGCGAGGAAACGAAGGCAATTGTTGATGCGAAGATGGAGTAAGTTTTGAAGAGAGTGCAGAAACCGAAATATCCTCTTGATAAATTCCACCTAAACCTGTCACATCTTCTTCCAGAGCCATGGGTGTTCTAACACTGCTATTCAATTATCGCTTCAATCTCCGTCTTGAGGTGAGTACAGGATCATTGATTGTCTACTGAAAAATAACAATCATTTCAACACGCATCTGAACTCAAGGTTAAGACAAGGGAGAAGAAGAGTTACATCTTTTATATCAAAGTCGACAGTTAGCAGTAATGCAGCCTTTCGAGCCGAAGCTGATATTCACAGACGTTTCACATGCAAGCGGATCAGACGTCGAGATGCACGCATGGTATGAGCTACGGGAAGCTGTCTCTTCAACTCAGTGAGACACATGTGGATTTCATCAGAATATACCTCGATGATAATCACTTAAACCTACGAGTCATCTCCCATTTCCCTGCCTCGAAGAGGACGTCACTGTTTTGAGTGGAGGGCATGATCAGGGCCCTAGGTAGAATATGAATAACCAGGGTGTGAATGGTATCTTCTTTATTTCATGTTTTCGGCTTCTTAACTTTGATGTTAAGTCTCTTTGTTTGGTATTGTGGACCGCAGTCTTCCACGGACCGCAGTCACACGACGGAAATTCATTTCAGTCTGCGCTATTTTTACTATTAACCGTTGCTATGACTGCTGTCGCAGCTCTTCTCTTCTTCGTATTTGTCCTCGTTTGGCATAATGAACGAAGAACTCTTTTCTGATACATTCCTTGTCTTTGAAAATCACATTTTCCTAAATCTTCTCTCAGGAGTCACTTGACGTTGTTTAAATTTTGATGTAGTCTCGCGGCTGATGCCGGACAGCTGATGGAAATGAACTTCATCAGCCGCATAATTTCATGCCTTATGTCCGATGGACAGCGCCTCATGACTTTTCCTGTGTAATAGGTTATATTCTTTTCTACATACAATTAAAGGGAAATCCCAAACGGAAGATGGAAGACGCCTAATTCTTACTACTGATGCATGCCAATTATCCCATAGGAATTAGCAGTACCATCTACTTCTATGAATGATCTCGTCAGATAAAAGTAAGTGCGAAAAGAGGAAGTAGATGCTCTCCCGACAGTTTTCCATCATGGTGGTTGGAACGTGATAGAAGCTGCTGCATAGTTCGAGGATGAATATTTCAGCTAGAAACATCGACACCTGAGGCTTCAGAGGCTAGAACAAGTTTCGGTGTCGAAGTGTTCATGTCCCGCTATTATGTTCATGTATTGCAAAGATTAACTCAGCTATATTCGGTCAACAACTGACTGTCTTCTCAAGACAAACAGATTGAGTCGGATGAGAGAAGTCCTTTTTTTGTATTGATAAAATACAGCTTTTTTGGACGAGGCCTTTTTTAGCTAGTTCTTTCCTTCGTTTGCTTCTCTTGACTTTTTATGTACATTTTTCGTCTACTTCTTGTTTTAACAGTAGCCATTTTATTTGTTAATATTGCATATGCAACATGATTAGCACATTTTGTATAGTTCTATGCTTTGGCGTCCAGTTCCGTACATGACTCCTGTTCAGCAATGTGGAATGATCAACTGATGTTCAGTTTCATGATTGCCTGCGCCTGATGATGGTCGCTTGGTGCGTCCGAAAGGCCTCGTCCTAACAAAGCTGTATTTTATCAATACAAAAAGGACTTCTCTCATCCAACTCATAATGTCTGGTCCTTTATTCTCAATAACAAAGTGATTGATTTTGCTGTTGATTTTCAGAGGTTTATCAGTGAATTCAAGCATGTACATCACACAGCGCAGCAGTTACACGGATCAGGATCAGATCTCGTTCCCCTTCTATATGAGACCTACGACATAGACAACTCTTCCAGGTAGCTGCATGCAAATGGAATTCTGATGCAAATCTTCATCAAATTCTTCATCTTTTCAGTACGAATAGCAAGGCAAGACGGATATTGGAGGATATGTTGGGAGAGTCGGATTACTTGGCTCACACTCCACTTGTCGAGATCATCTTGGTAAGATTGCTTCATTCCGATCCAATAGAATGATGCTTAACCCTCACCCTGAACTACCAAACTATTGCACCAATTTTACCAAACCACATATCAATCGAATTGGCATTGAAAGGGGATTCAGAAAAACAGCATCAGTTTTATTTCTCAGGTCATCCCTGGGCTGAGGTGAATGTCAAAGGTAGAAAAACGCTAATTTTTATCGAATTTCCATATCATCACTATTTGAAACTGAAAATGATAACAAAAAGTAATAAACCATTCACTAGGCCTAATCGAGATGTCTGGTCAATGTGGCTAATAAAACGATGATTATTAATTGCTCTGAGACTACATCATTGTAGCATAGAAATTAACACTAGAATGCCCAAAAAATCGGCACCCATAGAATGGAACTAGATATCCTTCTAATCACTTCTTCACTGAAACAAAGATATCCGAACATCTCAAAGCAATACCATAGAAAGTCCTAGAATGGAAATTGCATGAAAATTATGGCACACTCCGCGGGAATGTAGTTGTGGCAAAATGCAACTTGTACGAGTTGGTTTCCAAGTTTTCTGATTGGTATTTCTAATTATCAAGTCAACTTGTGATCTGGATTGTTGCCCCTAGTCCAAAGACCATGTACTCAAAAGCAATAGTGAATTTACAAAATGCTGCAGCGACAGGATGACAAAGAAGGAAATACCGTAAAACGTTCTGTACGTTCATCATTTTGAAATATCGCTCCGATAATCTATCAAGAGTATAATCAGACACTTGTGCAACTTGTAATGTCGATTTACAGAACATGCATAACTCCATCTTGAAATCAGAGACCAAGAAATCTCAGAGTATTCATTTTACTTAAAAGGGTTCCCCTGTTCATTAGATTTGAGCAATTTTCAAAATCTCTGCATGCATTGGAATATGAGCTGCCAAAATATCATCAAATTATATCACATAAGTCATTTGGTGATTAATTGAAATGATCCAGCGACATTTCATTTATCTAATAAATCACTGTAGTTAAAAAAACTTTCGATGTGTTTATTCCAGAAACCGGTAGAGAAATAATCCAAATAGTTGTCATAATAATAATCAATAAAAATAGTTGTCAGTGACTGCTACAAATAGACACACTATTTTAATCCATGGAATAGTAGGCTATTTCACATGAAACAATGCCACTATCTCAATCAAATTCTCTTGATGAAAATCCTGTAATTAGGTGTCAACAACCTCCACAACCAACTTGGCAAATAGTTTCACTATGACACAATGTTTTAGATCGAATCTGATCTACAAACCATATATTTTTCCATGTGCCATCATTGTACATAGGCAAGATATCAAACTTCCATTCTAGTGTATTATCATCTACTTCTATGGTGTAGTAGATGAAGTCAGAGGTGGGACTTTTCAGTATTTACTTTCTGCAGGTAAAGAAGCAACCCGATTCGGTGACACTGAGGCTTCTTAGATACACACCAGATTCTGAAAAATTTCAATAATTACTGACCAGACCTAAAAAATACGAAAGTAATAAAAAATCATATTTGAAATTTGAATTTCAGATTCCAAGCATGCATACATAAAAGGCAGACAATTTCAAGTTCAAAAACTTTGCATTTGTGAATATGTCTATTGATAGTAAGATGCCACAATATACATTAGAAGTGAAAATGTCGAAATCAGTCAAAAATATTCCAAGTATTCAAATTTTAAAATAGATCTCATGCCAAAAGTATTGTGCCAAATTTGTCATCCTTCGGTCAAAAGTAACAAAATTCGTAGAAAGTGAGCTACAAGAAATCTGGTGGCCATAGTTAGGTTTGTTTAGAAGATATTCAAAACAAATCGTCAGGGGTGAAGGTTGAAGACCGTTATGAAATCTTGCTAACTATCCAGACACGTTCAATGCGAAGACGTAAACACAAGAAGTCACACAACGGTACCAGATGACCATTACCCTCATATCTGAAGAGATTATTCGCTAAGTTGATTCTTAGTAAAGTGTCTTCATTTGATCCGCGATTGTCTGAAGATGTTATTATGCAATGTACAACAATCACCTTGCTAGAAATGACATAAAACAACGAGAATGACAACATGAAAACGAAATACAAAGTGAAAATGGAATGCGAAGAATTGAAGAAGAACTGCATTGCATATAGTTAGTATCACAGGCTTAAATTTTATTGTTCATGGGCAAAACGTAGTCATTAGTCTTAGACATATTTGGAAATTGAAGTTTTACTTCAGTATCCTGTAACCCTGAAGCTGGAAGAGAATAAAAACTAACCTGAATACGACCACAGTGATCAAGCGACACCAAGATAGTATTCTATTATTGCATCACTCTTAGCCGTGCTGCAGTTCTTCATTCCATCACTTTCAGCCGTGCCGTAGTTCTTCATTCCATCACTTTCAGCCGTGCTGCAGTTCTTCTTTGCATCACTCCCAGCCGTGCCGCAGTTCTTCTTTGCATCACTCCCAGGAAGTCGTAATACTGCAATCATTTTGATCATCAATGTTGCAGTTCAGATGTCTGAGCCGCAGTATATCGCAAGGCTGAGGCACTGTGAGGTCTGTTGGAATTATGAAATCTGAATTTTCTTGTCATTGACTGAGTTATGATGTGCAATATTGCTGTTCAGTAATTTATCACATTTCATTCTACAACTTATTTTTTATTAAAATTACATTTAATTTCACCATAGAAAATGCATTAGATTATTCATTATTGTACATTAGTATTCGTATATAGAATTCTAATTCGTCAAATTTTCCGGGATATATTGGAACACGCAGTTCAAAACGATCTTTAGAGATGCTGAATACACTGCTATGGTCAATGACATGTGCTTTAAACAATGCCTAGTTACTTCCTTAGAATAGTGGAATATACGTTTGCAATTGATGTAGAGCAAATTTGAGGTCAAAATTCAAGATTCAAAAGTCCATTTCCAATTTATTTCCTTATCACGCAAGCTTCAAGTTAGCGATTGTGTTGAGGACGATCCATGATTATCACTTTGATAGACTATTGAAGTTCATGTCTTAATCGATGATAGCTTTGCTTGGTGAGATTTGAGATTCGATGCAAAATTCCCTCGGATTAGTAGACGAAATACGAATGATGACACAGAATACGGAAGATAAGAGAGCGGAATACACGCATGTTTGTGAATTACAGACAATCATAGATTCCTAATACTCCTTCTATTATACCATCCGTTTAATGCATCGTTGCACACCACGAAAAACTCTTTTATCTTTTGCTTATTCTCATTAAATTGAATCGTGAGCTCATAATTGATTGATGACTAAGTTTATTCACTTGACCAGTCGAGACACTAGGTTTAGGAAACACTAAAACATTGTGGTTTGCCTAATTAAATGAAGAAATTAGTGATTGGAAGCCTGTTGCTTCACAGCTGATCATTCATGTTGGTACACTGTAAATCGCTGGATACGAAAATAACATACAAACATATACTAAAATCACAAACAATTTGAAACTAACATGTGATACGAGATTCTCAAATGTTTACAGAGATCTGGCATGTTTTTCATACGAAATCTCACTTACTTTCGTATGTGATTGGCATGTAGTGATACGAGCTATTCTATCGGTGATTGGCTGTTTTACACTGAAATAGTTGGTATGTTTTTTTATATACGAGACCCGATGCAAATTCATCTTTATTTGTATGCCTCTGGTATCCATTTGGTATGTGCAGCTTTAAGTCACATAGAAAAAATATATATGTATTACATACTACTGTCAAATAACTTTTTTCAGTATTACCAGTCGTGAATATTTATTTTTCATAGAGTGATATTTAAACAGATTAGATTTAATGTGAAATTTATACTCCACGTGTATGTCGTCGTTGCTACTTGTCTTGAAACATTAACAGGACGTTAGCTAGCTCCACTTTAAGAGCCAAGTTGATAAACATCTTTCATTTAAACGATATCTTTCGTGCAATCATGTTGACTTATATATCTCAAACATAACTATTTTTGCGTTCAAGAATTATAATGTGTTTTTATTTTGGATTGATGATATGCTTAATTTCAAAATTACATAATGCATAATTGTTGATGGTTGAATACTTATTGATTACTCATGAAATGCCTTAGACTTTCATGTATTAAAATCGAATTCAGTATTGTAAGTTTGACTCTTGAATGTCATTATCTCACTACTTACAGAACAGTAGTAAAATTAGTGAGATCTTTATTGACAAAAGGCCTTAAATCAACATACTTTGGACATGATTTATGCTTTCTTTTGACATTGTGCTGGTATGGCTTTTAGTATGTAAAGCATACCACATTTGAAATAACATACGAAAACCATACAACTATATGCCAAGAGAATACAGAAAAATACCAAAAAATATTTTGGTATGCATCCTTCGTATGTGATTGGTATTGAGCGATTTACAGTGTACGTGTGTCATCATTGATTGAATTGTAAAAATCTTGTCGATCCCCTATCGGACACAAGCGTCAGCAACTACGGCGTGAAGAATTGCTATTGTTTGTGAATGTGCAGAGCAGACAGCCACAGGCGGCCCCGTCAGGAGATAAGAGATTCGAAATCCTGACCTCAACCGAGGGAAATGAATGATGACTCACCGAATGACTGAGTGTGGGAACAATACAAATTTGAAGTTTGCCAGTGAAAGGATGGACCGATCTTGATAAAACTTGCAAATTCTTGGAGCTGATAACACCAGCATTCTTCTGAACCCAAACTCGAAAACGCCAGCTTTAATACAATAAAGGTTATTAAGTTGTGTGACCGCTGAAAGCATTGTTAACGCGAAAGTAGGCGCAAAATCAGGCTAAAGTGTTAATTGAGCAATACTGTACTAAATGATGTCGAAATTCGAAAAACAAAATATCATTTGAAAGCTTAACGCAGACCTGATTCAATGGTGATAATCTCAAATTTCTGCATTCCGCAGTTTCGTCTGTCGGCATCAGTGAATGAATTGACCAAATATTCATACTTTTCAGTCTGCTTTTGAATCTTTCTGATTTCCAGGATCTGTCAAACTACGAATACGATGAAATGGTCACCAAGTCCATGTGGTTGCTGCATCGGAACTTCTCTGCGCACGACATGTTGTTCAAAAGGGCCGTCACTGCTCAAGTACTCATCTCAGATGAATCAGAGGCTGTTTATCGTCTACTGATTCAGAATCTTCCAGTCCTGCGTCGTCTAGTGACCTCTCGAATGTCAGAGGAACAAGTGGAGACAATGATCGGCATCTTGGATAAATTAACAAGGTAATTCAGATCTTCTGTGTGTTCTAGAATATGCACAGGACAATTGTAGACATACTAGTAAAAATTACACTTCACAAAAATGTCCGTTAATACCAGATATCTTTGATGATGAAATCAGTTAATTACAAGCACTCGCTATTAGGAACTAGGGACTGGTATATATCCTTGTCTTAAAACTCTGTCAGTGTATCATTGAAGTAGTCTGTATGACGAAACGTGTCGGATTATTTTATTTCTAATTGAATAAAAACTCGTGATCAAAAGGGAGTGAACACATTTTTGGTTTTGACAATTTTGAAATTGAAGAACTTCCCGTATCGTTACATTTTGAAGTCTTTGTTTGCGATTTTCTCATTGAGACTGTTTCTTCTTCTCATTCTTGAGCATCAGTTTTGGTTTCCATTTCTGTGAACAATGCATTTTCTCTCTCATCAAGATGTACATGATTAATAGACTCATTTTTATAAAAGTGTAATAATTTTGTAAATTAATAATAATATATTTCAATAATGTATTGAAAATGATTGATGAGTTTCGGTAAGAATCATCATACAAATTTTAAGCGGATGAGGGATAAGTCTTCGACAAGTAAGCCAGTTTGCTCGGTAGAAGACTTGTTCCTCATCTGATGAAAATTGACATATTGCAAATCATGCAGATAATTTACAAGAAGTAGCAACTTAAGACATTCGATGAGAGGATTTCTTCAAAATAGATAGTAAATGAAAAACGTGGGCAATGATGAAAATTTTTTAGGCAATTTAAAGATCTTCTCAGCCACTTCCTTTCCCTGTTCGGATCCCTGTATGCGTCAATGTACATTCCTATATCAACAAGCCTGATCGGGTTATCTTGAGAAACACTTCAGAATCATCTTTGACCTGTCGTTGATGACATCAAGGAGAGAAAACATAGGTCAAAAACCCGAACCCAAGCCCAAGGTTGAATAACTTGGACATCAAGATATCTGCACCTTTTATAGCCCGCACGTCTTCCGTTATAGGCATTCTTACTCCTACTATGTATGCTATGGTATACATGTACTAAGCTCCCAAAGTGTCACTTTCAAGCCGAAAGTGACATCATTTCCAAGAACAGATGATGCTATTAGGGATTCCAAAGCCCCCTCTGATTAGTAGTCACGATGTGGTCTACGAATATACATGTGACTTGTGAGAAGCAAGTTATATCGCCTTCGCATCACGTCATTTATTTGAGAGAGTGGAGGAACACAAGCAACAGTCATCGTCTATTGGTAGACATAAACAATAAGAACACGGCGACAAGAACATCCGACTTTCAAATTTCCGAATTTTGAAAAAGTGACCAAACAGATACGATCTCTTAATTTATGAAATGCTGATCAACCTCCGTTCACCATCTCTCAACGGTCAAAGTGACTCAGTTAGTCCTAAGTCCTAAGTTTTGATTAGCTGAAGATATCGCTTTTTTGGGATAAGTTTTTTGAGTGTGAGTAGGTAGAGTGTAGGTAGAGTGTCGACTCAAAAAATATCTGTATATAGTAAAAATTTTAATATGAAAAGATTCAGTTTTTCATAGCTTGCGTTCTGTGGTCCAAAAAATTATTTGAGCAGTTTTAAAAAAGTCAAAATTGTGCAAATTTATATACTACCGAGATGACGATCCAGTATAAGTAGTATGAAACAAGTTGGATATCGAAAGGAGTGAATATTTGCTAACAAGCATTCTAAATAAGCGGAAATCAAGATGATTGATTATCAATAGAATTTCATGATCCGTATTATAATGGAAGTCTTCATGAAAAATCGCGATATTATTCATGCTTTCTTGGCTAAAATTTCAAGTTTTTAATTCAATTTTCATCGGCATGATTACATGATTCACCAAATTCATGTTTCATTTCTTGAATCTGAATAGTGACGTGGAGCCATTTACATCTTTTAAAGTCAATTGTGATAATTGTCTTTGATTCTGTTATTTTGCTCTGCCTGTGATATGATCACGCTTAAGAAAATACTCTTGAGGTTGAGCATGAAAGTAATAGGAACCCATCGAATTGCTAATTTAACAAACATTAAGTCTCCAAGGATGTCGTGACACTGAGAACCTGCAAAATGCCATCATTCCTTCTGCATTACAATCATGATCATTCAATTCCGTTGTAATTTCTGCAGAACTAAAAAAAATTGCATATCTCACATTTGGTGACAATACCACCTGTATCCCCCACGAGTTCATGCAATAAATTAGAAAGTGTATACACATTGGGGATTTAGTAAATACAGAGTTATAATATACTTACTCTATTGATTGTCCTAAACAGTTTTGGAGACCCATCTGTATAAAAGGTCTTTTTCATCCTTGCTATGTTTACATAAGGCCTATAGATCGATATGATGTTTTTTTAGAGGAAGTTAAAGGAAAATATAAAACTATTATGCTGTCTGAAACCTCCCAGCAAGACGAATTCAAAAATCAATGTCTCCATTTGATTAAATGAACTTAGATAGCTCAAAAACATATTCATGTAGAAATTTGCACATTAGTTTAAGTTCCTCATGCAAAAGGGGATGCATCGTTTGAAACTCTTGACGAATGCAAGCCATATGTCGTTGCCTCCATTAAACCTAAAGAATGTATATGGATAGACAAAATGCACATGTATAAAAATTGTGTTTTTTATGTGATGCATTCTATATGAACAATACTTTCACTAGAATCTAATAAATATCATATTCAAACACTGTCTAATTTTACTGCAGTTCTGTTTTACCTGATAGAAAATCTGTTATGTTGTACATAGATTCTGTTGAATAATAACCATTGGAAAATGCGTAAAATCCAGGAGTCGGGAACAAAACTTCTGCTGTAACTTCAAATACTACTCAATACTCATAACTCATACTCAATACTCATAACTTCAAATACTACGTGCTACATCACACGTCGACTCTGTTGTCACCTATTCACTCGAATTTCTTAACAGAATTTCTCGCATGACCTTTGTTTCTTGGCCGATAGTTTAGACACCTGAACAGTTTGAAAGCACTTCTTTCCATACGACATCGCAATAAAATGAAGCCGACTTCAATGTGCCGACTTCAGTAGCTACTCGAGTAGGCCTACTCACTTTTACTAAAGTCACTTAGTAATGACTTTAGTCTTGAAAAAACTCCGCGTGTGATTTGCACTTACCGCGCCTTCACACAAATCATGCATTGTTCAGTGTCCATAGATATTATTCATAAACAATTATACAATCATGCATTGGTAAGTTCCATAAACATACATAATGTACATCGAAATCAGAAAATGTGTATATTTTTCGGTTTTTGAGTTAAACAAAAGGGATACATTCTCAAGTACACTGTACGCAGGTCCATGAAGCTTCGTTGATTATATCTCAGAAGAAAATGAACATGGATGCAGTAGATTATTCATTATTTCTATATCAGATAAAAAACTCAATGAGTTATTTTGAGAAGTAAATTGCCAAAACAAAATCTGTAGCAGACCAATTGGCAAGAACTTTATAATGACAGCGAGTCAGTGAAGTGGAAAACCTTTAACAAGGCCGATTTTTTCAAAAAGTGCGTAAAAGGTTGATAGGCCTTCTATGATCTATCTTACTGGAGAATATGAATTAGCAAGTCTACGTAAATGATGTATTTTAAAACTATGTAATTATGCATGTTTTTTGTAGAGCTGCATCTCAGCTTATAAAATACTGTATTGAATAGTGTATACATTGATATTTCATTCTAGTGGGCTACTCGAGTAATACTTTAATAGTAGCCATTCGAGTAGTGCCGAACATTAATCTGTCGTGTGGACTTATTCCAATCGTTTGAAAATCTGTTTTTGATCTCCTCCCATTCCTTTCGGAAACGGGAAGCCTTCAGTTATTGCTCTTGTAGAAGGTGAGGCCTCAATTGCAAGCTACGTGAGATGTTTCAGAAAGCTGTAACTCCGAGAAAAACGACTAAGTAATTCTGTTTGATGGGTGTACAGAGTTACCAATTACAGAGGATTTATTGTATTATATACAATGCTTGTTATCTCACGTTAAACCCGTGATCTTTTAGTGTAAGGGTCTATGATTGTACATAAGCATGTAATCATGCTTCCGAGTTGCTTAGCTGATTGATATGCCATCTTGTCAATTAAAAAACTTAAAAACACTGGAGACTCATGGAGTCTGCTGAATTTTTCAATACTTAAATGGGATAACTGTCTATTCAAAATTAATTCGCCATTTCTGAAAAACGTTTGAGCAAATAAGATAACTCTTTCTTCAGAAATACTTCAATGAAAAAGAAAGAGGAATACTAATTCAAAGTAAAATCTCGGAAGCAATTGTAGTATAACTATACTTTTGCTCAACGGCACCTTTGCCCCCCTCGCCCTCCCTGTTCCGGCTAGCGCTGAGTGTAGAGGAAAGAATAATTCATCAGTACTTGGCAGAATAGGCATATTTGAAAAAGCCAGATATGTGTGCCGAACTTTAAGTTGATAGACCATCGAGGGCATGAGAGATTGAAAATATAGTTGAACAGAAGGAGAGGACTGTTAAGTTGTGATCTTTCTCGACAATATGGAAGCAGAAGCAATTGCTGGAAATTAAGCAATACATTGGTCAATTTGCGAATTCCACATAAAAGCTAGCAAAATGACATTGCATAGGTATATCGCGGCTTGCAATTAACAGACTCGCCGATTCATTATAAACAGAGCTACTGCTGGAGAGAATCGATGTATGAAAATATAATAATGTTAAGAAGAAATAATTCTGCAATTATTGATGCCTAGTCACTGCAACTAAATGACCAGAATACATACTGAGAGTAAATATATTTCATCAAACATATACCGTGTAGTCGTATGCCGTCACAACTGCATTGTAAGTCTCCAACATTGGATTAGTAATACTAAGAATAATTCCAAAATCTTTTCATTTTCCATTTGCAAACCAGTCAATAACTAATAAATTGCCAGCGCATCTATAAATAACTATAGCACAAGTTAAATAACAACTAAATGAATCCGGGAGTTTGGGATTTAGGCCTATAACACACCACGGGATCTAGGGATTCGGAATTGCAGTCCATTGTCATCACCGATTTTTTCAATCGAACGTGGGAAACTTAATTGAAATCTGCTTTATTGACACACATCGCTCTGCGATCAAGACTCCTAAACCAGTATCTACGACTGTATACTAGTGTTTGAAGTGTGGTAAATTGCCGGTAATTTTTGAACACTGCTGTATACTATCATTGAGCGTGTTAAAACTCATTTTTGTCCATTTATAAGTCACGCATCGCTCTGAGATCGGGACAGCGGTATACAAGTGGCTCATTAATTCAGTTAAATACTGCTTTTCAAGATTAGATGAGAGCCAATTATACTAGCCGTAAAATTACGATAATGCTTTTCAAATTTGACGATATGGGACATGATGTAAAATACAATTTAGAACATTTCTGCGTTAAAAAGTCATTTTTGAAAATTTTGCACATGAGGCCTTTTGCCGATTCACCGACGATATTTCGATAATTATACCGATGCTTTAACAATTCATTTAGTGGGAGTGGGTGATGACGACTTACTTAAAAATGATGAACATCTAATGCTTTCTTCCATTCATTTGTTTTTAATTGATCTATCCGAAGCTGCTTTCACTTTCTCTCCTAAAAGCACTCGTTCATAAATTACACCAGAGCCAAGTTTTTCCTTAACTTGCACTCAATATTTCTCTTAATCAACTTCATTTTCTCACTAGTTAGCTTTTGTTTTGTCTTCTTGATAAATAGCCTACATATCGCATCGACATCAGGGCTAAATGAGAAATTTGATTATAACTGATCTCCTACAAAGGATTGAAGCTGATTAAAGTGCTATCATATGAACTTGGATGCGCTCCATTAAAAGTTATCATGCAAGATATTTGCAAAACGTGGCAAAGTCTTCGAAAAAGCACTTTTCAAAATAGTTTATAGAGATTACTTTCTAGTGGGCCAAATCCATCGATTTTTGAGGATTAGTTTAAAAACAAGCTGTCACTTTAAGTCCCAAAAACCTAGATCACAAGGTTGGATTTGAAAAGAGCATACAACAAAATTGCGACACGGTAAATAGAGTAGCAACACAACAGCTATTATATCCCCAACGTGCATGCAGTTTCGATTTTGTTAAATGAACTCGATGTGAACACAGAACCAAATGTGAGAAATGCAAACTTTTGCATTTTTGAAGAAATTACAACGGAATTGACTGATCATGATAGTAATGCAGAAGGAAGAAGAATGATTTGCAGAAATTCCGTGTCATGGCAGCCTTAAAGAGGAAATGTTTGTTAAATTAGCAATTCGGTGTTCCTATTACTTTCATGCTCAACCTCAAGAATACATTCTTAGGCGTGATGATGTCACAAGCAATCTGCCACTGAAGCAGCAAAATATCATAATCAAAGAAATGATTTCAATTAACTTTAAAAGATGCAAATGGGTCCACATCACTATTACAATTCTACAAATTAAAATTATAATAACTGATTCATAAAATCATGCCGATGAAGATTGAATCAAAAACTTGAAAATTCAACCGAGAAAGCACATTAACATCTCGACTTTTTCATGAAGACTTCTATTATATTGCGGCTCATGAAATTCCCTTGATAATCTGCTTTATTTCCGCTTAGTTGAGATGCTGATTAGCAAATATTCTTGTTTCATACCACTTGCAAAGTGGCTTCATGTCAGTAGTATATAAATTTGCAAAAATTTCGCTTTTTTAAAACTGCTGAAACAATTTTTTGTACCGTAAATTCTGGAGCGTAATTTCCGCAAAAGACTAAAACATAATTTTGATTAAAAAGTTTTCACTGTATACAGATACTTTTTTGAGTCGACATTCTACCTGTTAAACTCAGGCTCCAAAGTCCAACCTTGATGATACTATACTTGGATTTCAGTGTTTGTTATTTGGAAGACAATCCAATGGAGCCTCATCCGATGAACCAGACAATCCTTTATAACAGCGGTAAGTTGTGTGGGAGTTCATCATTGATGCATTGACGTTAGTCATTTCCATCTTCCAGGACTGGTGCGCGATATCTTGGACTTGGTCACTCAGTATGTGGATCCTCAGATGTTGGTGAGTCCTTCCCGGTACTTATGGGTTATCTCCCCCTACACGTTCTCAAATTTGTCTAAAATCTGTAAAAATGAATCAATCGTCACAAAACTTCAGAGGCACGTAGTTGAGTGTATTCTCTCCTCACATGCAAATATTCATGCAAACTCGGAGAAGACTTTTTGATTTAGGAATGATAACGTGAAGTGTAGCGATGTCAGCACCTTTATCTGACTTCACCTGACCTCATTGTATCAACAGATGGCAATAGGTCAACAAAGTAATTTCCCGACAACTCGTGGAGTGATGATGACCAGGCCACATTCCTTACACTAACATTTTTAACTTAAGAAAGGTGTGGCAATGTAGTGGTCGTGGGAAGATCTCAAATGGCAACGGATGAGACGAAGAGGGATAGAGAGAACAATGCACTAACAGACGAAGTCAGATCAAGCTGAGACATCGCTACACCTCACGTTATCATCTCTAATGCAAAAACTACTTGTCCGATCTGCATAAATTTTTGTATGTTGGTAGAAAATATGCCAAAGTACGTCTACCTGCAGTTTGGTGACGATTGATTTTAGACAAATTTGAAAACGTGGGGAGATAACCCATAAGTGCCTCCTTCCCTTAACCGCTTCATTTCTATGCAACTCTCTTGAAATTTTCCTTTACAGAGTCAAAACCAAGGACTGAAAGTTGTCATTGAGAAGAGTTTCACATTATTACGTCTGCTGGCAGTCGGGAATGATATTGTCCAGAAAAAGCTTTTCGATCGTTTGGAGCATTTATTAGAAGTGAAAGGCGCAGAGAATTTCCTTGCAGAAGCCTTGACGGAGGTAAATTCATTTATTTCACTGTCCATGTACTGGAATGAAACGCAGCGACACGTTCACCGGGAATCCAGATTTCACAGTTGTGAGGATTTCCATTATAGAGTCTGCAATCTTTACTTTCACTAAACCTGGGACTTCGGATCAAATGTTTTACACTATGTCAAGGAAGAAAATTGCCTCATATGGTGGTGGTGGGATTACCCGACCCCGAGCCGCGGATAGGGGGCGTGGCGGGACGTCGAAAAGGCGGGTAGCCCCTAGGGGCGATGCCACAGATCGTAAACAGGGCCCGAGGACCCGAAGATAGCCGCTCGGGTGTGAAGAAGGGGAGGGACAAGAACACAGTAGGTGGGAGACGTCGTGGTTTGCACCACATACAGGGCAGTTAGGAGAGAGAAGTGGACCTACCGATCCTGTGAAGATAGAATTGAGAAGGAGGCTGTGGCCGTTGCAGCAAAGACGTGAGAGCTCACAACGGACAGCATGAGGAAGAGACAGCTCCTCAGTGGTTGCTTTTGGGACTTGTGAAGAAATCGAAGACGATCAGGAATTGAACAGTGATTCAAAAGTCGAATGAAGGACTTCACAAGGGGACGGACACTGAGGAGCTGCAGAGGGGAGAGAAGTGTAACTTTTGGCACGCGCATCTGCTGTGTCATTGCCGCTGATATTCGAGAGACCAGGAAGCCGCTGCAATGACACTGAGATCTAGGAAGAGCAGCGGGATGACAAAGAGGACAAGAAGGGCGATTAATATTGGTTCTTTAACATTGCGGAGTGTCGGATTTCTGTATTACGAGCTACAAGTTACGCCGAAGAGATGGAGAAATATAGTCGCAAGGCAATTAATTATCCTCAAGCTTCTTGATTTGCTGGCAATAGAGACAGAGTCGGTTCCATAGAGTCGGGGCAATTATAACCACATGCAATTGACAAATATCTCTACGCTCGAGAAGTAGGCATAATCGACTAAATACCACTGAATGATAGATAAACCCCTCAATTTCGGGATTCACAAAAGTATCATTGATCGTTACTGATACTCAAACTCCTCATTAAACATGAGATTTCCATTCCAGGTATTTACAGGTAACAAAGACACCTGCATGCGTGCTCATCCATCTCAAATAAAGATGATAATGGATCTTGTGGCGAAGCATAACGTCAACTGCTCTCAATTCCTCGATCTCCTTAATGCAGTGGTGAAAGTTGAGGAATTGAATTTGCCTCTGAAGAGGAATCAGGCATATGTCATGACTTTCTTCATGCAGCTGCGAAGTGAGATCGCCTTTGTTCTCGATGCTGATATGAAAACACTTCAGCAACAATTATCTGGACATAAACGGGACAATGAAGCGATCTACACGATTTCCTTAGTCAATCTCTTGGCGACGTGTGCGGAGGGTGAGAATCGGTACATCGAGTCCATCAATCAGACCATCTTCAAATACTCAGATCTTATCCAAATCATCAATAATCCAGCCATCTGCAATCATTATAAGAAAGTTTTTATGCGTTTCCTTCTCTGGGTCTATCTCAACACTGCCGGCGGCATCGCAGACACGGAAGCAGTGGACATACCTCATGATCCGTAAGTATATTCTCACAATCATTAATGCAAGTCAGCTGTCGATAGAGTGATGTGAGTCATCTTAGGCTTGGAATACTGCAGGATTCGATGCTTGCACTTTTACTGTTCAATCCGCTGCATAGTTCTGCCCAGTGATCGATGCGATATGAGCGGTAGTGCAATATGTCTCCGGAAAGGTCACGCCACTTTGACAATAGCTGATACACTGGTCTACAAAGACAGATAAAACCTTAAAAATGCAAAAATGTGCAGATCACCAAATCAATAAAAAATATTCCTCCTGTGATTCCAGCACTATGCAGTTTTGTTATCGTTACTCGTGCGTTCAATTATCTGATCGAGTTCCACCCAACTCCCTTCCACCACACACCACATGGGAACTTTCCCTCGTCCTTTTGCGGGGCTTGAGCACTTCGACTGATGAATACTTTGGTCTTGCCGACGTTGACTCGCATGCCTTTAGCCTCGAGTCAAAGGCCATAAAAAGGCCATAAAGCACAATGTGATAGGAGCGCTGAATCACCGAAATGTTTTATAGGGTTTAAGTGGCTTCCTCAAATATACAAATATCAGGTTTGAAAACTAAAAATCAATCTGCAGACAATAGAGCGATCCCATGCTTTTCTTACATTCCCTTCCTCATAAGAATCATGCCCGGCTATCAACATCAAGTCGCGCGTGTATCAAGTTGTGAGTGGTATCTGACGAATTCATTGATTACATGAATTGATAATGTACTTCAATAGCTTGATAATTTGATTCCAGCTTTGTCATCATTTTCAGAGAAGTATGGAAGCTGTTCGACACTTTGGTACAAGAGGTTCAAGACACAACAACCTATGCAAGGAACAACGAGCAAACTTGCCGTTCCTTGATAAGAAAGGAGCCGACGACAAGGTGAGTCATCACAATGAAGTAATGAAGGTCTATATATAATGAGGGGCTTCAGATGCAACTTTTCCTTGACGTCAAGAACAATAAGCTAATGCATTTAGATGATTCACTTGTGATTTGGAGAATTTGCCGCGGCTGATTTTCATCATTAATTTGGGAGAGGCAATAAATGTCTTTTGTCATGCAGCTCAATATACCTCAATTATAAAAAATCCACAGTCATTTTCAAGAGCAATTTAATATTCAATTCTAGCCTATTCAATTGTTCTTGAAGATGGATCTTGCGTAGTCGAAATATATTGAATTGCTTGACAATGTAACAACTTTGCTTGTTTTTCTCAAGAATTTCAACTTTCTTTCTGTCTGTGAGGTGCACTTTTTCGTTGCACATGCATAGGCATCGTATGTAAGTGCACGGTGCAGTGATATTGAATGCTTTTGATTACTAACACAACAAAACTTATTTTCGAAATTCTATTAATGTTTCAACGACCGTTTAAACTAAATAGTCTACATTACAGCGACTTTATCTTTACCCTATCAAAATTACTCATCTCCATAAAATGTTGTCTGATGACATCTTCATAAATGCCTTAATCATTTGATTTTCAGATCTGACCTACAGTACCACTCGGAGAACAGGTGCCTTGGCGCTTTTGATGTTTTGTGTCACCCAAATTTGTTAATGTCTCACTATTCCATGTGATTGAGGTTAACAGGAATCCAATTCGTTCACTATCCAAACAATAATCATGCGAGATTTGTATCAATTATTTGCTCACCGTATTCAGTGGCATAACTAAAATCAAAGAATACATAAATCATTTTTGTCTATCATGTCAACTTATATATTCAATACTGATGGTCATGCACATGCTTTCAAGTATCGTAATGTGGAAGAAAGAAGATCGCCATGTATCACGTGATGATGATCTATGCATAGATTCAGTTGAAAGACGAATTAGAGACCTCAGCATATCCTTTATGTGTATTCATAGCAAAGCTGCCAGCTATTTATTCATTGCTGCACAAATGACGCTTTCTCATCTGAACTACGCACAATATTTTTGATATCATAATTTCGGACAACAATGTAGGACATATTCAGGCGCTTCAATCTCTTTTGCCTACAGAAATGGCAGCCTTGTGATTCATGTCTTCATCCTCTATAGCTGTGCAGAGGAATCTTGTGTACAGTGAAGTTCGACTACAGTGAAGTAGGGTAGAAGCATTGTATTCCATGTATCATTAACTGTAGCATCAAACAAATATGAATGAAGACGTATGAAGAACTATCGGTGATAGTAATCAGTCATTAGTGTGAAGCCATGTGTTTCCTTGGCTCATTCTATTGTTCATTTATAGTTTGATCACAAACAGTGTGGAAAAGTGTCATTGAAGATCTATTTTTGCCTCCATTATCCAGCGGCTTCATGCAGTTGCACTGTATAATATCCTTTTCTATTTCCACTGTAGTATTAGGAGCTGCCATGAAAAGAATTTTCCAAAATTCTTTGGGACAGAAGTTCGATAGAACATGATTACCCGAAATTCGATATAGGAGGATTTCCCCAAAGTTCTATGGGACAAATTAGTCCCAACAGGCAATAGGAAAACAAAGTTCCCCAAAATTCAATGGGACAAAACATTCCAACAGTGCCATAGAATAGAGTTCCATAGCAATAGCACTACCCGCTATAGGAAAATTACAATAATTCCGTAGGACGTTTCCTATAGGAGTGCCATAGATTTTGGTTAATCGGGTACACTGCATGATGAACATGTTGAAGGTAGATGCGGCGTCGTGTGGAGTAAATGTTAGACGTCCAGCAACAGTAGCCATAAGAATTCCAATTTTGCCATTTATTGAGTATAGACTGATGAATTTTAATTCGTTGTGACGAGAAATCTACCAGGGATGCTGAGTCGGAGTCCCGGAGTCCTATCATTTTTGCTGGAGTCGGAGTCCTATCAAATGATGGGACTCCGGCCTATAACTAGACCCGAAATATAATACAAACAAATTATTTATTCTCGTGCATAGCTGTCACTGTCTTGATGTCAACTTTCTCCGTCAAACAAAAGTGCAGAGACACTGCTGCATGCAAAGCTTGTAATAGTTGAGGGAATGAACCGTGATAGTGAAAGAGCCGTCTTTTCAATCGGTGATTTAGTAGAGAAGACAAGCTTTCCTAGCCTTGATCACACCTACACACCGAAGGTCACATCAGAGACAAAAATGAAATACTAGTTTGTTTGAGAACATTACCTCTTACCATCACGTTAATCGTGAGGTAAGCGCATTACAATCGAAAATGTACTCATATTTTTTGGAGAAAGATGTGGGATTTTCCTGCGTGGTAGAGACTGGAGAAAAACCGTGTGAAGCACACATCAAGAAGATGGGAGGAGCCGAGTCGTATGCATCCAACTGAAGGCGACATTTGATAAACTTTCATCGAAAATGATTGATAATTGATGCAGCAATGATCACTAAAGATAGGCTCAGGTAAGCCTATAGTGATCTATGATGTAGGTTGCCAGTTATTTTTTCAAAAAACTAGGCTTTATATGTTGGCCACCCGGAGTCGGAGTCCTATCAACCCCCGGAGTCGGAGTCGGAGTCCTATCAAAATGATAGTACTCCGCATCCCTGAAATCTACATTGAGTTCCGTTAAGGACTGTTTATCCAATCGTTACAACAGCATTGCATTTGCAGACCTGGGGATTTGAGAACGTCATCAGTCCTCATCAGGACTACTTCAATTAATAATTTAAGTTGCTAAACATTAGAAAAAAGAGCTTGGATCATTATCGCACGAGAACCTTAAATTTGATAAATCCTTTATTCATTGCTTGCGGTTATGTCACTGAAATCGACAATTATTTTCGCATAAATCCTCTAAACAAATAAGTACCAAAGTATCATGTGAAATCTCATCCATTATTCTCCTTAAAAACAATTCGAGAATGTTGATATTGAGTAACAATATAATCAGCATGTTCCGCATCATAACTTGATATCTGTACCCTAACTATTTCTGGTGCTTGGGATGGAATTCATTAATCTATTCAGCGCTTGCAGTACTCACAGGTGGTTGATTTATTATTCAAATATTATTCCATCAAATAGGAATAGACTACATGTCAAATTCTTTTCAGAAGAGATGATCTTTAATGCAATAATTACACTTGTATCAAAATCAAGAAATGTGTGAATTCCTCATGTGGTTTACTGTGATCATGTCCTTGCACACTGCAAATCACAAAGTCCTAAGTATGCACCAATCTGAGTATTAAATGAATGAGCACTAAAATTACCGAACGTAAATTCACGGAATTGCTTAAGTGCTTGTTATGTTCTCAATGAGTACTAATATGATGAAATAAAAATAAAAAGGGAATGACAAGAAAGCAAGAAATTCTGACTCATCTGTAGCGAGGACTATGGCGATGCATAGAGGTGCGTCATTGCACTGGCGAAACATCACTTCACACTTAACTTCACAGCGTCATCTGCATTGCATCACTCACTGCTCGTCTGAGATTGCTCGATGACGGTCTTAAACGTAATTCCTTATGCTGTCAGCGTTTGCCATTCTCTCCGACTGTGCTTTGAGAACTGCCAACGTCGATAATTCTCTCCGATTGTGCTTTGAGTCCCACCAACGTTAGCCCACTTCACCATCTGCGTTTTGAGTTTTGATCTAAATGGATTTGTGTTTAGATGTTTGAACTGTTTGCCAAAACAGTTCTTTGAATGTGCATAGGGGATATAGTGGGTTAGATATGCCACATGGGATTTTTTTTGACTAGTTGAGGCACTTGTCCCATGCAATTCAATAAATGAGCATTAAAGTGAGTACGAATTAAGTACTTTACTTCCGAACCCAAACTATTCCAAAACGAGTGCTGATATTTTCGCATTCAAAGAGTATTAGAATTTGGGATTAATGTCTTAGTCGCAGTTAATACTCAGATTCTATGTAGGTTCTCTTTCTAGTACTCATTTGGGAATTTGTGAATAACAGTGTAGAAGTGAAAGATTCAGTTGATGATGTTCTATTTTATTTCTGATAAATCTGTAACGGTAGATCCTCTCTTCTCAAATATTTAAAATGAAAATTCTCTCTGTTGTTATTTACTGCCAATGAGATTTCAATATTTTCTGTAGTTGTCATTGACCGCTTACCCATGCTCACTATGAGCGGGATACCAATTCTAAAACAGAGCGGTTTAGTATATTAGAAGATATCTTTTAAGTGTTTTATGTTAGTGTTTAGTGTTTGTTTGTCTTTATAAGTGTTGTGCAGCGGTAACACAGAACGATAATATAGAGCGGTTGTGGAAGTCTGATTTTTAGCTGCACCTAGTTGAATATCTTGAGTTATAATTGTCGATTAAATGTGTACTCAGAAATACTTCAATAAAGAACAAACAGTTGAACAATTTTATATCAGACAGGAAAAGAGAATTTTCTTAAAACAATCCAACTGAGACAAAAATGCCAACAAGAAAATCATAATGATTTACTTTTACCTCTCAGTAAACATGAAAACACTCCATACTATTCATGAAATAGGATTGAATTACAAACAGTATCTTAGCGGGCAAACGCTAGCTGTCTAAAAAGGTGGGGAAATCAACTTGGACGGGCTTGAATATCACAGTCCTACTTGCGTAATTTACGCAAATTTGCAGCTAGTCGCAATTAATAATTGTCGATTAATTGTGTACGCGATCTGTGTATATATATATATACTATATATATCATATTTCTATGATATATATGAGTATATATATGATATATTCACCTGTCAATATATTCTGTGCAAATAGTCGTTTACATATCTCCTATTCCAAATTAGACGGCCTTAGATGCATGATTAAGGCCGTCTAATTTGCTATTTACCATTGAGGTAGGAGCGTTTCACCTTCCATCTTCGCATTCCAAGTGAAAATGACCTTGAGGTGATTGCTATGGTTCACAACTTGGACTCGTAGATATCTCAAGTTTGACATACTTTAATTTTCTGAACTGCATGAGCTATATAGAAAATCATCATAGATTTGAGTCTTTTACAGATCAAAATCTTAGATTTTTGATGTCATAGTTAGGTTCAGTAACAATGCATACCTTTCAAATGATCAACCTAAATCTCTGGCGCCATTCATTTAGAAGGTAATATATCTTCATTACAGACACGATCTTGATGTTCGATGAACTCGGCTTTGCTTCGTGTTATATTGTGGAATGTGGTCGGGTGTCGCAGCTGTAACATGTTTATCCAGAATATAAATGCTAACGAATTCTTTCACATAGAAACGAAGAAATGAATTGTATCGTTTTTATCTTAAGCATTGAGGTTATAAAAGTATTGATAGCTGACATTGAAAGGTGGTTTATATAACATACGTAAGTCGTCAGTATATCCCTGTCACAACGATAACTCACACTACACAAGTAATTTCAATTCATTCAGCTCAATGTCTGTTCCTACTATAAACTTGTGTCTTTATCATACTTCAAAAGCGATACTCCCTACGGAACGAAAACATGTGGGAAATCTTGACGAATAAAATTGTCTTCTATTGTGGAATAATTTCATGAAGATCCTTGTATTAGTGGCAATGTGCCATCATATGTAACTGAAGTACCAAGTGAGGCTCCGTCCATCAACTTGTAGGATTCGCTTCTCACACAGTGGACTTGAAAAGCAATATATTAACTTGAACGCTTGATTTGTTCGCTTAATTTCGGTTGTATGACTTGCGTTGAACGCAATTTGTAGGAGTATATAGCAGAGCAAGATTTGCAGCAATTACAAGACTGCAGTGAAACAGCAATCAAAGACGGTTAAGAAGATGAAGTCACCAGTGCAGCAGATGATTTGATTTGTCGCTGTAGCATTGTGACGGAATGTAGTGACGATATTTTTGGATCTAACGCTTCAAAAATGACCTTTCAATTTTCTATTAAATAAACTGACTGGTATGCGTGATTGGTGAACAAATTGATGCTTAAAATAAAATCTATCTGCTAAGCATCTTAATTTAATTTTGATTCAGCAGCATTAAAATCTAGGCATTGAGGTATATCAAAATTAACACTTAAGTGAAATATGATGAAGCATGATCAAATTTCCTTTACTAAGGCATTGATTGAGCCACTCTAAAAGTCTTCTCGTTTTCACTGAAATGCATTTCAGAGTTATTTCTGACTTTGGAGCAATCCATGCATGAAGATCCACCTTTTATGAGCATTCAAATTAAAGAATAGGTCTACGTCAGAATGTTAGAAGGCAGAGAAATCATTCAAAGCAACTCTTTGTAGATTTTTTCAACTTGATGGCTACTAAGCTTGTTTGTGTGGAAATAGACTTGAGATCTCTGTCAAATTCTTCTGTTGGTATGGGTACCTGCTTTGTTCTCACAGATGAAATTCGGCAATCAAATTGAGATCCGGCAATGAGCGCTAGAGTTTTTTGAAATGATTTTTAGCTCACTTTTTCAAGATCATTTTCTTCGTAATCAAGCAGTTGAATTGATAATTCGGAGCTTTCGCAATACTCAAGTCTCAAACGCCACCTTCTTAGCTTGACAAGTGTCATTTTCACGTGGAATGATTACGTTATTTCATGCTATTTTTAATGGTTTTGCAATTGAATGAATTAGGTGTTGTGTTCCCAATGTTGAATTGATCGTTGTCCTACATAATGGGTCCTGCTGTGATTTATCTCACTTCCTACAGTAAATGTGTTGGTAAATACATGAATACAATCTGACTGGTCAGACTGCATCGGTCTGAATAGCTAGTTTCTTGAGAGAGGAACTATCAACTTTTCCTCCGCGCAGTTATGTTGTACAGCCCGAGCGCAGGGAGGGACGTTTATCCTCTCGAAAGAATGTAGTTTCTTATTTTGTGTGGGAGTGAAAGATATCTCTTCAATGTAAACTGCCGGCAGGAAAAATCAACTTGTCAGCTCCACGGGATGAGAAAGTTAACTTTTCCTGTGCAAGCTCCTGTTAAAAAGTCATAGAAGTCTACAAACAAGTGGTGATTAGCCAGAGACTACCAAGATATCGATGCAGTCCCTGAATTAGCTCATTCATAGATTTCGCGGCATAGACATCAATTTCATAATGAGCAACAGACATCTAAAAGTCACAAAATGAAAAGCCACATTCTTTCCAGAGGAAGTAAACGTTTCCTCCCTTAGCTATCTGTCCCTCCCTCACTGCGCACGGGGCTGTACAACACAGCTGCAGGAGGAAAAGTTGATAGTTCCTCTCTCAAGGAAATAGCTTTTCATTTTGTGACAAGATGTCTACTGTTCATTATAAAATAGATGGCCTATACCGCGAAATCCATGGATGAACAAATCCGGGGACTGTATCGATATCTTGGCAGTCTCTGGCTAGTCATCACTTCTATGATTTGTCTTTTATATGAGTTTTCATAGGAAAAGTTAACTCCGGGAGGAAAAGTTAGATTCCTCTTCCCGTCGAATTGAAAAGTTGAATTTTCTTCCCTGCAGTTTACATAGAAGACTCCCACACAAAAATGAAAAATAGTAGAAAATGATAATTCTGCGATTTGAAATCATTGCTTTTCTAACTGGCTGAGATTGCGGAATATTACTTTACATGTTGTTCATTATTTCCTTGTTAAAGGTAAGAAATGAAGTATTGTACAGGTGATTAGAGTGATCACTTGACATATGCGCGCGTTACATCGGCTGATATTCCTGTCTGCGGCGTTCAGTCATGACTCAAGTTTCCTTATATTGTGATGATGCATTTCAGAGATATTCAGGAGTCGGATAATTCTTCCATCAGACAAATGCATGAAACGATATTCTACCTCGTCAACGGTGCCCTTCCATTGCTGCAGGTATGATCAATGAATGTTCTCGTAGCTTAAAATGCATTCAATATTTTTCACGTTTTTCTAAAGAGACCAATTTCTAAGACAATAGAACTTGTGTTGTGAGTTTGCTTAGTATGATCACCATGTAGCTGTGTCACACAACAAATGATCGGCCATATTGCAACAATGATAAAAAATCTGAAGGTTGATGTGGGGACGCGATATGACTCTGTTTTGTGACTGTACCTCATTTTTGCTTTACTTACTTCTTATTTTATCAGTAGTTTGTAATTTCTTAATTTTCGATTCTTGTGAATGATTTAATCAGTCTTTCTTGAATTGTCATCATTTTCGTTCCGTCTGTGATAATGAAGATCGAATGAATTCACTTGCGCATGACTATGGCGTCCGACGGTCGTCGAAAGCGCTCCCGCGAAACTAGTGGTTTTCACTGAGAACTGACATGTAAAATATCTGACATGTGATCTTCCAAACACATTGCAACAGTTCTGAAATGCACAGCGCGATGATGCAGCAACGTAGGCCAATTCAACACCCAGCAACCTAGCATCAGTCCTGCATAACCTTCGGAGGCCCTAATATGCTACAATGGATACAGCCAAAGACACTCCAATAAGGAGGCAATGCACATGTGCCGATCTATTCTGATAGGAAGGCCCCTTCGCGCATGAAGCTCCTGGACATTGCTCCGTTTGTACCCGTGTCGTGCTGACTTCCAATGAAGATGATCTTGTCCTCCACATTGTCAGGGAAGTGCTCACTAATGTTGATGCTGGCGTCTCAGGGATGTTCCGACGTCATGGAGGTGTCTCCCACAGTCATGAGCATAAATTTGACAGATCGAGGAAGCTAACAAGAACCAACACCGACACCAAGCAATCAGATCGAGCCCAAGACACAACCATTTAGTTACCGCTCTCGAACTTATGTCCTCTCAAATGGAATCCATTTGTGACCCTTAACATAGAGGGACACTCATTAAACCAACAAGGGGCATGTATCCTTGTCATCAAGCTCCTTAACCCCGCGGTACGCTTGCATCTGTGTCACACTGACTTCCAACGGAACCAACCCTGTCAGCAATCCTCAACATTATCAGGTCGTGCTCACTAGAGCTGACTCTGGGATCTCAGGGACACATTGCCAGTTACAGGGGCATCTCCACTAGTCATAAGATCGAACCCAATCCTGACACCAAGTAACCAGAACAAACTATCGCTACCCGGACACAACCATCAAGCACGTGTACTCGAACTTACATGTTCCCAGAAAGAATTCCGTTGTGCGGTCTTTGCCAGCTGTCAATGGAATTATTTTCCAGGATTACCAGATCCATTCCCAAGTTACAACCAAATAAATAACTCAACAATTGCAGGAGCATTCTTGTAGTCACTATGAACACACTGCCTGATTGAGTCAGTCTATTTGGAACAGTCGAATCGAATAATTCATTTTGATATTAATAAAATAATTTTAAATATTCACATTTTGTTATCTTTCACAGGTCTTTTTCCAAACATGCTTCGAAAAAGACGAAGATGAGCATCCTGCGGAACTGGCAACATTAGACCGTCTTGCCAAGAGTTTCATTGTGAGTATTCTCTTCATCGATTAACCTTGTGATGAACATAAAACCATGAATGCGCACATACACACACACACTCTCTCTCTCTATGAGTGATGTGCCTGCGTGCCCTGAGAAGGGAATCGCTGGATTTTTGTACCAATGTCAGATGTCTGGGATCTATATTTTAATACGAAATCCTTTTCATTTCTATGTTCTCGATAAGCAATCTAAGAAGGATAAATATTATTTGTATCTTGAGGGATGTTATTTGATCTTGATATGTGCGAATCCATGCAAGCCCATGGTTCTCGCTCTAAAGTGCAGTTTTTGCAAAGGAATAACGGAAAACAATTTACATGGAATGACAATGTTGATCGTTGTACAATTGATCTGCTTCTGATCGGCAATTAGCGTATCGTAAATCATTCAGAAACTAAGGCATGACTGGAGATTTTGCAAGGCTTGTTCTTCCGATCAGGAGTTTTTGAAACTCGAATATGTCATTGGAAGTCTGTAGTAGTGGCGTCCAATCGGAAGGTATTATTCATTTCCATTCGGAAGTATTACTGGCAACTTCATTGTACTGACAGGGGAGAGGTGACGTTAAACATTTGGTCCTCTACATTTGCTGTTAAATAGAGTAGATGCGTGTAATTCAGATTGATACTTGAGTGAGATTCATATCAATACAGATGATTCATTTCTGAAGTTTAAAAATATTTTTGAGTAAATTTGAAATTAACAAAGATATGTTTCTGCTATACACGCCTTTTCATCACACAAGTTGATTCTTACTCAGCAGTAGTAGGCTTACATGAAGCTAACACTCAGAGAAGCAGGATCATCAGAAATAAAGTCTGATTTTAGAGAATGAATGTCAAGATTATTAACCCAACAAAATGAATTAAAGCTTACGAAAGTTGCTCTGACAAATACTTGTTTGATTTGCATGAACTGCAACTGTATTACGTGAAAACCGAAGAAAACACTTTCTAACAATAAAGCTATTCAAAAACTGGAATGCAGAGAGACATTCACAATTTGCAGCAACCTTCCATTCAGTGTATTCAACAAACTCTTCACTTCTCGTTTCACGTCCTTCTTGTCCCATTACATGAGGTTGGACGGAGTTTGATGGCTCATTTCCACTGGTACCTATCTTGTACAAGATGTTCGCTGATGTTGAGGCCATCCAGGTCTTCTTGAACGCAGCTGCGCCATATCTTCTTTGTTCTTCCAACTGGCCGCTTTTCCTCAACCTTCATGGATTCCATTCTCCCGATCACTTTCTCTTCCGCTCTCCTGACATTTTCCATTGAAGGTAATGCAAATTCAAGCCAAAATTCTGACGAACTAAATCCTTTGACACCGCATTGGACGTACAGTCAGTAGATTGAGATCTTGAGGAGTCGAACGATGTGAATAATATTTCCATTTGATGAATATATCACGGCGAAACATTGTGTCAAAGACAAGTACGATTGACTTGTCAGATATTCAGTCTTCAATGTAATAACGCCAGCTCGTGTGTTCCATAATACAACTTTCCTTACGCATTGCGCGCGCTTGGCCAATCACGTAAGCCAAAGGGAGACGACTATCTTCTCATGTTACTACTATCGCATACAGTGGCTGAGATAGAAGCGAGTCACCTCTACAGTAACAACGACAGCCGAATCCATCTCTATGGGCCGAAATAACTAATTAATTCATCCCGAAAAGTCGCATCTGTTGCTAATCGTAGTAATTCATTGTAGGATTTGGCTGATGTCATCTTGCCAATGTTTAATGATTCGTTGGCGATAGATGGTGTTGTTGGTGCTCTTCGGGCCATGCTTTCCGTGTGTTCTCTCAGGCAAGAAGTGAGTTGATGAAAATCTTGAGATATTGATCTCTGGGAAACATAGTTAATATTTTCAGGTAATTGAGAAATTTCAAAACAAATGCAAGGAAATCCATGTTCAAGAGATTCTCAGCGAGGAAAGAAAAGTAAGTTGATTTTCTATGGAATAATATTCAGATTTGTTTTGAATATTGAGTAATAATTCTACAATTATTTCAAGTCATAAAAAGTTGCATGCATAAGAAAAAAACTACGTCAAGATTCCAGGATGGCAGCCGCGTTCCCCCTTTGTATATTTATGCTGATCCTCTGTCTCAGTCAAGTGGCTTCTCTTGGATCATTTGTGGCAGATGTTATACGCCTTCCAAGATCAATGATGAACCGTGCTGTTGAGTAACCCATTAATCCAGTCGTTTTGATTGCCACCGGCTGAAAATAAAGGCCTCGGTCAGATTTTCATATTTCTTCACCTCAGTCATTTCTACATGTTTGGCTGCTGATGTTGGAGCGACAGACGATTGATGTAGTGATGACGCGGAGTGTGTGTCTGTACATGTGCAGTCCCAAACTAAGCATTTTCCGCTCGCAAAGGGGAAATCGTCATTCCGTCTGGTATCTTTCTGTCTCACGATCAAGATGCCTGCACTCATCTTGCACGACGGCGTGTGGAGATCGTGTTTATCGACCGTAGTACCATCGCATTGATTGCTCACAAACAGGAGAACAAACACGCAAGGCAGGTGATATTCGTACGGTCTCAATGTCCAGCATAGTTCTAATGCTTCCGATCGGTATTGCTTGAAGCCAGGCTCCACCATAACGTATCTGGACTGCTAGCAATCGAGCTCAAGGCAAAATATCTAAATAGCATATGTAAGCTGATTGATGTCTCGACACTGATGTTTGCAAAGGAGATTAGATAAATTTGCAGCAGTTACAAGACTGTTAACTAGCGTGAAACTAACGATATCTATGATGAGTGCCAAAATATTCCCATATCTTCGTTGAGGACAAAGTACATGTATTTCTTACTAAAGTTCGAGGTACAGAAATGGGGACGTTTTCAGTCTGTGCATATTACATCGTCTTTTTGGCTGCAACAGTTCATTAGTGCAATCATCAGAATCGACCTGATCTTAGCAAGACAAAATGTCACCCTTCGGGAACACGACAAGATTGAACCCAAGATCAAGGAATTTGCTACCAAAAGAGTAAAGCATGTATTTCCAAAATCACATAAAAGAATGCAAAATACTGCAAGTTGTAAGTCAGACTCAAGGCTAAGTTTTGGTAAGTGATGCATTGTGCTTCAAATGCCACGCGTTTCTTGCACTACATATACCGCAAAATGATGCAACGTATGTCAAGTGAATGATTCTGTAAGTAAATGAACATAAGAAAATAGTTGTTTTTTTACTCTATTTACATATAGAAGGTATTACAGTCCACTGTTTGAATTGTCTGAGTAGCATGCAGCAACAATTGTAGAGCCGTTGAAAAACTGTATTACGGTGCGCTGTTGAACTGACAACGACTCTCTCCTGATAGGATGACGGACTGTTGTACCGAAACGAAGGTGATGACTACATTCAGTGTGACTTTATCTGAAGGAGAAGAATGACTTGTTGTGATCTGCTATCTTGATGCAACATTCATAAGCAGAGAGTTATTGATTCCTTTCCTTTTTCCGATAGAAAAGCTAGTTTTTAGGATCAGTGGCAGGGCGGCTTACACGGTTGGAACCGGCGGGCGGGGATGGGACGGTGGCTGGCGTCTCTATGCCGATTGGTGATTGGTTAAGGCATAGAGGAAGTATACGTAGGTAGAGTGTCGACTCACCTAATGTGTCTGTATACAGTGAAAAAGTTAAGTTTTTTGTGGAGATTGCGTTCCTGCGGTCCAAAAGAAATATTTGAGCAGTTTTGAAAATGCTAAATTTTTGCCAATTTATATACTACCGACATGAAGCCCCTTTATAAGTAGTATGAAACAAGTTGGATATCAAACGGACTGAATTTTCGCTAACAAGCATCCTAACTAAGCGGAATTTATGCTGATGATCAAACATATCTAATGAACGGCATCATAATGGAAGTCTTCGTGAAAAAGTCGAGATATTATGATGCTGTCGTGGTTGAAATTTTATGTTTTTAATTCAATTTTCATGGGCATGAATTTATGATTCACTAGATTTATGTTTCACTTCTTGAATCTGAGTAGTGATGTGGACCCATTTACATCTTTCAAAGTTGAAAGTTTGAAATCATTGTCTTTGATTCTATTATTTTGTTCTACCAGTGACAGGTTGCTTATGATATGATCGCGCTTAAGAAGATTCTCTTGAGGTTCAGCATGAAAGCAATAGCAGGTGCTGTGGGCAGGCAGCAATGTACATTACCCGGCCGTCATTTTTCAATACTTTTAACATAGAAGTTATTTCTAAGATCATAGACTTCTAAATTGCAGAAGAATGTTGTGTTACAGGAAGTCTATGGATAGATGTAGATGTATATAAATAGACAATGGAAATACCACATGAGATTTCTCGGTAAGTAATGAACACATCGTCGGCCTCTGACTTGTGCATTACTTACCTTGAAATATCACATGGTATTGCTACATTGCTACCCTCAAATGTCTTACATTGTTGGCCTAATTCTTAGATTTGCTTACCAGATGTTTTCTGCATTTGGTAAATGACTTTTTAGCTTATATTACTAGAATACTTTGTTATTGTCTGTTATTCCCAATAAAAAATAAAAGTTGGCCTCAATGTTAATATTATGCACTCCTTCACTGAAATACATTAGTAGATAGAAGGTTTTTCATCTTCCAAAGCGGTAAATTCTACATGGAAATCTCAAGAAATACCGCTGATATTTGCCATTCCATAACAAATGGAGTTGGATTTTGACACCTATGAAATTTGTATGTTCATGGATTGTGAAGAGCCTGTGAAATGTAAAGATTAAAAGGTCAACTTTTCTTTTCCCCTCTAGACTAACCCAGACGCAAATGAATCCATCTCTGTGACTGCAATGATATGAAACATCCAAGTAGGCATTGCGACGTTTCGAAGATGGGGATTGTGCTCCTGCAACTAATAAACGTACTAGGTTGTCCATTGAGCAGGATTACATGACTGAATTCCTTACCATCATTTCATTTTTTGATGACTAAACTTTCACCCATATTTCTTCGGATTTTGCTCCGTCTGAATAATGTACTTCTTCTTGCTTTCAGAGATACAATGAATTATTCTCGGCAGAAGAAGAGTTGAATCGACAGCTCAATATTTTCGCTGTGAATTACAGCTTGGTTTACGGAGGTCCGAATACAATAGCAGCACAAATCGGAGGAAATTCATCACAAGGTACGTAAGAGCGTGTTCACAGATCGGTTTCAAGTGGTTCTTCATCTCCAAGGATGTTGGATTTTTTCTCCTGCATTGATACGCATTCATTGATCTTCCGAGCGCCAATTCATGTTCATTAAAAAATAACTTTCAATATCATTCAGCAAATCGTGCGTAATAATCATTGGGTCGAATATATTAACAGAAATCAAACATACAATGTGAACGAAGTGTTCATTACATCATTCACAGTTTGTTCATAGTCAGAATCTTCAGTGTCTAAGACACTTTCTGAACTCTTAGTAGTTAGAAGAGAAATCGTCTTATACCATAGGACATCATTTCAAACACAATTAAATTTGATAATTGGTTAATTTAATAGTTGATAAAATAGTGGACCACCAGAATTACATCAAATTTCAGTTGATTCTGGTCCCTACCAGGGTTGTCGTGTGCGCTGGGTAGCATTCGAGAACTCTTATTTTCAGTTTCTAAGCCTTTCACTGCCGGACGTTTAAGATCACAGTGTTTGTCAATGCCGGGAATATTTGAGAATTTAAAGACATTAAAGAAATAAGCCTCGCTGCTTTTACTTAAAATTCTATTTCTTTAATGTTTTTAAAAACTACACAATGCTGCTTAGATCAAATGAAGACCTTTTTAAATTTTGTAATTTGAGAATTTTCTTTTTTTGAATAATAATTTTCAATTGATTTTACTAATAGAAAATCAAGATTTTCCTAGCAATTGCACAACTAAACTTTATTGTATGCCTCATTATGTATCTAGAATATAGATAAAATTACAACTTTCTACACATTTTGAGCTTTTGTTGTCAAAATCTAATTTGGCTTTTTCATATCAACTTTATATCAAATTCAATATCTACATGCAACAATCGATGAGTAAACATCTATTTTCCCTCATTTCTGGCTACAGTCACTTTTGTTCATCTGCTGGTAGATCCCTGGGGCAGCAGTTCATGGACAGCGCAGACGATGAAGCGACCTGCGACCCATTGGAAACAAACCTAAAGAGTAGATGAAGTAAATAAGAGCTCTGTCGAGAAATAATGTGAAAATGCTTGAAAGTCTGCATTGACACATCTTTGTGCCAATTCTTTCACAGTCCACCTATTTCGATTACTCTGGCTGTCAGATATTATTGGCTACTGGCTGTATAGACTGATTGTATATTACTGGCTGTCAGATTACTCTGGCGGCCAAATATTATGGCGCTGTACTTTCACAATATGAGAAAACATAGAAAGTCACATTTTTACAAACATTTCAATCTGCATCCCATTGGATTAACATGTGCTTCTCTTTAATCCTGACTGACAGGAAGAGGAACTACCTAGAACTCGGCAGACTTGCAGATTCGTGGCAGTCATTGAGTGTACAACATTCTGTGACAGTCCTGTCTTCTGCCACGTTCCCTGCAGAAACTTGCTCTGGCTGCCCGAGAGATTGTAAGTTCTCGAATGATGTCATGATCGCCACTGCTTGCTGCGAGGTACTCACTGGGCCAAGTTCACTCGTCCTCTGGCTCTAATGTCGGCAATAAAATCCTTGAAATACGAAGTTCTTTCATCAAATCAAGTCCAGCTTCAAGTTGCCATCACCGTTCGAATCCTTATACAGCAAATCACTTAATGACAATTATTTGATGTTCGCAATAAACATGAGCTGATCGGCAATCAAGTGAACAATTTCTATGCTACAACAAATGTCCGTTATTGTGTGTCTTATTGTGGCTCATTGGTGAAGCTTCTCTATACCATTTGTATACCACAATTCTATACTTTTTGAAGTGATTGTCCTCCATCAAGTGGTATTCTTGTTCATGACCATTTCACATGTCGAGTTCCTTTGTTTTTCAGTCGATCTTCGAAAAGGTATTTCATGTAGCGCTCCCCCAATAGCGATGAAGACAACCATAGAAATCCGACAGTTCTTCTTTATATCAAGTTTGTAGGACAGGAATGAAAAACAGTTGTGCGCTGATGGCCAATTCTCTTGGAAACCGATCTAGGTGATGTTCCTAAATAGTAGAATGAAATCACTGAAGCAAGCAGTTGTAGATTGTCGCTGAGGTGGTAAATTTACTTATCAAAATGACTCCAAATGAAAGCAGAATAATCGTACAAGGTGCAAACGAGGTACCAGAACCCTGCCGTTGATTAAATTCATTATCTAATCAAATTTAGCCGCCATTAATAAGGATTTTGAACTATGTTACAGGCACAATAATCTTATTAATGTCGAGTAATTTTACATTGAAATCTGAAGCTGCGAAAGCAGCTGATGATTTCTTTGATTCTGTTTGACCATTGATAGCCAGACAGGCCTGCATGTATGTACCTGGATTGGGAACAGAAATCAAATTTTCTCCCAATCGGAATCAACTTTTACATTTCAATGTCTGATGAAATAGACTCAAGTCAGCCACGTAGGCAATGGAATTTTGGAAAATCCAATTTTCCATTGTCGCTGTCTTGTCATTTGTATTATATTCAAAACTTATAAATTTGAATCAAAGCAATGACGTAATAGTCGCTACATATTCAGATTATATAGAGATCTAAAACTACAACAGTATCAAGTTTCAAATGATTGTACAGAAGGTCAGTTCTAGTTCTTTGACATAGAAATGCAACTTGAATGGATAATGTATTAAATTGTCTGTCAGCTTCGGATTAACAAGATTTTATTGACTTCCATAGACCACCTAATACTTATTATCAGCCACTGCTTCTATTGTTGTCATGGGAACGGAGTCATGGCCTTTTGATATCACAACGTGTCGGATTTCTATGGAAATACCTTTTCCTTGTAATAACTACTATGACTAGTTTCAATGTAACACTCAATGGACAGACTGTCAACACGTCAAAATGAGGAGCTAACACATCGGTGGTCTAATACATTACTTTTTATTACCTTTTTAATACTTTTTAATACATTACTTTTTTATTGAATTTATTATGTGTTCGGAGGCTTCCCATGTCAGTTCTTTGACCAAATTGCTCAGTGAAAAACACTAGTCTCGATGTATGGACGTGATATAACTCTGTTTTGTGAATGTCTCTCATTTTTACTTCTTTTCTCCTGTACTTACTTCTCATTTCGTTAGTAGTATATAATTTCTTAATTTTTGAGTCTTGTAAATGATTTAGTCTTGAATTGTCATCGTTTCCTTTCCGTCCGTGATAATGAAGAATAAATTCACTTGGCTGATGACTATGGCGACCGACGGTTGTCAAAAATGCTCGCGCGAAAAAAAGCCTGAGACTAGTGTCTTTCACTAAGAAATTTGATCAAAGACATGCGAAGCTTCCAAACCACAGAATTAGGCAGGTCGTCTCTTCTTCCGTTTGACTAGAAAGGAAACATTGGAACATGTAACGTAAATGAAATGGCACAATCTGCTGACATCATACCATAGCAATCGAACAATTAGCAGCCAGTTCAACATTAAACACGCCAAATTGTGCAAAGTTTCAGTGACTGTTATCAACCGGATCACACAGCAAAGCATAGAAATTGACAACAATAAAACCTCTAGAATGGAAATTGAGCTTCATGCAATGCACAATAACGGCACATAAATCGCACGCATTTTCACTTAGATGCACCTGCCAACGTCTGTATCATTGGGTTAGAATCAGTCACATGAGTAAATCGAAGGTTATAATTGGTTCTTCATGCCCCAACTTAGTTCCCTCGGATGTGCCGCGACCTTGAGTCATTTTCCATTCTAGCGAACTTCAGATAAACAGTTTATTTCTATGCAGCAAAGAGACACAGACGATGTCAAGTTCTACAGAGAAGTTTGTGAACGTTTTTTCGTCTGCCTGCTAACTTTTTTTGAAATGATCGGAGGACCCAACATTATCGAGAAAACTCTTGCGCAATGATCTGAATTCTTCAAATCTGAAGGAGTCGTGGCGATCGGAGCATTTTGAAGGAATTCACAGCAATCCGCAAGCAACGCACGACTATTTTCTCTATCTCTGTAAGGTATTAAAAATTTCTTTTTGCTCACTTATTAAGTTCCTGCATGTGCCATCTGTTTGAATCAGTTTGCACTTCTAGCAAAGTGATGCGGTTAAACAATCTAATTCTGTGTTCCAAACAGATAATTCAATAAACTTCCCAATATTCTCATCAAGAATGAATGTGTAAATAAAGCTAATTCATGGTTGATATATGGACTTCCTTGTGTGTGATATAATTGGGGTTTGCTGATTGGGCATTGCCAAAATACCGAGGGGACAATCATAATGAAAACTATCTATTCAATGACAGATGCAAGCCAATAAATATGAATAGCAGGATCATGAGCTGGCAATGACAATAGAGATACAAGGAATACAACACTGATCAAGAATAACGATTTCATTCGCCATGAGGAACGCGCAGAAAACGATGTCTTTCAGCTGCCACCGGCAGTCATTGTCAGGAGAATGAATCATGTAGCTGACACTCGTGACAATTGTTCACAATCATACAAGACGGAAATACATCAGTGCATCATAGAGTGATAATTAAACGCAGATCCAAGAAATTACGTAGCAACATTGTACGCAGCAAAACAAATGAAAGTAGAAGCAATGAAAGAGTGAGCCATTTTTGAAAATGTTAAGAAAACCCAAAGAATTTATCAAGCCTTCCACACATCACCCAAAGTATGCGTAGTTCTGTTTTCAGAACGCACCTTTCGAGTCAAAAGTGATTCCTTAACGATTCTTTTGCTCCAGCATCCTTCCCGATCGATTACGGTGTCGTTCTTGACTATGGACTCATAAGCTGAGCTAAGGATGTCCCCTCTTGAGCTATAAAGTCGCTAAATAGCAGCAGAGCTCGTCAGAGGAGTGTTGTACTTCACCACTGTGTGCAGCCGGGAACTGCTTTCGGTTCATGGGCCCATCACCGCTTTTTTATTTAAATTGCTAGGCCAAAGAGTAATCATTGGGGTCTAATTGCAGCACATATTATTTTTTATAATGTTTCAGACAACTAGAAAAGATTATTTCAGTAGATAATTGAGGAAAAACAAAATGTATGTTTTCAAACTTATAAAATTTGGACTAAGTTATCCTCAACATTTCTGATATTTTCAATAAAAATCGCAGAATCGTGAACTTAACCTCCGAGATGCCCAGCTCCGTTAAAAGTAATTGAAGAACTGTTTTTGATGACTCTTATTATATTCCTGGTATTGCTAATCGTTGTTGTCATTGTTGACTTATGAACGTAAAGATGATGGGGTTCAGCATCCTCTACACTTGAATTCGCAACATATTCTCAAACTCCACTCTTTTATCCCTGACAGTGTCCAATAGAGGGTGTGGCTGTCAACACGCAGCACAGTCGAACATCCAACAAGGATGATTGCAGTCGTATGATGAATTGATCACATAAAATCCTTCTTGTGTGATATTGAGTGCCATCTTGTGTTTTTGTCACTTTTATTCTCTGCTATTGTCCAATGCTATATTGATTCCGATATCTTTGGTGTTCATGTCAGTTGTAACTCCATGTCTACGTTTTTCTTCGTACAGATCTGAAATACATTGATCGATTGCTTGCTAACAGTTGTGTCCACAGAATTAAATATTTTGTTTATCGACGTCGGTTGTGAATACAAGTAATCAAATAACCAATCTTTGAGAAATTATATTGGTAGCTGCGATGTTTAGGTAATAATCAATGCTGAAACTCTTGATAAGGTGGAGCCGGGCATTGAATGCAACTCAAGCGTTTTCAAAAGGCTTGTGAAGTATGCATTGCTACGTACAGCTAAAAGTAAGCTTTCCACGATCTCGTGTCAGTTATAGAATATACTAAAATGTCGTTTAACCTCTTGAGCCCCGATTACGTGCGGTACACGTCACAGGTAGTTGGAGCAGTGTAGCCACAGAATTAAATATTTTGTTTATCTACTTACATCCGCCGGCCCATCGAGGAACTTACTAAGTGGACAAAAAGGAATTCCTAATACCTTACAGAGATAGGAAAAAAATCCTCTCCTCGGCATTCCTCACTGCATAGTGCATCCACTGAATCGAATGCTAGCCAAGACAGGGATGTGTGTTTTGGTGTGTGCGAAGTGATATCACAGCACGCACGCCTCTCTCACTGGCTCTGTTGTCCTTTGCTGACACCTTATTGTTTGCCATTTCCAATAACAAGCGATACACGAATTATCCATTCGAGAAGGAGCAAGTTATCTAATTCTGTGATGTGCCATTTCGATATTAAGGTTGGATACAATCCTTTCATTCTAGAAACCGAAATGCGCGCAGATGAATCAAATTCGGTGGCTGTGTCTCATTCGTATGATAAAGTCAACCGTTGTTGGTGCGAAAGGTTTCCGACTTAGCAACTTGTCTTGTTTTTGACTGGAATCTATTCGGTAAGATCAACCATTATGGGTTTCCTCATCATGAAACAGAATGTGTCTCAAGCCCGTTGTTGCAAATGAAAACTATCTTGTCTTGTCAGATTCAAGGATCATCCAACTTCTTTGTTCCTCTACAACTACTGTAGTACTAACTCTGTCCTCTTACGCCTCTTCCTTTTCTTTTGAATTGTGACTAATCAACAAATTGTCTTCCAGAGTACACAAGCATCGACAGTGACGTGGAATTGCCCCTTGGAAGAGAGTTTCAGAATCACATCGGAATCTTCGTTGACGAGGACACCAGTGATCCAATAAAGGCGTACCAAGGAGTCAGAAAATTAGTTGAACAGCTGAAGTAAGTCTCTCGTTCTGCCCGTCTTCGATCGTCGGGAGTTAAATCAATGCCCACCACTTGAAATTTCTTGTTTTTGATTAAGGGCGCGTCTGTCATTGTTTTCACGGCTACAATTGATGCGTCCTTCTTTCATGGTTTTGTTTTCCTACTTGTTGCAACTGAAAATTACGAACGCTGCTCGCCATGGAGCAGCTGCTGCTGCAAAACCGTGTAAGATAGGATCATTGAATGGGTGATGAACGTTGCCCGTCATAGAACAATTGTTGTCGGAAAACGTGTGAGATAGGACTATTGAATGAATGACGAACGTTGCTCGTCATGTTTGCAGTCAATATGGATAGTCTCGCTGGCCTCTCTTTGGGTACCTGCAAAAATTGAGTTCATGGTTCATGCAGTAGTTTGCTGAATCGCATGCAGTTTCAGTAGGCTTGCTTAATTATGTCATGCTGAAGTGACCGAATCCTTGTATTGTTCAAATCTTCTCCTCCTATCTTTCTTGTTGCTTGACGGCCTCGGCTAGTCAGATTTTCAGTCCCTGAATGCATGCACAACAACTTCCTCACAAAGGGATTGTACAGTGTCAGTCCGTGTGAGCATAATATCTTTCTTCAACTCACTTGCAGGATCTCAAGTAACCGTGTCCTTGTGAATGAGAAGGAGCGTCAGGAACAAGAAGATCTGGACGTGAAGTGTCTCCAACTGCTCAGAGGAATGGTCCACAACGCTCGAGTGCGATTACCGAAGGAAGAGGAGGAGGCAGTGAATCTGTTGAGCTATGCCTATCAGTCGTGAGTATTCATGTGTGTATGAGTGACCTAAGAAAGTGATCCAAGATCATGTGATTCAGCAAATCAATTCTTTGAGCTCAGCATTGGACATTGCCGATCAATTAAACTCAACTGTTTGATTTCAACAATTAATCAGTGGTAAATATTTACATTGCCTTGACGATTGCCATCAAAAGCTCTCGGCAAGTGAATACACAAACAGTGAATAGACAATCTTGGAATCTTCAACTGTAAAATATTAATAATAATATTCAAACTGCCTAGATATGATAGTTATCGATGAAATATGCTTTGAAGCATCAAAATCGATAGAAAATGGGGCTTTTTTACCAACCCTTTTGTACAGAGCGTTTAGCTAGCTCAGAACTTGTATTCATTATTTCAACTTTCAACAAAGAATGATTCAATTAACTTCACAGTCTCTTGTAGAAGATTGCAGCATGATTTTCAACATATGCATATCAAAATGCTGCTATGAAATGTCTTGCTTTCAAAGTCATATTGAAAAGTCGTGTTGTTTAAAAAGAAATACGACACAAAAGCTTGTGCTTGCGAAGGACAGACAACTCATTTTAGATTTCTCGCTGTGCTATTGTTTCCAACATAATCAACCTATTGAAGATGAATTGTGCTCTACCGGGTAAGTTAATTGTTATGTTAATTAAAACGTTTTTAGCTGCGACGCTCGTGGCGAGGTTCACTAAAACATCTATGGGACGCCATATCTCAGCCAACTTTACTGGACTCTGTTCTAAACATTTGCATCTCTAGCAAGGCTTGGACAGGCAGAAAGACTACTAGTTCACTTGCTTTGGAGTGCGTTTACACGTGCAACGTGATTGCTGATGCTTTTCGGTCCATGACGAATCAGAAAAGAATGGAGGGAAAGTCATGCTTTCAATAAAATACATGTTAGCATATCTTAACAAATGAATTGAAGATAGAAGTTCAATTCTCTCTTCGTTGCCATCTTTGAAGATCTATTTTGAGCTTCCGTCATTCAACAAGCATCTTAGGCGATACCATTACAAAAATGCAATGCCACTGTCATCGCATCATTTACCTGAAAGAATGTATGCGTCTGTCAGCGTCTGCAGAAGCAGACTCTCAAGTTTTCTTTATATTTTCTCAAGGCTTCTTTTTAGTTCCGACGTTGCTCATCTGCATGCTTTAGATCAGGCGAATTCTTTCATTATCTGTCTCAGTTATTTGAATAGGAGGTTGGCAAATCTGGTGTGCACATGTCTATACGAAGGACATGTGCCTGGACATTCCTCGCAAGTAAAGGTTCGTCTTTGAAGGTTCTAGACAGGATGGCTGCGGAAGAACCCTTTGAAAATTTGTCATTCATTTTGACTGAGTTAGCTGAAGACCAAAATAGTGTTATATTCGTATCTCTTCTACACTGACTGTCGCATTTTCTCACATACAACACGAATACCTTATTCGCGGGACAATACATTTATCTGGAAACATGTTGATGGACTTCTTACAACATGACACCATCAGAAATAAAGAAATTCGATGTCAATAAAACTAGTTGATCACATTTGGTCCTGCTTCCAGTTCACTATTCATCGCTGTGATCGTCTTCCACTCGTTGATGTCATTTCTCTCCTTCACGTCATTTGTTACGCAGTCCTTCCCTCGCATCCTTGGGCGCCCGCGTTGTCTCCTACCTTCCACATGGATTGCCTCTGCCCTCTTCGGTAGCCCCTCTTCTTCCATCTTCTGCACATCTTAATCGATTGTCTTTGAACTTCTTGTTGTCGTCTTCTGCAGTCCTCGATTATTCATACTTTATTTCATCAATTGATGTTGTGAACGTAATTATAATAATTATATAGAAGCAGCTCTACCGAAGACAAAACGCATATAGTGATTCCTTTCAAGTCTCATTTAGTTGACAAACTTCATTTACCTTCTGTATTTAATGACAAAAGTGTCTGTGCTTTAGTTCCAGGAAAAGCGAAGCATCTATATCCTCCCAAAGTGTACCATAAACTTAATAACCCTATTTGTTTGAAATTCTTCAATTATAGTAAGTTTCTTAATAGCCTGACAATTCAGGAAGTTGTTGGCATTTTACAGAGCGATTGCAGCTGTGAGTCGATGACCAGTTTTGTTTATGAGCCTTATGGGCATGTTTTTACCGGTAATTTAGACATAATAAATGATCCAGGTCTCAGAGCTATATAAAAAATAGTCTGGTAAGCTCCAATTTACCATGATGTGGATCTCTAACCAGAACGGAAGATCCCTCTTCAAAAATCCGATTTTCGCTTCGGTGGCGTCGTGCCGCCGCATTTCTCCTAATCGCTATATTAGTTGCTGCTTTAGAAATCATATCGTGTGGGAGGTATCTATTGCTCATTTCTTGAAAAGACAAATCTTTTACTCTAAAAGTGAACATCAGTTCTGATGGGGTATAGCCAGTTGTACTGTGAGGATCATTTCTAATAGCCATAAGGGCGACTGGTAGTAGCTCAGTCCACTTATTTTGGTCCTTTCCCGTTTCTTGTAATAAGGCTTTTAATTTCAACTGCAAGGTACCATTTAAACGCTCACATATGCCGTTCGAGCTAGGTCTGTAACTGGTTGTTGATAGTTTCTTAATGTGGAACCTGGACAAATATTCTTGGAATTCTCTTTTTTGGAACTGCCTCCCTCTATCAGTTATTAGCGCATCTGGAAAACCATGCCTCGAAAAGAAATATCGAAAAGAGTTGATTAAAGTGGGAACAAAGATCACGGACGGGGTAAACCTCTGGGAATCTAGAGAAACCATCCACAATGACTAACATGTAACGGTATCCAACACTGACAGGTAAGGGACCAACATAATCCGCGGCTATTAGTTGCATGGGTGAATCCAGTAGATAAGGTTTGAGATGACCATTTATATATTTCGGTTTAACAAGCGAACATACTCGAAAACTTTTACAAAACTTTATCTGACTTCAAACCGGGCCAAAAATAAGATTTCAACAACTTCTCGTGCATTCTATCAATACCCTGATGGCCATAATGGGCTGATGTTAGAATCTTTGCTTTTAATGATGATGGGATCAATATTCGTTCACCAAAGCAGATTAACTCATTTTAATACACAACTGTTTACGAAGTGACCATAAGCTATTTGTAATGCCTGTCTTGTTCTGAAAATCATTTCTCGATATCGAATGAAAAAGTTTCCGGAATTCGTCATTATTCTTCTGTGCACTAAGGATTTCGGAGTAACGTAGATTTAAATCTAGATTTTCATCAACTTCCGCAATCATATTCATTCTAGAAAGAGAATCAGCAACTACATTGTCGGAGCCTTGAAGGTATTTAACATCGAAGTCGAATTCACTAACAGCTACTCTCCAACGTTGAACTTTTTGACTCACTTTACCGTTCGAAAACAGATACTGTAATGGTCGATGATCACTATAAACGAGAAATCGTCGACTCAACAAAAAATGTCTAAACTTTTGAATGCTCCAAATTATGGCGTAGGCATCTTTATCAATTGTGCTCCACCTACTTTCAAACATCACTTAACTTCTTAGAGGCAAAAGAAACCGGTTGACCTGAATCGGTCAAAAGACAAGCTCCTGTACAATCGTTGGATGCATCAACCTGTAGTGAAAGACTTTCATCTGGTGATGGTAAAACAAGAATCGAACTGGACAGTTTTTCTTTCACATCGTTGAAAGATTTCAAAGTGCTGTCAGACCATGTTAATGATTTTTCTAATGACATAGTGTACAATTCTTTCGTTATTTCAGCGTAATCTTTGATATAGTTCCTGAAATAATTCACCATACCAAGAAACCTTTGAAGTTGCTGACCAGTTGCAGGTGTCGGAAAAGTCAAGATGGAATTGGTTCTTTCAGCATCGGGTAAAATTTTCCCGTTTGAAATAACATGGCTGAAGAAACGAGACCGTAGACTGGTAAAGCTTACATTTCTTTAAATTCAAGGACATGTTGTTTTCCCGAATGCGGGTCAACGCAAGACTTAGGATTTCATCATGTTCTTCTTTCGTTCTCCCGTGGATCAGCAAATGATCTAAATACTCGTAAATAGATAATCCTTTAATTCCCCGGACTATGTCTTTCATCGTTCTGCAACAGTAGCTTACAGCGTTTTTTTAATCCAAACGGGCAGCGTTTGAACTCATACAACTCACCCGCAGCAAAAAATGCAGTTTTCTCTCTATCTTCCTTTGAAAGAGGTAGTTGATAATAGAATTGAGTAAAATCTAGGGACGAAAACACTTTGCATCCTTCAAGGTTCTTCGGCAGATCTTGACCATTTGGAATTGGAAAAGCGTCAGGGATTGTAAAGGAATTTACTGGTCTGTAATCTATAGCTAAACGATGCCCCCCTGTCCGTTTAGGTACAACTATGGGCATGTGTCTCCATGCCGACTTCGAACGCGTTATTACCCCTTGTTTCAATAATTCATCAACTTGGGACTTAATGATCTCTTCATCTTGAGGTGAAAACCGTCTGACCTTAGCTTGATAAGATTGAGTGTTTCGTTCAATTCTTATAATAGGATCGGGAGAACCAGGTACACAAGAGCTACTAATCGGTTTACCAAATACATCTTGAAAATTGTCTGTAACGTTAGGAACTGTATTTAAAGCAAGGTCCAAATCCGGTCCTGAGTCATTCAACCGCAAAGATCCAAAGTTGTCTAACACGTTCATACCAATTATTGCATCATACGATATAGATGAAGACACCAAGAAGGAAGTTTCGACAGTTTCTCCGCCAATTTCAAGAGGACCAGTGGAGCTTTTGGAAAAGTTAGAGATGCTCTTATTTCTATCAAATCCCTCGGCTGAGTGTGAACAGTTTCTCAGACTACTGTTTAGTTTGTTACGATTCAAAAAATCTTTGGAAATTAACGAAACAGTTGCACCGATGTCTGCTAGGCCTATCATGTGACAATCGAAGAATTTACAAAACGCAATTTACCTGACTTGCTACTCGTGATGTTCGGAATGGTAAAAATGCTGTTCAATTTTCCACTACTTTTCCCATTATTGTTGAAACCTCTGTTTGTTCGGCTATTTGGTGCAGATTCTGACATGTGTCGTTTCCTTAGAAAGCAATCTCTCATGACATGGCCTTGTTTTTGACAATAATGACAAATCATTTTGTTAGGTCTGTTAGACCAAGACTTAGAAAGATTACTTTCACTGGTTTCTTGCACAGGGCTTTGTGTAAGTGTTTCATTTGGAGACTGAGCGGAGCAAACAAGCACTGAACTGGGACGACCTTGTTCGTTGGATTTTATCTCTTCGATCTTTTGAGTGCTACTTTCAAAAGCAATCGCAATAGACGTAGCCTTGTCTAAGGTAAGTTCGTTTTCAGAAAGAAAACGCTTTCGGAGCTCATCTGATTAAAGACCGAGAATAAATTGGTCACGAATACTTTGGTTACGAATGGAATCAATTTTATCATTCTCAAAGTCGCAATTTTTTGCAACATTTGCAATTCATTCAAAAATGGAAGTATTTTATCCATCTGTTTAAGATTTCGAAACCGGTATCTTTCGTATGTCAAATTTGCTTTTGGGATAAAATAGTTATTTGGAGCTCTGAGCAAGTTTTCATACGGGTTAGTGGAACTGTCTTACGATAATCCTTCAATTATGTGGCCGGCATCCTCCCCCATGCAATTCAACAGTATTGCGTGCTTCTGACCTGAGTCAAGCTTTGTGCTTATCTCTATAACAGCTAAATAATTTTGGAAAGACGATATCCAACGCTCATAATCCCTAGGGTCATGAGTTATTTGCAAATCTTTAGGGGGTTTCCCAATTAGACTCATAATGCGATGCTGTGGACTATCCTGAAAGAACTTGAATGAAACAAGATATCAATTTATTTATGCATATGTTAACACAATATCTTGCAGATGCTTCTATTCAAGCATCAAAAATAGTATTGCTCGCGACGCCAGTATGTGAACGTACATGCAAAAGAATTCAAGACCAGTTCACATGGAGTCATAAACGTTTCTGAATCTATTTTCAGATATTCACTCAAAGTTCAATACAATTATTTCAATATAGACAAACAATCATAGAAAGGATCACAGATGTCGTTCAATATAAAACAAATGAATTGGAGCAGTTTGCCTACAATTCTAATCATCAATCACTGCACGGCTGGTAATCAAATACTGACGAAATTAATGAGAGCAGGAGACAATTGAAATGATGCAATCCGTCGGTTGATAAAAACAGCTATAAATAAAAGCGGCTTCACATGGATGTATTGGATGTTCAGATCTAAAACTCATTGTAACGTCTGTTCATGTGGTCCTACTCCGTGGTCTTCCCAGGCTGGCTGGCGCCATGAGATTGATCGGTAGATAGCATCCAAGTTGAAGGGGGCCTTTGCAAGTGTATCTAGAGAATGGCAAAAGTTACGGGATAACTTGAATCCCTCGAATAACCGAGTCACGAGTCGCATCTTTGTTGTAATTCTTTAAAAACTGCTCCGCCAACTTCAGTTGCCGCGGTGTTCAGTGTGTGGAAGCTTCAAAACTTTCCCCTAAATTATGGCCCACTGGTAGTCATATTCATATTGAGACAGTCCATCCGGTTCCACCAGCACATCTTAAATACTTTGCCCATCGTTTTTGTGGCGTATAAAAATGTTAGTATTATACATAGCTGATCATAAAAAACGGACTACCTAAAATTCTATAAATTTCAATCCATTCTCATGCTTTCCAATGCTTTCCAACAGCATGTAATGTACCATTCGAGAGCTTGCATTCTCAGCTTTGAAATGAGCGAGGATGGACTTGTGTCCGTTATTGTATTTGCTGAGCAGTGCTCAAAATATAAAAATCGCTCAATTTACGAACTATATAGGTTTCAAAATATGTCTCAATTTAACGCATTTTATTTTTCGGTTGGTTATTCGGTGCGGTCACTTGCCGATTCTCGAATAAGAATTTCACTGTACTGCATAAGGCAAAGAGATGTCATCCAAAATGTGTACAATCCTGCAGTCTTGGCTGAAGGCTGTCGACTTTCAAGTGATTGGCGGATCCATTAAAATGCTGTGCGACCAATCACGAACTGAACCAGTTAACTGACCCCTTTTTTAGATCTTGTTCCTGACCATATTTCGGTTCAATTCGGTACCAGAATAAATGAATTGATAGACTAGTCATATTACATTCGTATGTAAAAGTCGTGTAATCAATCTCATCGATGGTCTCCGTCTGCCTTCTATTATTACAGGGTTATCTGAGATTCAATGTAGATTGCTTGAACAGGATGGCTGCAAAGAAAATCTTTGAGAAATGACAGGAAATACTGATGACGATTCTGAACATCAATTATACGAGATCAGATTTTCACTATGACTTCATCTTATCACATATTCGAGATCAACTTCGTTGTAGATCAACTTCAATGATCAATCTCAATGTTAAAGCAGCCATACTTGCGCTGATCTCATGTTATTATGAGTATTCCATGAAAACTGAATTCTTCTCCATTACTTCACTTCATCAATATCGATTAATTTAGGTTAAGTAAATTGGAATAATTTGCCTAGAATTCTATTCGTCAATCACTGCACGGCTAGTAATCAAATACTGATGGAATTGATGAGAGCAGGACACAATTGAAATGCTGCAATCCGTCGGTTGATAAAAGCTGATCGGAATGATATCGGCTGCATGTGGATGTTCAGGTCTGAAATTCATTGTAAAGGCCACAGAATTAGATTGTTTAAGAGTGTCACTTTACTAGAAGTATAAACTGATTTAAAACAGTGGCACATGCAGGAACTTAATAAGTGGGCAAAAAGAAATTTTTAATGTTTTACAGAGATAGGAAAAATAGTCGTCCGTCGCTTGCGGATTGCTGTGAATTCCTCCAAAATGCGCATTGCGCAAAAATGGTTGTTCACGAGACACACGGTTGCATCCCATCTGCTCCATCGACACTTAGAAACCAATTTGCAGTGTTGTGCTTTTTATAAGCCTGACTATACATACGTGCGTATCATCACATCAATGAAAATGTTGGTTTAACGTTACTACTCCCCACACTGGAGGCTTCGACGGTACTGACATAGTCAAACGTTTGACCGGAGCATTGCGATCTTTAAGCCCACCTGACGACTTCCAATGACACTCTTGGGGCATAACCTCTATACTGAGCAAATAACGACTGTGTCAGGGAGACCACAAAAACCGCAATAAAAACTACGTTGCTGCATTTTCGTACACTTGTTATGTGAAAAAGGGATCTATGGGATAAAGAAATGCAACTGAGAGAGATTTTGTTTTCAGAATTTGTTTTTTAAGTTTCACTAGTACCACACCTGGACTACTGTTGTACAGGAAATGTCAAATCTTCGTTAATTTCACAGTTATAAACAGAGTACTTAATTTTTGCTTGTAAAGAAGTTTCATTTAATTGTTTGATTGTTCCATATTTCGAATATCTGGCTGATGAGTTGACAGTCTTCAATGGATCGTTTGCAGTCAATAGATTGACAGTTTTTTGGGAAGGCATTTGAGATATTTGGGAGGCAGAGTTTCTATATTTTGAACTATTTCATTGCAGACGCATGGAGGTGCTTCGCCGTGTCCAAGTCTCCGTCAATTCTCACGAAGCTATTCTGCATGTCCTCCCGTTACTCTCAAGGTCATCAGATAACATTGTCCGAGAAGTCTTGGCCTTCCTGGTAGACATGCTGTTTGGAGGCAATACCGATGTCCAGGCAAGTCTGTACGAATACTTCATCGGTACGAGAGAGGAACGATTCTTCTTCGCCATTCGAAACAGAATGCAGCTGTCATCTGTCGCGTATAAAGAAAAGTGAGTTTCCTTTTCATCGATTTTAAATAAATGAATTCACTTATCTCTCTTCTTTAGACGCGTTCTGATGGCTCAACATCAAGCGAAGGTTGACGAGGCCATTGAGCAGATGAAGAATTTGAAAAAAGCGCTAGAAGAAGGAAACCAGCTTCCAGGTGTTGATTTGAAGAGCATAAGGAGCTCAATGCAGTTGGTGAGAAGCTTCAAGAGCATTGTTACCTGCAAGCCGTGAAACTGATGTACAGAACGAATGTGCGGATGCACAATTAGTGTTTATTCGTTTCCAAAGTGTTTGCATTTTTATTGGGAAGATTCAATGAGACAAACTTGTTTGCTTCCAAGAGGAAGGCGAAAGTAGTGAAAACTGTGCCCTACTTGCGACGGATAGGTACATGGATAGGTACATGTAAAATTTAGTGTTATCAATAGGTACATGGATAGATACATGGATAGGTACATGGATAGGTACATGTATAATTTAGTTATCGATATGCACATGGATAGGTACATGTATAATTCAGTGTTATGAATAGGAACCTGTATGAGATCTGTTTTACTGGATAGGTACATGTGTTTGGTACACTCGGTTGAGTACACTGTGTTTCGGAACGTCTATGATCGAACTTGTGTGGTTTGGTTCTGAGCACTTGGGTACGTACCGATAGACGTCCGTTGTTTGATTTTGAACGGGTTTGCTCAATTGCGACTATTGTGACTATTGCAACCATTGTAATCAAGATGACACATTGATTTTCCTTTTACGTAGACAAACTATGCTATAAATATGAGATAGTTTTTGATGGCATACATAATGATGACTAGTATCCCAACGTCGTGGGTTGTCGCAAGAGACCTTGGATATTCGTTCAAAGCCATAGAAACTGTAACAAATCTCAGGGAAAATATCAACGCTGGTGATTTAGTTGATCGACTAATGGATCTAGATGAGCATGCTATGAATCACAATTTGGATCGTAGGTGGATAGAGGATTTCTCCATGCTACACTGCAATGATAGTGAAATTAGGAGGATCAAATTGGAACGATATGGAAAGAAGGAGACATCTGACAGTGTTTTAATAAAAAGTTCTCCCAATAAAAGTGACTTCAGAAGGAAATTAGAACAAGAGACATTTAAATTATTATGTGAACGGAACTGCGTTAAATGTTTTAAACAGGAACGATCCCTTCTCTTTTTGCCATGTTCTCATAGCGTTATGTGTTCTACATGTTATGTACCCTTTGAAACTTCATCTTGTCCCCTTTGTGATGAAGAAATATCTTCAACAGTCACTGTATATCGTACATGATGAGTCATCATGCAGGTCTGTGATTGGTCACTATTGTGTCTTTGTTTGACTTTTCTATATAAGGAGGACATTGTACCGTTCTATTTCAAGCATAATTTGAGGCTAATACAATGTCAATCAGCATGTCGTTCACTACCAACATTCCCATTTCAATAATTTACCGAAGTCAACTCTTCACCGGCAATATATTTTATTCTGCCGTGAATATAACTGGCTATAAAGCGGATTTGGTGGATCTGATGGAGGAAATAGTGAAGTATTTCCGCTGCGGAGAGGACGTTGTGGTGCAGAGAATGTTAATGAGAGTCGTGAACAACGCTCTTACACGAGTTGCAAGATTTTGGCTCAATGAAGTATTTCGCCCACTAGCGCAAACGGAGATTGTACCGGAATACTCTCGCTGTTGGTGCAGCAGTATCCAACGGAAACTCAACACATGTCCCCATGACATTATCACCTCCAGCTACTATGACGAGAAGGGTGACAAATGCAAATTGGACTTATTCAGTGGACCGCCATCAGTAAGCATCAATGTGGCTGCTCAAGGACATTCTGAGGTAATCAGTTTGCGGGCATACTATGCCAATATTTTAAAGACTTTCCATTCAAAGCCCTGCTGTATGTGCTGTCCAATTTCAAAACATCTAATGAAAGACATTGAGCAGCTCATAACTGCTACAAATCAGACTCTAGCCGATGTGAGTGTATATCAGTTTCCCTCTACAACTTGTTAAGTGTTTTATGTAATTTTATAAGTACCAGCAACGAACTCTGTGTGAATGCTTGTAAACTTTTGTATATAATGTTGTAAGTACTAAGCAAAAATTGTAATTGTATTATCTATTTCCATATTAGAATAAAAATGTCTGTAAAACGGAAGGCATCTTCTCGTCAATCGAAACGGTCCTTCAAACCTTCAAGTCAGTTTAAAAAGGCGTTGCGAAAGTTAAACAGGATACATGATAATAAGAAGAAGTGTAAATTGATTCAAAATTCAAGTGATGATTTCATTCGTGATTTAGCTTTTGCAATACACAAATGTCTACCTATTTACAAGCCTCTGTTGAATGCTGGCTCTTTGAATAGCATAAAAAAGTTTTCAAATCCAAGGAGTAGTGATAAGAAAAGGCGAAACTTTATTCAGCGCGGTGGTGGTGGGTTTCTAAGTATGTTAAATGATATTGGAAACAGTATTAATGGTGTAATCAATAGTCCGCTTGGAAGGATTGCAGCAACTGCTGCAATGTTAATATAAGGTTAGCGAATCATAAAGTCACACGTCATCACTTTGATTGATGAGTCATATATAGGTGTATATAAGGAAGACGCTTTAATGATATTTTACCACTTTCAAGTGACAATTCATTTGCGCTGGTTGAAAGCTCCGAATTAGTACTTGTTGAAACATGACTCAGAAAATGTATACAATTAGAGAGGAAGGTGACGTTTTTGAGAAAGATCTCTTGAAGCTTCGTCCGACACGAAAGGTGCAAGGGATTGGAAATACATTCTACTTTCAAACCTTGAATTATGGTGATGATGGCTTTTATCTTCAAGTTCCATTCTTCCACAGTAATGGTATGTCTACATCAGGGTATAGCAATATGAGACAAATGCGAGTGACTTTTCCAAAATGGCAACAGGTGATTCTTAAAACTATTGACTCTTTCGCGAAAGAATGTGTTGAGCTGCCTGAAAGTGCTCCCACTCATTGGAGAAAGGCATTAGAGGAAGGAGTTGGTTACAAGGAATTGCCGGAATTCAATACACTGTTTTTAAAACTATCGGATCATTTTCAAGCATTCGATCTCTTTACAAACGCGATGGAATGTGAGGATCTCAAACGGGGTCGCTATATGGGCTTAGTGCACGTTACCGGACTTTATATTGGCTCACATGGTTCGACTGGTAAAGTCGCATCTTTACAAATGAAGGTTCTTCAACTAGTCTATGAACCACTACCAATTGATAAATGTTTAATTAACATTGATAAGACTGCTTCAAGTGATGGGAAGGAAGAGAGCAAAAAGCGAGGGCGGAAATCTAAAGATGGGAATCCTAAATTGAAGTTGAAGCGCCAAGATGCTGACTTGAAAACTTTCTATAATCCTAATTGTGATGAGGAAACACAAATGTTTTAATTTGTAAATGTTTTAATTTGTAAATGTAACTTGAAAGTTTCTATTCTGAATGTAAATAAACGTGATCTGGAACATGTGTCTGTTTTGTTGTTCTAAGCAAAATTAGCGGGATGATGAGTTTAATGTTAATGGAATTATAAGATGACAGATTTTCGTCTATTCACTGATCGCACAATGTGTGTCGCTGGACCAAGTCAGTCCGGTAAAACTACATTTGTAACTGAATTGCTACAATATAGAAATGAAATGTTTAACAAGGAAATTAAGAGAGTCAAATGGTATTATGGAATATTTCAACCACAACTACATTCTGCACTTCGTCAGAAAGATTATGAGGTGAAGCAAGGGTTGCCATCAACTGAGGATATCAAAGCAGGTGACTTACTAGTATTAGATGATCTATTACGTGAAAGCAAATCTTCAAAGGATGTAACTGAAATGTTCATTCAAACTGCACATCATAGGGAAGCTTTTATTATCTACATCACCCAAAACATCTTCGATGGAGGGAAAGAGCAAAGAACTAGAAGTTTGAATACACATTATTTGGCAATATTTAAAAATCCAAGAGATAGCAGTCAGATACATCATCTCAGTAGACAGATATTACCTCAACAACCTAAAGTACTTTCAAAAATATATGAAGATGTAACAAAGAAACCACATGGCTATCTATTTATTGATCTAACCCAGGAATGTCCGGAACGACTTCGATTTCGAACAAATATCATACCTAATTCCGCTGAACCAATGACAGTTTTCTCGGTTCACAGTTAGTTTTAAGCAATGTACTTTGTTGCCTTATTATTTTCAAACATGTCGTATTCAAAGATGGTAGTCATTCCTCAAGAGGAGTATGTACAATTGACAACATTACAAAGTGCACAGGAAGTCAAAAATATAGATCAACCTATTACGAATCAACTTAAGGAACTAACACAAAAGGATATGGAAATTCAGAAGATTAAGGATCCCTATCGACGAATGCAGTTAGCAGCTGAAAACATTGACGAGAGGCGACAGATTCGTGACAAGTTGCGACGATTTATAACCTTGTCAACACCTCAACCATATCGTGTGCGCGCTGAGCGATTATTTGACTTCATTGATCCACATGTGAAGTTCAATGAGAGAGGGGAGATAATAGATGAAACAACTGGTGATGTTATTAGGAATAGTCACATAGATGACCTTCTACAATATGCTGTCAGAGATGTAAGGCGAAAACTAGGTGCACCACAAGGGTGGACATATTTTCAGAAAATTTTATCTGATCAAAATGTACCTCACAATATTATTGGAGGACCGACTGTGAATGAATTGGATAAGGGTCACTTACAAGATGGATCAAAGAGTAAAACACCCACGATGGCGGTCAAGCGAGAGCTTCATGATCCCGATGATCTGCAACCAAAAAGAGCTACTAGGCGCTCAATGCGTGTTGCGAAGGAGTATAGTAAATATTAAGCAAATATGAATTAAGCCTCTCTCATATCATGTCGTTACAAAAATTTTGCTGTTGTTTGAAATCTGCGCTCGAAGGTAAAGCAGAAGAGGGCATAGAGGTTGATATCAATTGTGTTAGCAGTTGCTGTGCGAGTACTACGCGTGCAAATCAGAACAAAGACGATGAGTACAGCAGTGAAACTCAGAAAGATTTATTACGACTTAAATCATCCCGCAAGTTTCAGTCGTCCGGAGGTTCTAGCTCGTGCAGCAGGTGTGGGAATAGAGAAAGTCAAGAAGTGGTTGAGGAGTCAACCGACTTACACTCTTCACAAAAATGCGAGAAAGCGGTTTCCAACAAGAAAATATGTTGTTAACAATATAGATAGTCAATGGCAAGCGGACTTGGCTGACATGCAACAGATATCACAGTACAATGATGGCTATAAATACATCTTAACTGTAATAGATATTTTATCTCGCTATGCTTGGGCACGTGCGCTGAAATCTAAACGAGGACCAGAAGTTGAAGCGGCTTTTCAGAGCATTTTCGATGAGGGGCGTGTTCCGCAAAGAATACAGACCGATCAAGGGAAGGAATTCGAAAACTCTCATGTTCGAAGTCTCCTTAAAAGTTATAATGTGGAATTGTTTAGTGTCAAAAGTGCTTATAAAGCTGCCATGGTTGAGAGGTTCAATCGCACACTGAAGACAAAAATATGGCGCTATTTCACCGCAAAAAATACACATGTTTGGGTAGGTGAGCTGCAGAAATTTGTTAAGAATTACAATGAAAGCTACCATCGAATCATTAAGATGAAACCAGTTGATGTTACCCCAGATAATGCGATGGATGTATGGCTTCGATTGTATGATAAGAAAGCGAAAAACATCTCCAATGAAAAGAAAATTAATGTTGGTGATAGAGTTCGGATTTCAAAGGTTAAGTCTACATTTGAGAAGGGGTATCTACCTAATTGGACTGAAGAAGAGTTTTTGTGGATGAAGTAAATACAAAATTTAGACCCACCATGTATAAATTAATAGATTACCATGGCAATCCAATTGAAGGAAAATTTTACTCTTATGAATTGCAAGTAGTAGACAGAAGTGAAGAGGTGTATATGATTGACAAAATAATTAGGAGGAAAGGTCTTGGCAATCAAAGGAAATATCTAGTTAAATGGAAAGGATATCCTGATTCATTCAATAGCTGGATAACGCACCAGGATCTACAAAATGTGGAGATGGGAGACACTCGTAACTTTTAAGCTAATATAGCATGTGACTTCTTCCATATATGAGTTTTAACATGTCTACTAACTTCAACATCATTCTTCCAAGCAATAGCAACCCCAAGATATTCCCAAGTAACAAACCATCTCTATACTCCGTTGAATTCGCTAATCCAATTACTCTGCATGGACCCCATGAAGTTGCTCTAACTGAAATTACTTATTACAACGATATCAGTTTGCTAAAGAACAACTATTTTGAATTACATAAAGAAGTGCGAGAGAAGGATGATTGCTTTCGCATATTTCAAAATAGTCTACATGGTACATGGGCTTTTCATCATCTAACTTTACATCCTTTTTCAACATCTTTACCATCTGTCCAAAACATGATTAAAATTCAAAAGGCATTTGCAACGTCAACTTTTGATTCTAAGGTTCCCACAATGAGCTTGCAAGATACAGAAAAGGAAATCGGTAGAATGTTTGAACGAATAAATGATCTCTTCAAGCTGACTTTGAATAAATTCTACAAACCAGTCATAAAGGGGTCAACAAAATTGATGAAGGAAGGGAAGCATGTTCTTCTTGTATTAGGTAAGGATTTGAGTCATACTTTGGGGTATTCCAGAACAACTTTCTCATCAAGGTATTGGTACAATGGACGTGGGTGGAATTCGGAGAGGAAAGTCACTGATTTTCAATGTAGAATTGTGCCATTGTATGCATTACAAAAAAGGAGCATCCGAGTAAAAAATAAATTTGAGGTCATTAGAAGTGTTGAAGACTTTGCAAGAAAGTTTCAAGGATCAGTACCAGAAACGTTAATGACTTGTGAATATAAGAAAGAGAAAGTAACTTTATTTACTGCTAAAACGGAAGCAGAATTTATTGTTTTTACTAAAAAGACACCATTGGAAAAGTCTGAGTCCGCTGTTATTGAATTCGGATCTGAAATGATTGGGATGTTTAAAGGCCTTGAAAGCGCACCTTGGTTGACAGAATTAAATGATACATTCAAGGTTCAATTGTCCTCTTCTAAACTCAAAGCATCAACAAATGCTTCATGGGATATCCACGTATACAGCGAAGACATATTGGGTGATGATTTTTCTACTTCCAGTGAACTTGTAAAAAGAGTTAATTTGAACATTGAAAGCTTGAAAACGCCATCTGAATTGTGTACAAAGTTAAATGAGTTTGGTGTAGATTACCTTGATGCAGATGAATATCACTTTTCTTATGACCCACATAAGAAACGCATGGTTCTAAAGCTAGGGAAGAACTCTCTTATCAAGCTGGATAGCGTGTTAACGACCACATTGGGATTCTCAAAATCAACTATTTATGAAGGCACATCAATAGGCGATACAGCCCCATCACTAGAGCGTGATATAAGTAACTTATACGTCTATTGTAACATTATCGAATATACAAGGGTTGGTGACATTGAGGCCCCACTTCTGCGCACATTTCCTCTCTCATCCGTAAGGAAGCAACTAATCAATCGAGAATTTTTTAACACAATGTATCTACCAATCAGCCGAAATTACATCAATAGAATTGACATATCAATTCATGATGACGCAGGAGAAGTAGTACCGTTCTGTGGTGGTGTTACTGTTTTGACCTTACATATTAGGTCACGAGAATAAAGCTTTACGCTATTGTGACTTCCATAGTTATTCAATAGTCATAATGACAGGCATTTACAGTAGACCATCATATCAGAGCGGTTATCCCGTGTTTGTTGGAGGTAGACGACAAGTTGGAGGAGGCATATTTGGTGCACTAAGACGTATGGTTCTTCCAACACTCAAAAAGTATGGCGTACCAATCATGAAGCGTGTTGGAAGCAGGGCTTTAGATTTTGGTGCAAATGTTGCAGCTGATGCGCTTCAAGGTGAGGATATCGGTGAATCTATGAAAATGCGCGCGCAGCAATCTGCCATAGACGCATTAGATGATTTAACAAAGACGAGACGTACAGTTCGGAAGAAGCGTAGGAAGTCCAGACAAGTTGGATCCGGTCGAGTTACTAAGCAAAGACGCAGGAAAAGTAAAAAGCCGACTAGAGCAGCACGTTCTAAATCTAGACGTCGAGTGAAAACAAGAAAGCGCAAGCGAAATTCCACAGCGACTAGAAACAAGTCAAAACGAAGGAAGACAACATATTTGTAGAGCTAATACGATGCAGAGTATCAATTCGGCTTTGTGTTTCTTCGATTCTCCGCCTCATCAGACAGACATCATCTCCTCAACAATTGTAGACATAGTCCCCACAACAAATATCGATGGTAACCAGCAACCTATTCAGTTTGATATACCTGCCAATCCTCAAGATTATATTGACTGTCAATCCATTGATTTAGAGTTGTGTATACAAATTAAGAAGACTGATGGTACAAATATCGATTCATCCAAGGATAAAGTGGGATTAGCAAATCTTCCTATTGCCAGTCTGTTCTCAGATGTGTATCTAATATTGAATGACAAACAGATTGAAGGAGGGGATCGAGCATATCCATATGGAGCATATATACATACAATGACTCAATTTCAAAAGCAAGCTAAACAGTCGCACTTGCAAGTTTCTGGGTGATATGATGATCAGCAAGGGAAATTTGATGATGTCTCAAATACAGGGTTGAAAAGACGAATGGATTTAACAGCGGATTCAAAGGAATTATACTTGAAAGGACCTGTCTATCTTGATTTCCTTCGTCAATCTAGATATCTGCTATCACAGGTTAAAATGCAAATAAAATTTATTCGTGCAAATCCTGAGTTCGCGTTAATGGCTTTTGGAGCTACAAACTATCAAGTCAACATAAGTAATGCCGTGCTCAATGTAAGGCGAGTAACAATGAACCCGTCAGTCATCAACGAGCATGCGACAGGATTGAGGAAAAGCAATGCAATATACCCAGTTAATCACAGTGTGTTAACAAACTTCACAATTGGTGCGGGATCATCCTCACATGCCTACCCAAATCTTTTTCCCACTGCAATGCCAAAGGCGGTGTATATCACATTTGTGGAAAATGAGGCATTCATTGGTGCTTTTGAAAAGAATCCATTCAATTTCCAACACTTTAATGTTAGCAAACTAGCACTCTATCAGGATGGAAAATTTGTATCTTGCAAAGCATATGAGCCTAATTTCAAAGATGGTAAATTCGCACGTGAATATGGTTCTATTTTCACCGCCCTCAACATGTTTAATACAGACGATTCAAATGGAATTACAATGGATATGTACAAGAATGGCTACTTCTTCATTATGTACAACCTAACAGCAGATGCAGATCTAGGTGGTGAAAGCGTGGGAGTTACAAAGCCTGGAAATCTACTACTGGAGGTATCATTTGAGTCACCTTTGAAGAAAACAATTACTTGTCTCATTTATGCTATCTATGGTAGCAAAGTTGAGATAACAAGAATGAGAGACGTGACGGTCAGCTATCAGAGATGAGTAACTTAAGCAACATAGAAATCTTGAGGAAAATGAGGAAAGCTCATCCCTACTCCAAGACAATATTTCTCAATGTCTTTTCTAGAGATAATTTACCTGATTCAATTCCTTTCTATCCTTGTTCGCTTATCATCAATACGGATACCAACAATCTTCCCGGAAAACATTGGATTGCTGTATACATCAATCGTTATAAAGTGGCCGAATATTTTGACTCTCTTAATCAACCTCGTTTACATGATATCGCATTATGGATGAACAGGTTCTCCTGGACTGTTAGGAAAGTGACATCGTTCCCACTTCAAAGTAATACATCTCTAATGTGCGGTGGCTATGTACTCTATTTTGTCAACGAGAGACCATTGAAAAATAACTGTAAAAGTGCTTTAGAACTATTTTCAAAAAACTGTGATAAAAATGATGTAATTCTTACTAAATATGTCGAAACAGTTTTGAAATAAAGTTTTATGTTGTATCATTAACTTGCTCTCTTTTTTCCAAAACAAGGGTTTACAAGGAAAACAAAAAACATATTCATATTTCATTATCTATTCACATATATATATAAAATCTACAATTTGGTTTTCATGAAACATTTTTTCAAATCACATATGATGGGAGGCACATCACTTATGTCTTTAATGCCGGTTATCACAATCTTTCCATTATGGAACACATGAACATGATATGGATGCCAGTTAGTCAATTGAGCTGCAGGAAATAACTCCACTTCATAAGTTAGATTATGTGATGATGTAACTTTACGGAAGTCATAGTGATAGTGCAATTCACATAACACGGTCATTGTCTTCACTTTCCAATCAGATAATGAATCACCAAGTAAATGTTCCAAAGTTAAGTGTAGATATGAGAGATCACCCTCCATGACCCTTCCAATACATTGGATTGTTCCATTTGGAAAGAATAGGATAGTGAGAGATTTATCCTTCCTCTGAATCCTCCATGTTAACATTGAGGGTCTTCCAAGATGTAAGCTCGTTGTCGGCTTCAATTTGCGTTTTATCAGTAACCATTGTTTTCGGTTGGGTATATTCCTCTCGATCTCTTGTAGATTGAGTTTTGACTTTGCTTTTGTAGTTAACATCCGATTTACAACTTCCAACCGTTTGATGTCCTCCATCTTTAATGAATGACGTTATCTGTGGTAGTATCTCCCTTGTAAAGGTTTCCCATGTGACGTCACTGAAACGAAAAAATCGATATTCAACATCTTCACGTTTTGGTGAACAGACGTATAGTTTGATTGATGAATCACACTTTATCCATACCTTGTCATCGAGAGGAATCTTGATCCGAGTCTTATGGTTGTCAATGAGATCCGCAAAGTCTTTCAGTGAAGGCAATGAGTCAATACTAATGCAAACGCCACGATGTTTTCGATCACTATTTGCTATTGAATGACGAAATGCTATTCTTTTAGAATTTGTTATGTGAACTTTTTGAACGTCACTAAGTTTCCATGTTCTAATGTAATGAGGCATGTTCCGAAAGCTATGTTTCAAATTTAGGTTTAATGTTTGCCTAAAGTTTGTTATTTTATTAGCTCAACATATCGGAATGATGTTGAGTACAAATTCTTCACATATTCATTCACATTAGGACTACCTATTTATTAGTAATCATTTCTACATATCGGAAAGATGTAGAAATTTCAATTTTAGTAAGACTACTTATGTATTAGTAAGTGTTGCTACATGTCGGAAGATGCAGCAATCGCAAGATCTATTACAAGTGGAATATTGTATTGTTTTTTTATTTAGACTTATTCTACATCACCTGTGACAGGAAGGCATCTCCTTCTCTTCGACGGTGGGGGAAGACCTAGGCTGTAGTGTCCATATGGTAATGATAAATTTTTATCCAGCCAACAGCGCTTATCCTCCCAAAGTGAAAGACCTCGCTTCCTAAATGATTTTGTGCTAACTATGTGATTTTTTGAATTTATAATTGTCATATCTTCAGTTGTATCATTCTCACTATAATAGACACTCCTATAGTCATTATGTTTCAATTTTTTAACTGCTGCTCTCTGAATTCCTTTTGCACGTTTGATGCTATGATTCGTAGAGTCTAGATATTTCATGGAATACATTTTTGGTTTTAGTAGGATCATTTCCTCAAGCAACTTTTCAGCACACTCATCCTTAAAACAACCTAATCTAGCTTTGTTTGTAGTTGAGTATAGTCGGTGATGACTATCATAGTTTGAAGAGTCAAACTTTTCAACGAAGTATAGAAGTATATCTTCCAGACGGACAGATGGTGATGTGTATAAACATAGGAAGAAACTGTCGGTATCACCTCCACAAAGCCGCGTTCTATTTATCAGTGGACATCCTTTTAGATCATTGTAATATAATTGATACATTTCCAACTTACTATAGTCAAGTACTGCTTGACCAACATATATTAATTTATTTAAAACTATTGAAGGTTTGTACATTTCCATACCAACCAGATCTTCATCAAATATTTTGTGTTGAACATAGAGAGGATGATTTGACAATTTCAGTAGTTGTTTCTCATTGTTGACTAGTTTAAATTTTTTCCTTCTCCTTACATTTTCCATTGTTTTACCATATAAAGAATTATTTTTCAATTTGTAGAATGACTTTTCGAAGTCAGTGTTTGATTGAGACCTCTTTTGAGAGTTCATATCAATGTATGTTTTTAACCAAGGCTTTTGTGTGAATTTTATGCCACTATGAATCTTCTTGATTCTCATGCCCATGGTCAAGTAAAATTTTAAAATTCAGTAGTGGACTACATAATTTTCCCTATCAAATTGATGGAGCAGAAGTTTCTTGATAGATGAAAAATGTGTATTTGGTCTTACTTTTTCATATAGATTTTTCATATACAGTAGTGTGAAAACATTCTCTTTTCAATCATCTGCATTTCTGGAGCTAATGGGAAATCGGCAGTGTCATCATGAATGGCTGCAGGATACTCTAAATCTAAATCAAAAATGTAGCCGATTTCACCATCATCATCTATATTTTGAACATTTTCTTCATTTAAAAAATTATCTAATTCACTTTCATTCAACCATTTGAAATTTGAGTGGGGTAGATTTCTACTGAGTGAAGAACCATAAAGGTTATTAACATCTAAGTAGGTCAAATGTCGACTTTCATGTGTATTATTTCCTAATTGTTCAATGCGTGCACGCGCTCGGTAAATGTTGGTGAAAGTCATACCCCCTCTAATTCCTCGTTCAAATAGATTGTACATATTTTCATCTTGTATGTAGTGTGGGGGATCATTGGAAGAGAAATTTAGTGCTGAGGTAAAGCTAAGATGTGGGAGACTGACAAAATGTACAGGGTCGACTTCATCCTCACGTTGACTCAATGCTCTAAACACTTCAAATATGTCTGCCAACAATAAAACATCTAACTTCAGATATGCCAGCATGCAATCACCAAATGTGCTACAATTAAATTCAATCCACGCCTTGTTAGCGTGTTCATATTCACTATCGGAACAGTGCTCACGAGTAAGATCATTATAGAATTCAAATTGTGGTGGTAGACAGTCTTCCGTCAACGTGTTTAAGTTTTTGAAGTATGAATATGGAAACACTCCCTTCTGATATAAAACATAATCACTTAATTGTGGAAATTCTACCCTTAATGTCTCTACATGCTCATATGTTTGCAAACCCTTGGCTAATTCACTCAAGGATGCACTTAGAAATTGATATGAGTCTAAGAATTTTAGTTTAAAGTATACTGTCTTCCCTTTGTATTCATTTACAGGGACACTGGCAGATAAAGTTATATATTTTTCAGCAGTTGCTGCTACAACATCTAATTTCCAAGACTTCATTCTTCCAATCGCTTTATAGCAAACGATGTGACTATCATAATTTTTAAAATTGTGGAAAAATATGGGGAGCTCCCGTCTGTTAAGTCTTAACCGGAGATTGCATTTCCTACATAATGTTTGCCTATATCGTCCGGTGATATGATCATGATCACGAACTTTTATGACTTCATCGCTGAATTTCAATTTACATTTGTTGCAACATTCTGCATTCTCTTGGCGTGCTTTTTCATCCGCTGACAGTGACATTGGCTGCCTAGTTGTTGCACATTGGTTGTCATATAAGTCTTGGGCTACAGTTTCTAAGTGGTGCAAGAAACTAATAATGCAATTTTCTCCCTCAAAGAGGTAATACTTGTTTTCAAATTTCGATTGAAGGGCATTATGCCAGACATGATAGGCTCCAATGGCCGCAGGTTTATGTATTTTATTATCAATGTAGCACTCTATATCTGCATAAATTACTAAAGGAGGACTTAGTTGATATTCCATGCTACTTGTTAGTACTTTTAGATCCGATGGCATTTTTTCTATTTGTGCTTTTCCTCGAATACAAAACTGGAAGTGTCGTTCTAGTGTTGTTTTATATGTGAATGACTGAGTGCATCTTTCGCAGAAGTATTTATGTCTTTTTAAAGTTCTCCTATACAATCTTGACAGCTTTGGAATTCCACAATAGTGTGCTGCTACATTGTTTAGAATTAGCAAAATATTAACCGTTTGCCTACCAGTAAAGTTACTATTGTAACGAACACCTTTGAGTCCATTTTCATAAAAGTGAATGTTAATTTTAATATCATTATTTTTCTCAAATTTTGGAATATCTTTGATTGATACTGGTGTGGAAATGCCTTCCATATTTAGCTCAGATGTCCACTCACTATATGATTTTACTTCATTCCTTGAATAAGGTACTTCATTATAATGCAATATTGATAAAACTGCATATAGGAAGCAATCATTTGCATTTGAATTAACATTAATGACAGCTTTAGAGTTCTTTAACTTCTTTGGTAGAGGAAATGATTGTCCACCTGACAGTATTGGACTTGTTATTACATTGAACTCTATATTTTGTACATCATCTATAATCCAATTGCTACCCTTTTTTGTGAAGGCTTCAATATGATTTATTAGACTATTTAGATGATCCTGAAACCAAGCATCATAGTCATCAATATAGTTTGAGGATGATGAGGTAAAGTGTGCGAGAAAAGTTTCTTCTTCTTGAGGATTAGAACGGACATAACGAATTTGTGCAATCAGACGACCGCGCAATTGATAGCTCCTTAGTAAGTCAGACACTAAATTCCCTAACATGGAACGCATGCTTTCTAAGAATGATGTTATGTCCACAGTAGGTGTTGTTGGCGTGATATCATACACACGTGCATGGCCATTGAGTGCGCTTTCACTGAGACTAACAGTTCCATAGTTATTATGCATATTCATCTCACTATTTGTGTTATGTACATTCATATGCTATCGAAATCTACTTATAGAGTTATACGTTTTGCCACACCGAGAGCAGTATTGCATAAAGTTTTGTATGTTAGTTGAAGCGCTGGTTGTTGGCTTAGAAGTAGATCTATTTTGATTATTTGAATTTGACTCTGTTATGCTATCATTCGGTTTATTATTGCATATAAGTTTATGCCTCTTAAGATTATCCATCCTATTCGTCTTATATGGACACTTGCTACATTGATATGTTTTTCCTAACTTACAAAATTTTTCATGTCGTTGCAAATTGCCTATGAGAGTGAACACTTTTCCACACTTGGTACAGACAACCATGATTATTGATGAGGATTGAAATTAGCAAGCCCTTATATACATCTACCATCTAATGATGTCAGCGTCATCACCAGCCAATACCATATGTTCCGATCTGTTGCAAAGAGAAAACATAAAATTTAAAGCAATCTATTTTTTTTCAAAAGTAAAAATAAGTTACAACTTTACGCATTTCACGATGCCACTGTGATATAGTTTCCAGTGGCTACAGCTTTCACTGCAGCCACCCAAATCGTCCATCCGCGTCAGTCTTAGCCTACGGATGGTGTTATTGCTACACTCGACGTGGACTAAGGTCTCTTTGTCGTGTCGTTGGCTATTTGTTACTTGTGAGGCCAACAGGAGGTTTGATTGAGTTATATTTTGTAAGGACTCAACCAAACCTCTGTTGTCCTCCATTAACTGAGCCTCGCGAGCCTCGGACTGTTTTAATCGCTCTTGACACCGCCGTAACTTGCTTACGATGTCCTCCTCCTCCGTCGTTGCGTCAAGGTCTACGTTGTACTCACGTACTGGGAGAGGAGCCTTAGGAACTGCGGCTGGGATAGGAGGTGTTGGAGAGGAAGGAGCTGCGGCTGGGATAGGAGGTGTTGGAGAGGAAGGAGCTGCGGCTGGGATAGGTGTTGGAGGTGAAGGAGCTGGGACTGGGATATCAGCTGCTGAGGATGGGACCAATGTCATCATCGGCGACAATGGTAGGTGGACATTCCAGCTAGGAGACGCCCGGATGTTGGAGAATGAGATCTCCGCTTGAGACGCAAACATCACGGAGTCCTGTAATTGAAAGGAACAATTGTTTATCATCCATTTACCATTTTTTTAACATTAATTAGATACAAATGTGAATTCCTCTTACCTCCTGCTGGATTGCGGTTTCTTGATCGGATCCACTCGCCTTGTTAGGAGTCACCGAATCATTCTGAAAGATGAATTAATCAATTGTAGACGAATATATTAATAATAAAGTGTGTTTTAAAATAAATTTTAATGAAAACAATTCTGTACACATGCAGTTAACCAGTCATATACTTACATGTACATCAGAATCATCATCTTCGTCGGAAGAGGACGTCGGAGATGAAGTCGCTGAAGTAGTGGCTTCATCCTCGGATGAGGAGTCCGAATCCTCCGATGACTCGCGAATTGAGTACGGTTTCTCCTCATTGTCCTCTACCGACGTTGTTGTCGCCGGCGTAGACAAGAAGCTTCTGTGGTGCTTCTTCAGCGACAGAGATCGCATAGACTGCAACGAAAAATATGATGACATGTTTGCAACTCATTGACGAAGTATGTATGTTTTTAAAAATACTTGATGCATTTTCAGTTATTGTTGACTGAGACCTATGTAATGACACTTACGGGACTCGAAGGTAGTCTGCTCCTCGGTGAAGATAAGCGCGGAATTTTCGGGAAGCTTTGAACACTAGGAAACAGCTGAAAGTAGGAAAAATTCATGTTTAATTTCACATTGAGAACTAATAAATAACTGAAATGCTTACATTTCGCAATTTTTCGGCCACTACATCCTCATTAGTCTTTGTCGGGTGAGGTAGCTCACTCTGAAATGTTTAAGCAATGTTGATTTACTTTATGTATAGAAATAATTAAATTAGTCAATAAATACTTACATCTTTAGCGAACAGTTTCTTCTGAACCAACACCTTGGCTCTCTTCGGTGGGGGCATCAGTACATCCTGAAATGTTTTACAACATATAATCATTTCATACATAATGAAGTAGTATTTTTTTATTTTTCTGCTGTGAGCCAGTTATCCGTTGAAACTAGCATGTAGAATTGATGGCACTCACCTCACAATCACTAAAAGTCTCATCGATGAACTCCCGAGACTTAGGAACTTTCCTCTTAGGAACTCGCGACTTTTAAGGCTTATCCTTTGGAGCAGGTTCATCCAACTGGGAAAGCACGCCTTCAGTCGGTCGATCCTTCCCAAAAAGACGCTCCAACTTCTTCTTCTCAACTTTGGAGGTTAAGTTAATCCCCTTTCTCCCATTTAGTTGAGCACAAGGGGTGTGCTTGGCAATGAATCCTTTCGCGGAGTCACTATTCACCTTTGCATCGCTCTTTTCATACCTCTTACACGTGAGGCAGTAGAGGTAGGTGCCGCCTCTCGGAAGGAGCATTCCTTATGCCCGCTTTTGTTCGCATGTCGAACGGGCAGTTTTGGCAAGTCTCACAGAAATGGAAGATGAGACGTTGCCGTGCGATGCTTTCTTGTCGAACCATTTCTGTAGAGGATAAAAAATTTTTATTATAATTTAATCTCTTTTTAAATGAGAAATCATTTATGTACCATCTTCAAACCTTTAGTAAGTACTAGATTAATATTTGACAAATCTTAAGAAGAAATAAAATTTGAAGTTGAAATTGAAACCGAAAGTCGAAAATTAGATATTTATTCGAAAAGGGTTTGTTCATAAAAAGACATAAAATTTGGAAGCAGCTGATTAATCATTATTTAATTTCGAAATAATAACAGAATGAAAATGAGATTTCGAAAATTTGAACCACTTCTCAATTGGTTTAATTAAACAAGCTTGAATTTTATACATCTGTTAGCAGATGACAGACTGAATATTTAAAATGGATGAAGGCTTTATTTAGGTATCTTTTTATTTATTTACAAACTGTGAAAATCTTGTTGATTCAAATGCACTTACATTTAAACTGATATATTCATGTCTCTCGCTCAGTGACTTAATATAGGATGAAAAATTAAAAAAAACATGGTTAATAATATAACAAAGTGTTCCTATCCTAAAAACCCAGGCTTCTATATTTAAAGCTATTTGGTTATAAAAACTTAATAATGTTCCTACTCCCGAATATCCTATAAAGTAGCACAACATGACAATGAAACTCACTTCAGAATTGTAATAAAAACCGGAGAACGGAGGAACGAAGAACGACGTCTGTTATGGTCACTGAATAATTTGAAAATGAGTGAAAATTCGTTGTGTGCAACTTCTTTATATATGAAATTGACAAAGCAACTATGAACAAAGACCTTATGACATAACATCCTGGAATTGGTACGGTTAAACAAAATTGATAACTCAAACAAGAATTGGAACAGCTGGTTTATTTTTAACCTTAGAAATGGAAGTGCCATCATATGTGTTGAAAGATTTCTACATGTAAACAGTAGAGTGAATTCAAAGTAATATGAACTGATGGACTGATGTATTATTTGATATACATGTTATTATTAATAGTCATATAATGATTCATATTTGAAGATATAAAACGTGTGGTTTGAATAGAACATTAAAATTTGAATTAAGCGCTAAATTTCGAAAATTCAAATTTCGCGCCAAAATTCGAATAATCAAATTTAAAGACTTTTTCGAAAATTTGAATTTCGCGCCAAAATTCAAATAATCAAATTAAAATACTAGGTTAGGGTTAAGGGTTAGGGTTAGGGTTAGGGTTAGGGTTAAGGTTAGGGTTAGGGTTAGGGTTAGGGTTAAGGTTAGGGTTAGGGAAGCAAGAAGAGTATCTATGGCAACCGGAACCCATGGGTAAATAAATTTTCGAGTGCGCGAAGCGGCCCCCCCATAACGGCCCCCCCCGCCGTGTATGAAGTGTATGAAGTGTATGAATGGTATGAAGTGTATGAAGTGTATGAAGTGTATGAAGGTCAAAGGTCAAGGTCAGGCCTAAGGTCAAGGTCAAGGTCAAGTGTAGAGGTTTGTATATTATGGTCATTTTTGGTTGTAAAACTTTAACTTTGAAAATTTGTAAACTTAGTCATTTTTGTAAAAAAACTTGGAATTTTTCAAGTTGCATACAGATGCATACAACTAGGATTTTTTCATCAAATGGGTACATACAATATATCATTCGAATGCTCTTTTCATGCTGATTCTAATGGTGTATTGTATGACACATGTATGACATATAACTAGAGAGCTACATGTCTTTAAAGAATGGGCTAAAAACTTAGTGAATTTAAAAATCTAACATTTGTCTGCTTGCATACAGTTGCATACAACTAGGATTTTCCCATCGAATAGGTACATACCTTATATCATTCTAAAGGTCTTTTCATTCTCATTCTTATGGTGTCGTGTATGACACATGTATGATATCATCCTGGACTGCTACAAGCATTTTAAAATTAACAACATAACTGTTTCTTTAAAAGTTATATGTTCCTATTTATTTCAAGTTGAAGTCTTCATACTTGATTTTTTGTTTCAATTCAGTTATTGAACATCATTAATTGTAGATAGTTATTCCCCTTTCCCATTCAGACCTTAATTGAAGACCGATTTGTGAAATGATAAAACAAGTCTGTTCATATATACAAATGAATATTAAATAAAGAGATTAAGAAAAAACACACTAAATGTCATCAAGGTAAGGAAAGGGTACAAGTTTTTTCAAGTCCACTTGCACATGGATCCTGGTCTTCTTGGGCGCACAGGGACAGCGACGTGGTGTGTCAAGGTCGATGACCAAAAATTCGAGAGCGGTTGTGAGGTTCCGCTCGTTCGGCTCCATCATCATGAACACCCGTTTGGTGTGGTACTTTTTCGGGGCGTTCTTGACTTTGACCGTGACCCGTCCATAAAGTGGCGTTCGCATGGACTTCTTATTCATGTGACGCATCGTCTCGATTGATACGTCACTATCTTCATCACTCGAGTAGTCGGGCGATGCAGGGGCTTGGGTGAACACCACCGGCTCGTTTGGTGTTGTCGATCGCTCCATCGGAGATTGGGGAGGTGTATTGGTACGTTCCACTGGCGAAGTGGTACGATCAGCAGTCCCGTTCTCAACTGCGGCTTTCTGTTTGCGATCCATTATGACTTGTAGATTTAAAATAATTGTAACTTGTAAACGTGAGGATTAGAACCTTTGATAAGAATTGGTACAAACCTCGGACTTATATACTTTTTAAACAAAGGAAATCCTAACAGCCAATCAGAGAGGTACCGAACTTCCCTAAAGAATATATATAACTATATAAAGGATGTCATTGTTCCAAACTGTTAAGTACTTATCCTCAACGTTCCATAACAAGAAGCATGTCCTCAAAACCACTATTTTATTTTCAAAATGACAGCCAAGTCATTATGGGAGGTCAGTTGGACATGACCATGCATCTGTCTTGCGGCTGCAAAGTGGCCCTGTGGAAGACCTTGACTGTGTCAGCACTTCAAAGGCGGAATGGACTACCAGTGAAGTGTCCGGTACACGAGTGCGATCATGACTTTAGCAACAATAAAACATTTCATGAATGGTGTGATGACTTCCTAAAGATCATGGAGTCGCCTGAGGGACGTGATCTACACCCATCATTTATTTTTCACGCGTAAATTAAACTTACATTGTAAATCTCTTGTCTTTTCATTTTAAACATAGTTCTGGAATTGGTTTTCTTATTGGGGAGGAACTAAATCATAACTGCACAGTAAAGTTTCACATCTAAATAGTGCTACATTAAAAATAATTGTCACAATAGTCGCAATTGAGCAAACCCATTCAAAATTAAACAACGGACGTCTATCGGTACGTACCCAAGTGCTCAGAACCAAACCACACAAGTTCGATCATAGACGTTCCGAAACACAGTGTACTCAACCGAGTGTACCAAACACATGTACCTATCCAGTAAAACAGATCTCATACAGGTTCCTATTCATAACACTGAATTATACATGTACCTATCCGTCGCAAGTAGGGCACAGTTTTCACTACTGGCGAATAATTTCTTAGAGCAACGAGGTCGAATAACTGTTAAGTCATGCATTTTGTCATACTCGCTTTGCCCGTCGCTTTCGTAGCTGAATAACCCTTCGTCTCATTTCACACACTGTACGGTTTGGAAGTATGCAAGCACGATCGCAAGAAAATGTCACACTAACGCTGATGAAAGGGGTATATGATGACTGTCTGTCGGTCAAGACTCTTTTGCAAAATGTTAACTTAACTCTTAAATATTTGCCAGCACGTTTACCATGCTATGCACAGAGTTATGACATTGTTCTGGTATTGGCATGTGAGCGTGCGAATCATAAACTCCGGGGGGAGTAGCCGATTTATGAAAATATACCAAGAGGTATTTTGGTGTCTATCATTTGTAACTGTTGAAAAAGATGAAAGAAAATCTTCTTCTTCGGATGCTAGTATTAGAAGAGAATATATACATGAAAGTCTTCCGACGTTTCACCATCTGACGAAGAAAAGAAAGAAATTGAAGATTATATCAAAATCATTTGAGTGTGATATTCTCATTCATGCGACTTGACATGATGTTACGAAGTGACAGGACCGAAGATCAGAGGTTGACCAGAGGAAGATATGGCATGACGTGAGATCTGGAGTTCTTTCATCGGAACCCTCAATTGTCATCAGATTGACCTGAAATAAGGTGGTGTATCTATTTCAGTGACGACTATCACAACCCCAGTCTCCGGAGGACCTTCAGGGAGAGAGGTTACGTATCTTGGTGTTCGGTTCTACTTGATGCGTAATCTGTCTTGATTACTTTGCTTGTTTTTTCAATTCTGTGAATAATCTGCCGTTTATTGACTTTTCAAAATGTCTTAATTTCTAGTGGTATGTCTTGATTTTCTACATATAAGGAATTGTTGTTGCTTTCTCTGAATAGTTGATTGAAGTCTCTGCCTCACGATTTGTGTTTGTCTTCAATTCGCGTCATGCTTTTCATTTTCCTTGATTATGACAGCGTAGCTGCACGACATGCATCGCACTCTTATCGACTTTGGAGTTTTCGAAACTCAGCTGATCACTAAAAAATCAATCTTTCTTCCATGTGATAAAAAATGAGCAGTAACGGAGGATTTTGTCATCGGAAATGTGAATGAGTAATGAAGATATAAGATTGAATCATGAAGCCTTGCAAGGCTAACATAATCACACATTGACTGCTTGAGGAATTCTTAAGCATCGGTATTTGCTGAACTATTCCCTGCCACTTTCTTACAAAGCACATGGATTTCAACAGTAATGCAAACTATGAGTCCAAATACATCTCAGCTTTGATCCGTTTCAATCAATCATTCACTGTCCAGTTATATTCAAGCCATCAGATTTTCGACCTCGATTGAAATTATAATCGAGGTCGAGGTCCGATCGAGGTCAGGTCTCTTTTTTATCTTTATTCGAAAGAATTTTAAATACTTTTATCATGTTAGAATATAGCACATATCATGGTCTAAAGAGGTAATTGTTACGGTGGATGCCTTTGTTCCAGTAAACATGTAGGCCTAATATCCAACGAATAGCAGCATAGTGGTACGCAGCCTTAGGTCACTCTAACTGGTGAGACAAGTCGGAACGCCTCTGCTCATGAATGTAAAGGTTTCTCAATGGTTTAAGGCGTAAAAATGACTAAAAGGATCTCTCATTATACATGTAGTATAAAGCAATGATTCATAAAAGGAAAAAATGATTGTCTCGATCATCCTATCACATACAGGCGGGTGACTAAAATTTCTTTTTATTTGTAGATTTCCCGCCATGCATACGAAATGACTACTTTTCAGTATTGTAATAAGTAAGGATTCAGTGAGATACTATATTTTTATGTTTAGTATGAAAAAATATTCTCCATGAGGAATTTTCATTACGTAAATGTCAGCAACTGTTCGACCTCGAGATAAAGTTATCGAGAACACGATGTCGAGGTCAAAACTCTGTAAGCTATATAGACTGATTTATGAGCTGAAAATGGAAAGTACAATATAGTGATGAATTAGATGTAATCGGCGAAAAGCTGGGATGAGTGATGAAATCATCGTTTGAATTAACAATACAATTGTAATAGATTCTCGACAAGCATTAGTTTCAGTATGACCCTTGCACGGAGAGATTTCCTGACTTCATTAATGACCAGCCCTTGTACTTTGCAGAGTAACGTCGGCAGCACTGCGTCTCTGAGAAATCGCATGTTGAAGCCGAACTTCAAGAACAGCAGTTTGAGCGTGAGGAAGGAACCGAGTTTCATCAGTTCTCTCTCTCCCACTCATGTCAAAGTTCATCCGATAGAAATGTCCACGGCGGACGTTAACAAGAAGAATAAGAAGGTGGAAATCGACATTGATGCTGAGATAGAGCAGATCGGACAGTCCATGGAAATCGATCTGACATTCAAGGATGACGGGTGAGTCCAAGTCTGTATCAACTTTCCCTCCCGCAGCCATGTTGTACAGCCCGAGCGCGGTGAGGGTGGACCGATAGCTAAGGAGGAAACGCTTATTTCTTCTCGAAAGAATGAAGCTGTTTATTTTACGACTTTTAGATGTCTATGCACAGAATTAGACAGGTCGTCTCTTCTTCTGTTTGACTAGAAAGGAAGCATTGGAACATGTAACGTTAATGCAATGGCACAATCTGCTGAGATAATACCATAGCAATCGAACAATGAGCAGCCAGGTCAACATTAAACACGCCAAATTGTGCGAAGTTTCAGTGACTGTTATGAACCGGATCACACAGCAAAGAGAATGATCGGAGGACCCAACCTTATCAAGAAAACTGTTGCGCAATGATCTGAATTCTTCTAATCTGAAGGAATTGTGGCGATCGGAGCATTTTGAAGGAATTTAGAGTAATCCGCAAGCGACGCACGACTATTTTTCCTATCTTTGCAAGGTATTAGGAATTTCTTTTTGCCCACTTATTAAGTTCCTCCATGTGCCATCTGTTTGAATCAGTTTGCACTTCTAGCAAAGTGATGCGGTTAAACAACCTAATTCTGTGGTCACAACGGTCGTACTTCTCCTGAAGAGAGGCCGCGAAATAGCTGTCGAGATGGTAAAATTAGCGTTGATTAAAATTTGTCAAAATGTGGTCTAATCCTGTTGCTGCCGCCGAGCAAATGACGATAAATAGATGACATGCTGATTTCCGCTCAACACGTGTTTCTGTATTTATTGTTGATCCAATCTATTGCGGCACAATTCACTCTCAACTCGGCGGGAAGAGCAGGCCTGGCATTTGACCAGCCTGTTGAAGTGCTTGAGAGACGGCATGATGTGACAATCTCGGGCATGTGGCCTAGAGGAATTATTGAGAAATTGATGGGACATAGTTTACTTGAAAACTTAACACCTGGAAAGGATGCTGCTTCGCAGTGGACATGTTTCTAGAAAATGTCAACTTAAGTGTTCTCAGATTTCATTCTATCATTTATGTGTTAACCCTAAACTGCCCAGTGGCCAAACTAACTTCTATTCGATAGAAAAATGTTTGCTTCCGGGGAAGATTGCTGTTTTGCGTCCTAACACATGGAAAATTACTTGGTATTACAGAGCTATAAGAATCTGTTTGTGAATTATAATAAAAAATGGACAGTTTAACATAATGTGTGTTGTATTGCACAAACTGATCCACAGTTTCACAAGTGATGACATAAAAACATTTTTCCAACAAAAATCTATTGGAATATAGATGAGGACTCCACTAAGCCTCATGCAATGTAAAAATTTAAAAAGCGGTTTTTTGTTTTAGTGATAAAGAGATGAACGTCACATACATCGAACAAACGTGTAGGAGATGACAGCTTCTGACCTCGAAAGTCAAATATACTCACAGAATCGGCTACATGCAAACACGCGATTTTAAGTTTGAAAATATGTACACGTCCGAGCTTGTCAAGGTTTGGCAGGAGTGAGGGCACGTTCAACGTCTGATTATTTCATGTTTTCGATTGAGTGCTGGTCTTTGCTCTTCAATATGATTGGCCTCTGTCAGTCTCATTGAGTAAGTATATTAGGTAGAGCGGTAAATCAGCATTTATTAAATCCCAATGTGTATACAGTTTCGATTTCATTAGATGAACATGAGTCGATACCAGTTCGAGACCCAGTACCACCTGTGAGATATGCAAACTTTTACACTTTTGGAGAAATGTAAACGAATTTGGCTGATAATGATATCAATACAGAATAAGAAATATAGTATTCCACAAATGCTCCATGTCACGTCAATTTGGAGAGGCAATATAGTTTGTTAAATTGGCAATTCAATAAGTTACCAACACTAAAAACTCAACTTTATTATAACAAGGATATTTTCTGAAACGTGATCATATCACAAACTACTACTGAAAGAGCAAAGCATCATAATCAAGGAAGCTTATCCTAATTAACTTTAAAAGATGTTAATGGGTCAGCATTACTTGTAAATAATAAAATCATGCCGCTGAAAATTGAATTAAAAACATGACATCTCAGCAAATACAATGAGATCTCAACTTTTCCTTAAAGACTTGCCGGGACTTGCACTGTAATGCAGTTCATGAAATTTCCTAGATCATCAACTTAATTTCCGCTCAATTAAGATGCTTGTTAGCGAATATTCATTCCCTTTGATATCCAACTTGCTTCATACTACTTATAAAAGGGCTTCATGTCGGTAGTATATAAAAACTGCAAAAATTTAGCTTTTTAAAAGCTGCTTAAATAATATTTTGGACCACAGGAACGTAATCTCCGTAAAAAACTGAATCTTTTGATATAAATATTTTCACTTTATACAGATACTTTTTTGGGTCGACACTCTACCTATGTATAGTTACTCTATGGACAGCCTCGTCTCCGTCGGTGATCTGCATCTGTCAATAATGTCTAGCTGGAAGTCTGTGATCGTCAGATGTCCATGATGGTATTGTCGTGCGTGCTCTGCCAATGCGCTATACATGCTGTTATTTGATAGGCTGCGCTTGTGTTCATTATATCGGAAATTGAAAGGTCTTGGCGTCTGACCTATGTAGCTGCCATGGCACAGCTGGCAAGTAAACTGGTATACTAGATGTTTATCAGAGCAAGCAAAGCTACACCCCAAACGATCACAGACTTCGCAGTCGTCATGTTTACTCATTTCCTTGCGACTGAGACATTGTTTGAAACTAGAGGCAGGTTGACTTCTCAATTTCACCGGCAAATCATAATTCTTGATGATTTTATTGATTCTGTTCGTGCAGCTATCATTGAAAAAGTTCAGCGAGAGAAAGACTTTCTCTCTCAGTGGCTTCCGAATGCCTTTTCACCTTTTTATTGTTGAAGCTCACATTTCGGAAACCACTTTTATCCATCCTCTTTTTGATTCTCTCCATAGCTGCCTCTTCGTTTCTCTTGCTTGAGCATCTATTTTTCACATTGCCGATATAGTTATTTACAAAATTAGCTTTTGAATGACGAGGAAGCCAGTTACAAAAATTCCCTTTACCTCTTTTATGTTATGTTACAATTTTGCGGCAATAAATGGTTCCTTCACAAATTTACTGACAAAAGTTCCAATTGGGACACTGTGTAGAGTAAGTCATAGAGCAAATATATCAGGTAGAGTAGCAACCTAGCATTAATTAAATCCCCAATGCGCATATAGTTTCGGCTTTATTAAATGAGCTCGAGTTAAGAACCACTAAATGTACAGTTTTTGGAGAAATCACCAAGAAAATGCCTGAGCATGATGGCAATACAGAGAGAATAATAGTATTTTACAAATCCTCCTTGTCATGACATTCTTGGAGAGGTTATGTTTGTGAAATTCGACGGGTTACTATTTAGTGCTAAGCCTTGCAATAAGAGTAGCGTGATCATGTCACAAGCCACCTGCCACTGAAACAGAAGAATAACATAATCGAAGACAATGATTTCAATTAGCTTTAAAAGGTGCAAAAAATCTGCTGATATGAATATTTTCACTGTATGCCGACATTTTTTAAGTGGACACTCTACCTAATTACTGTGTGAAACATATTAGATATCCAAAGTCGTCATTGGTTGTGGTCTGTGTAAAGGCGCTTTATTGAACAATGGACAGTGAATGGTAGCGAAATACTGTCATCGAAATGCTTTTAGTGGGTTTAGAATTGATAATTCTTACCGACTGAACGGTCATGGCAAAGCAGCGTAGCTATTCCACTTCATAAAGATAAAGGTGATGCGATGGAATGCGGAAATCACAAAGGAATGTGGTTGCTTGAACACGTTTTGAAAATATTCGAAAAAGTTCTCGAAATTAGGTTGAAGAAGCTCATGCAAGTTGATTCCGGACTGCAAAGTTGACGACCGATGCGATCTTCATTCTGCGGTAGCTGCAAGAGAATTACTGTGCGAAACAAAAAAGGTTGTTCCATGTTTTTGTTGATCTTAAAAAAGCCTTCGATAGTGTTCCACGAAAAGTAATAACTTTAGCTTTAAGTCGTCAAGGTACTCCAGAAGACCTCGTGACATCTGTTATGTCACTGTCCGAAAGATCGACGTCAAAAGTCAGCTACATGGCAGGCATAACGGAGGAGTTTACAATAAAGGTGGAGTTCACCAAGGTACTGCACTCAGTCCTCTTCTCTTCATTACTGTGATGGAGGAACTGTCCAAAGAGTCGAGTGTCGAGGCGAGGGTCCATGAGAGATCCTTTACGCTGATGACATCAAATTGACTGCTGAAACAAAGTAAGATGTGGAGCAAATGCTTTGTTGATGGAAAAGCAACATTGAGAAGAGGGGAATGAAAGTTGACTTTGAGAAGACAAAAGGTTATGTTGACAGAGAAGAACAGCAAGAAACAACCAAATTTGGTAAATGGTGAATTCGATTCTCTGCACCTCTTGTAACAAGTGGTGTCATAAAAGATGCTCCCATCTGCGCTCTGTTGTGAGGATGACACATTTCCAATGCCCTAAGTGTCGAAGCGCAAATACCACCAATATTCCGACAGACGACTCTGCAAGAATTGATGATAATCCTAGCATACAGGAGGCTAGTCACTTTTAGTATCTCGGAGATATGCCGGACATCCAAGGTGGAGTGGAAAGGGCAGTGAGAGCTCGGATGGTTAATGTTTGGTCCAAATGGAGAGAGTTAGCCAGCCTTCTAGACACGAAGAGTGTCCCCTTAAGACCCACAGCTCATGTGTATGAGTCCTGCATACGATCTGTCCTTGTGTATGGCTCAGAAACATGGTTTCTGACACAGCTGTTTGAAGTATTGCGAGCATGTGATCGGAGAATGCTGAGATACATGACAGGAGTAAGATGGAGCTACGGAGGATGAATTGTGGAAGTGGCAAGAATGTGTGATCTGAAGGAGCTGGAAGATCGGGTTAGAAGATGGCGTCTGAGATGGTTCGGTCATGTAAAGAGAGCTGAGGGAAACTGCTTGGGCAGAGTGGAAAGCATGGAAGTCCCAGGGCGTCGGGCCGTCGGAAGTGGCAAGAAGAACATGGCGTCAATGTGTCTCAGAAGATCTGAAGAAAATAGGAATCCCTGAAGAACTCGCTACTAACCGAGATGAATGGAGGAGAGCCATCAACCGTCCAGCCCCAGGAGATGGAATTCAACGGGCGTTAAACGTGGAGTAAGGGTAAGAGTAAGTGACAATTCTCATGCATTGCGAGCATCATTTTCGTTATTGATGTTTTGGTATTGATTTTCGATATTGATAGCCCTGTTTGAATTCCGAGACACTTCTTTCAAATATTGCCTCAAGTTATCATTCAACAGCTATTGAATATTTTCTTCATTTCAGATATGTTGAGCTAATTCTCCGAGTATTGGCTTACATGTGTGATGGACAAAACAAAAACATTCAGGATTATTTACGGGAGCAGCCGGATAACATCAAGTCTGTGAACCTTGTTGCCGACGTCGTGAAATTCTTAGCCGTTGTCTACACAACCATCAATGTCAGCAGTCTGCCCCTGCTGATTCAAGTGTTCGATACCCTTGTGGAATTTGGTTCAGTGAGTGGCATTAGTAGTTACACATTAATGAAATCGCTGTCTTGAGCGAATTACACGTACAGCTGTTGTCAGCTGTCCTTATTCTTCACCCACATCACGGATGTCCTCCCTCCCTGCCGACTTCCAATGATATTTGTGGGCTGCGTCGAGCCTGGATCCTTGGGATTGGTAGTTACACCTTCCTACCCCTACACCACGGATGTCCTCCCTCCCTCCCTGCCGACTTCCAATGATATTTGTGGGCTGCGTGGAGCCTGGATCCTTGGGATTGGTAGTTACACCTTCCTACCCCTACACCACGAATGTCCTCCCTCCCTGCCTGCCGACTTCCTATGATGTTTGTTGACCGTGTCGAACCTAGATCCTTGGGATCGTTAGTCACACCTTCCTACCCCTACATCACGCAAGTCCTTGCTGCTCCCCTGCCGACTTCCAATGACGTTTGTTGACCGTGTCGAACCTGGATCCTTGGGATCGTTAGTCACACCTTCCTACCCCTACATCACGCAAGTCCTTGCTGCTCCCCTGCCGACTTCCAATGACGTTTGTTGACCGTGTCGAACCTGGATCCTTGGGATCGTTAGTCACACCTTCCTACCCCTACATCACGCAAGTCCTTGCTGCTCCCCTGCCGACTTCCTATGATGTTTGTTGACCGTGTCGAACCTGGATCCTTGGGATCGTTAGTCACACCTTCCTACCCCTACATCACGCAAGTCCTTGCTGCTCCCCTGCCGACTTCCAATGACGTTTGTTGACCGTGTCGAACCTAGATCCTTGGGATCGTTAGTCACACCTTCCTACCCCTACATCACGCAAGTCCTTGCTGCTCCCCTGCCGACTTCCAATGACGTTTGTTGACCGTGTCGAACCTGGATCCTTGGGATCGTTAGTCACACCTTCCTACCCCTACATCACGCAAGTCCTTGCTGCTCCCCTGCCGACTTCCAATGACGTTTGTTGACCGTGTCGAACCTAGATCCTTGGGATCGTTAGTCACACCTTCCTACCCCTACATCACGCAAGTCCTTGCTGCTCCCCTGCCGACTTCCAATGACGTTTGTTGACCGTGTCGAACCTGGATCCTTGGGATCGTTAGTCACACCTTCCTACCCCTACATCACGCAAGTCCTTGCTGCTCCCCTGCCGACTTCCAATGACGTTTGTTGACCGTGTCGAACCTGGATCCTTGGGATCGTTAGTCATACCTTGCTGCTCATACACCACGTAAGTCCTTGCTGCCACCCTGCCTGCCGACTTCCAATGACGTTTGTTGACCGTGTCGAACCTAGATCCTTGGGATCGTTAGTCACACCTTCCTACCCCTACATCACGCAAGTCCTTGCTGCTCCCCTGCCGACTTCCAATGACGTTTGTTGACCGTGTCGAACCTAGATCCTTGGGATCGTTAGTCACACCTTCCTACCCCTACATCACGCAAGTCCTTGCTGCTCCCCTGCCGACTTCCAATGACGTTTGTTGACCGTGTCGAACCTGGATCCTTGGGATCGTTAGTCACACCTTCCTACCCCTACACCACGCAAGTCCTTGCTGCTCCCCTGCCGACTTCCAATGATGTTTGTGGACCGTGTTGAGCCTGGAGTCTTGGGATCGGTAGTAATTCCATGCTGCTCATGCATCATGCATGTCCTTCCCGATTCTGAATTGTGACTATGTACCTGATTCTTGCTTTTTGCATCTCATTGAATTTATTTTCCTCTTCAGGGAAATTATTCAAACCAAGGAGTTATTTACGAGAATAAAATCTGCGATTACATGAACTTCATTCTTCGATCTCAAAAGCAAGTTTCCCAATGTTCCACGAAAGGAGAATACAAATTGAAATATTCGATTGGACTTCTCATTTGTGTTCTGATTGAAGAGAATTTCGATGAAGGGAATACCTCAGACGTGAATGATGAAGGAAGCAGCAGTATTGTGTCAGCGAACGTGATGATGTCACTGGACGCTGATATCATCAAGAACACATTCGTACGCGCTTACCAAGTCATCCAGGTACGGTTTTCATGTGCATGAATGTGGTCTCTACAGCTCCTCCATCATTGCAGGAAAACAAGAACAGCAAGCAGAAGCTGAATCCTGAGACTCTGGAAATTGTGACATCGGTTGGATTTCGATACTTCCATATCCTTCTACGTTTGATGGACATCGATCTAGAAGGAACAAAAGTGTCGAAGGAAAGTGAGTTGTGAAATGTCCCTTTTAGCCCTCTCAGACGCAGTCCATTGGACCCCTTTTACAAATTCTTAGTTTACCTGCTTATCAAACCTTTAGGAAAGTTGATTTCAAGTAAAACAATGATGTTTGCGTGTAGCAGGTCGATATAACTAATCCTTAGAGTGTCTTTCAGCATTCTCGGTAAACACAAGCGAAAATGTGATGTTTTTGTAATTCAGCGACAATTAGCATAGTATCAGTTGTACTAACAGGTGGTCTGCGATGTTTGGTGTCGCCATGTAACCTCCTCAGATGTCAATTTTAATGAAGTTCATTTATTCCATGCAGCTGAACCCTTACATTTGGCCATTTTCTTTCAAATCTATCCTTACCAATCGGAAATAGGCCTAAACTGAGCCATAATTTCTGCATTTTAAGACTCTCAAAGGAACCGTGGAGATCTCAAACTTATCAATTACTGCTGTGAAAACGTTGTCAACACTCTGTTTTTAGTGCTGTACTATGAATGTAGTGATAGCTTTCATTTTGAGCATTGATCTATGCTGAGTTGTTCGTGTAGGCCAACCAGTCGTGCACGATCATGTGTGAAAACAAAATATTTACATTTTGCGACCTTCTAGCATAACGCACATGCACGAGCATGATGTAGACATTGAATAAATGAATTTAATTCATTATGGATCATCGTGGACATGCACAAGATCATTTTTTCATTTGATGGTAACAATTTTGTGATGGGAATTTCTACACTCTCTGAGACCTGAGTCCAGTGGCCTTGGCCTATCTTCCATACTTCTACTGATTAAATTGAAATGAAATAGTACATACAGATTCATTGTCAAAAATGATGATTTCATATGGGCATGAGCTGTTGATATATCCTCAGCAGAAAAAGTGAAACATGTTCTCCGGGGTCCCTCAGTTCTCTGAGATTTAAAGTTAAGATATGGAGGCGGAATAATCGATATTTTAGCTTCCCCCGTGGCCGACCTTAGAAACCTTATCCTCACATCTCAGTTCCCAGTTATTTGATACTTCTCTTGATGTGGACACTCGGATCGTCATACCATAGAAATCCGACACATTATGATAATAAAGGACTAGAGCAGTCATAGACGTTGAAAATACGTCGTGGACGACTGTATCTAATCGATGGCGGCTTCCAATGACTGAAAATGGGAATGAACCGGCATCTTATCAGTGTACTTCATAAATATTCACGATTTTGCCAAAACACTAGTCAGCATGTCTTGTGAAAATGCCAAAAATTTTGCGTTGCCATCTTACTCATCTGCCGCAAGATCTTGTAAGATCCTGCAGTGTAAGACAAGATTTCCTTATTTTTTGCAAGTTGAGTAAGATTAAGCGAAGATCTACCGCAAGATTTACGAGCGTTTTACTTAAGAATCACCGCAGTATCTAAGACCTTTACCGTCCAAGCGTCATCCTCATGCATTCTCTTCCTCTCACTAACTATATGCTCACTATTTTATTCAGTTATTGTTTGGATATTGTAGCATCCCTGACCACAAGTTCATTTCCATCAGCTTCTCCGAATATCCTATGCTAATATATGATCCCCAAATCCTAGCATTGATATTTGAAAACAAGAGAAGGTATTCGATTTATATATAGATTTTAGAAGAAACGTCTTACATATCTTAATTAACAGCAGCTGTAAACATTTGAATGATTTCAAAATATTTGCAACAACTTCTTCTAAGCTTATGTACATTTTAGGGTCAATTGTTTGTGAGACAAAAATCCTTAAACATTCTAACTGATGAGATTGCGTACCGATGTATTAACAAACGCAGTTAATGTACTTGCCCTACTACTTACAAAATGAAATACAAGTATTCCTTCATTGCAACCATCCCTGTAAAGTGTATTTTGCTATAATTCTGCCAGCCGCAAATCTTTTGTATGGTGATTTGATCTATCATTTATTTCATTTCATTCTATCGTCAAATTGCAAACATTGGCTTTGATAATAATCTTACGCGCAGTTAGCAGAAGATGCGACTAATTCCAATGTGTTTTCGCAGTATATTAATTTGAAATTATTTGAAGGATTATAATCTAGCTGCTTACCAGAAATTCATTTAACCTGACCAGTTTGAAATGCACATTTGAATCGCACGTAGCGTGAGTTTTGCGCTAGTGGTGACAGACAAATAATCGTCATCCGGACTGGCACCATCCATGCGTTATGGAAACACCTCAAAATTGCTTCGAAAAATGTAAGGCAATATACTCGTATGCTACTAACTCTGGGCCTTTTGTATAATTATAAATGCCCGATATCTTTATTAATAATAAATGAACAAATACTACGGTAAAGAAAATCAGCTTACATCTTAAGACTCAATAAATTAGCAAATAGAAATTACGACTTCTAGACTAAAGAAAATGAGAAAAGAGAGAATAAAATTATAGTATGAATTTCAATGTGATTTGTGTAATGCAAGTTATATAGGCTGCATATCGAGACATTTATTCGAAAGGATTGAGGAGCAGACAGTCATCGTCATCTATTGAGAAGCATCGACAGCAACATCATAGGGATAATGACATCATTCTGTCACAATTTAAGATCATAAAGCGATGCTGCAGCAAATACGATCTCCTGCTGCACGAAATGCTGTAAATAAAGCTAAAATAGCCTTTACTCAATGGACAGAGCGACTCAGTGAGACCGAGACTTCTTGAGTAATTTTATTCATTCCATTCATTTTCTTTAGTCTAGAGGTCCCAATTTCTATTCGCCTTGTTTATTGAGTCTTAAGAATTTCAATAATGTCTTTTCTATTAAATAAATGCTCAATATTTCAAGGGCATAATCTTGTGAAGAAAACATGTGAAGAATTTCAGGTGTGTGTGACTAAAACCGTCATCCATTATATCAAGCTATTTAAATTTAAGTGCATAAGAACATGTGATATGGAATTTCAATTGTGCACTTTATGTTACAAAATGTCGTACGCTTTGGCGGGAATCTTTGTCACGTCACTTACAACTTAGCACAAAGGAGATGCTACGATCAGTAATCCGCATCGTCAATTTTCGGTATCATATATTGGCCTTTCTTCTTCACAAGATACCTTACTGTAAGACATCTTGCCACAAGAAAGCACCTCATTTTCCTCAAGATAAATTACATGAAGTCATCTTGCCAAAAACGTACAAGATATTGCGCAAGATGCTTCGTTTTTTGCAAGCGGTGTTAAGATGTTTTGGCCTTTTTACAAGACGGAGCAAGATGTGTCGACTAATGAATAGTTTAAAATAGATCGCTAAAATCTGCAACTGTTGCATGCTTCATTAATTTGATAACTGCATGCCCTGAATAGAGTACCACTTCTCTCTCCCTCTCTTAAGATCTAGTAACATTGACTTACATCGGTGCCTCAATGAGCGCTGATATTACCATCAACAAGCCGCTATTGTCCATTCTACACTATAAATCGCTGGATACGAAAATTACATACAAATTGTTATCACATCTACATTCAATTTGATGCCAAGTTTTGGTACGAGATTCTCGCATGTTTGCAGAGATCTGCTATGTTTTTCATGCGGATGCTCATTTACTTCCGTATGTGATTTGTATGTAGCGATGCGAGATTGTTTGATCTGAGATTGTCTGTTTTGCGATGAAAAACGTGTTCTTTAGTATGTTTATATGCGAATTACTGTGCAAATTCCTTCTCTTTGACATGTCTTTGGTGTACAGAACTTTGAGTCACCTAGTGATATTTATAGGTATTGTATTTTACTTTCAAATCTCTTTTCAAATCTTTACTTTCTCTCAGTAACATCAATCATGAGCATCTTTTGGATAGTGTGGTATGCTATGATGTGCTATTCTCATTATAGAAGTTGAACGACAATTTAGATTTTGTGAATTCCACTGTCTACTGTTCTTGCTTGCACTAGTAGTGCAAAAAGTAGTGCACTAGTATTCACAAAAAGTGATCATGAACATATTGTGAAATTTTTGCAGTCTGTCGACCTTTTTTCTGATGCACCTATTATTTAAGACATAAGCCTACATGCTAGCAAATTTATAATATTATTACTGATAGAATGCTACCGGTATAACAATTGATTTTTTTAGAAAAGCTAACTTTTCAGCAGAAAATTGAAATATTATTATGAAAAACAGAAATGAAAATACATGAACTATTAGAGATCAAAAGCCCTGCACACCGTTGAGGATTACAATAATCATGAAATAATGAAAGTACTCAAGAATTCCAGCATATGTTACGTGGGTGCAACAAAAGATGTCTGACGAAAATTCATCGTGTGCCAAAACTGTTTTTCATGTTAGTAAATTTAAAACACAGCCTGTGTGGGCCCAGACAGTGGCGAACACCAGGCTCATTCAAATGCCTTTCGATCAGAGGAATTTCAGAGTTCCGGCAAGTCTATTAAATTGGCCGGACAGTTTAACCCTTTCGCTGCTGAGGCAAATTTCGTCTCATTCCCTCAGGTGCGGATGGTAAGTTAACTTACCATGATCAACATTCTCCTCAGTGCGGAATGGTAAGTTAACTTACCATTGATAAAATCACTCATCTTATCACCTAAAACCCATGTTCGAATGCAAATGACACATGTTCAACTTGTTTCTCTTCACTGCTTCCTCAACTCCTTTATACGCCCCACCGCGAGCGCCCATGTTTTTTCTAATATCTGACATTCTCATTATCTCATTCTCTTGATAAGGTGTCACAAACAATTTTGAAGCCCCTCTTGCAGAAATCGTCTTCGCTACAACGTTTTCGCTCCTTATCAAATTGACGGTTGTCTTGTTCATTGGTTGAAAACTCAGGTCTATGTGATCATAAGGAAGCGATAATTTTTCCATTGGTTTCAAGATTATTTGACCAACACAATAATCAGTCGATCCACAGATGATTTATCAGGCTGAGAAGGAATAGTTTACTAGTATTATTATAGCGCGTATTTATTATCCTTAATAAATCTCGTTTACTTCTTCCACCACTGCTAATCAATGACATGAATGGAAGCCGAGAATTAGTACCAATTGATTGAACTGGAAAACTGTAGAGATTTGCATTGATAACGCCAGTTCATTCTTATGGGTTCATATATATATTGATACTCCTACATGTATACTCACAATTCACATTGCATTGCATTTTTCCTAATGAAGTAATGCCATGCTTTGTGTTATTATGTCTCTTGCATCCAGTCAAGTGAATTTTTCCATATTGTCAAAATGCAGCCCATCCTTTGTCGCATTATTTTATATGTTGATTTTTCACTTCCCTTTTCCTATACCTACTTGCTGCATATTGAGATGTTTTTGTACAAGATTTTTACATTTCTATACTTTTTGAAAGCTGTTGTGCCTGTCAATATGAATTTTGAATCTGTGGTCAGTCTCTCTGAGGATGGTCAGTGCATTTTTGACCGAAGTGAATTACAACAATTAAAGTTCAATATCAAAATTCTTCACTCTTTCCACCACTCACGAAGTTGACATTAATTATCCATTTGAGCCACACTGTAGCCTATTGAATTATGTCACTCATCAATAAAATAATGATAAGAAGTGCAGCAATAGCAATTTCAAGTCAGGACGTATAAGCTCTGGTGCGTAAATGATGAATGACCGATGCATGATAAAAAATAGAATATCATCATCGATTATTTACATGACATTTTATTCATCCTTGGTCCGATAACTAGAGCTGTGCGCGGTTAATTTTTTCCTTTAACCGGTTAAAATCGGTTAAATAAAAAAAATAACCGGTTAACCGGTTAACCGATATCGGTTAAACATCTTATTGACTGTCTTAAAGCTTTTTACTGGTATGTTGTTGCAATATACAAGCAAAAGGCAATCGTCTCCACTATATATTGACAATCTTTAAGTCTTCTACTGCTGTTAGTGCAAGATACAAACAATAGGCAATTGTGTACCCCTAAATATGCGCCCTTTACTTATATCATATTGAGCAACTCCGACTGTGCATTAGTAATTATTACTATACAAAGACATCTACTTTAATTTACAGAAAACGAGAGTAAATTTCTGAAGAAGCTTTACTATCAATAAATCAGGGATCAAGCACAAAAACACGAACATTATACACGTATGATTGGAAAGAGAAACACGACTGTTCTCTCGGTATGGTAATAGGGTAAAAATCACGGAGGAATTAACGCAAAAAGTAAGTTTTTAGTTGTGATGTAGAAAGACGATTTTTTTAAAAAGTCTCTCTTTTTAGAGATGTGCGTTTTGTGTCATACAGGGTGTCCCAAAATTAGCGGTGAAATGCTTTTATGTAATTTATTCATTAAAAAAATAAGACATCAACAACATTTACAAAAGATACTTTACTATAGCCATCATTTCTCATCTCTATATCATCATTCATTTTTCAAAGTGTCCGCCATTCTCATCTAAACACCGTTGGCATCGCTTCGGGAAGGCTCTGAAAGCATCACGAAACATTGTCTGTGGTATGGCATTCAGTTCTTGTTGAATTCGTTCTTCCAGTTCTCCTGTCGACAGAAAATGGATACCGGGAGGTTGGAAAACACGATCACGTAGATAGGCCCAAAGCCAAAAGTCACACACAGTTAGGTCTGGAGACCTTGCCGGCCATTCAATATGACCACGTCGTCCAATCCATTGCCCGGGAAGATTATCGTCGAGCAGCCGCCTGGCATTGAGACAATAGTGGCTGGAGGCTTCGTCTTGCTGAAACAGTGTTTGTCTGTACCTTGAAAAGTATGGAATGACTTTCTCACGCAAAATACCACAGTATCGGTCACCATTCATGGTTTGAGAACTAATGTCACTGGCCACAATGCCATAGAAAGAAACACACGCCCATACTGTTAAAGATGGAGTTTGACCTGGGTTTGTAATTCGCTCATGAGGACTTGTTGTACTCCAATAATGAATGTTGTGCTTGTTGATAGAGCCTGTCAAATGAAAGACGCATTCATCCGAAAATGAGAGCTTTCTTAGAAACGCTGGATCGTTGACGAAACGGTCATTCATAGTTTCACAAAATTGACGACGATCGTCATCACCATCAATTAGTTCTTGACCGTACACTGGCTTATATGGATGCACATCACACTGTTGAAGGATTCTGTGCACTGATGATTTGGATATATTCAAATCGCTTGATAATCTTCGAGTTGATGTTGTGCTGTAATTTTCAATTGCATGTAAAACACGCTGAGTATTCTCATTGCTTGCAACACTCACCGGTCTTCCTCGGTCTTCCACGAAATTGTAGATTGTGATAAAGCAATAGACTTGATATTGCCAGATGATAAATGATGCGCACTTTTCAAATGATAAATGAGCGTACCATTGCCACCCTTGAATGAGTAAGTCTGGACAAAGCGAGCATTAGGCAATCGAATTTGCATCGTCTTTCTTGAAATGCTTCCAAATCCAAGACATAACTATAGGTAGGCGGAAACTCTAATGTCAATGACAATGAGTGGGTCGACGAAGTGCGACTGACTGTATGCATTGACTGAATTCGCATATGCAGCCGCAGTTGAGAGCTATCGATCAATTTTCCCGACCCATTAAAATTTATAACGCACAGTCAGCTCCCTTGTCGCTTGCCAACATCGAAAACACTTTCGCACGCAGCTGGACTTGTCATCAAATTATCTTGTACAAATGCACAGCGCATATTGACTCTATTCTATCCATAGCGATTCGAAGATAGTTTTTGTACTAGATGGGTTTGAGAGTTAATTAATAGATGTATGAATTGACAGAAGTGACAAGTAGGGTGTATAAGGCCTGTAAAATCATACACAATATATTCTCAAACTAAACTTTATGTGAATATAGGGAACTATATCGGTTAACCGGTTAAGATAAATTAACCGGTTTTGACCTGTTAAAAATATTTTAACCGGTTAACCGCGCACAGCTCTACCGATAACGCAATTAAATGTGTGAATTAACAAAACTGCCTCAGCAGTGATGGGGCTAGATGCGTCGGCAGTCTCAAGAGCAGTTATGATAAGTAAAACAAAGTACCTGTAATTTCGATAGCATGTTACTCGTTTATTGATTGAGTTGCATGTTTATATCATAGCACTTATATTTTCTGAAAAAAATACTTAATTTTTTCAAATTTTTCCAAATTTTCGCGATAGAGAAAATATATCATAAATTTTTACAGTAAATCCTATAGGAATGTCATTATCGATGTCATGAAACTTCATAAAACGCATATGCATACTATGCTTATAGCCTTAATTTAACTCTATTCAGACTCAATATCTACGGTCTCTCGTTGACAGGAAACTGTGTAATTATGGAATGTGGAATTGGTAGCTATGGGACAGAAAAATCTAATTCTAGCCTAGCGCCCATAGTTGATACGAGGAAGGAAGTGTGGGGCATCATTTTTTCGCAAGAAGAAAGAATTCAGAATGTCAGTTTGAAGTTTGAATTATTTAAATCTTATATTTGCTGGTGCCATAAAAGATGGATTATATGAATTTAGAGAAGCGGAAACACATTTATAATTGTTTGTTATGTATGCTTAAATAATTTATAGGAAGTGTATAAGAAAACAACGGGTGTGCATGTGTATCCGACAGGCCCTATTTACAGGCTATGGTACATATTAAACATTACACGACCCGATGCAAGTAGATGTATGCCTATCACGAAGTGATGAAGTGATCATTTAGCTATTAACCTTTGAGCTATCAGCTTGGAGGACATGCCAAATTAAAATTGGTTTACACTGCAACATAAGAAATTAATCGCAATTGATTAATTAATTGCTGAAGAAGTAACATACATATTGATTGATGATTCAAATGTATTTTTCATTGATTCATAAAGTTCTTTTTCTTACGAGACGAGATTGCTAATCTTCATTTAGAGATTCAGAATTATTCAATCAGACACCTATAGCAAAGCGAAACACACTAAATCAACTTGCTAAACATGAATGCCTTGTTGCACGCACGTTTGCATATCCATGATAATCAGCGATAATCACGTGATGTGCAATAGGAGAGATTCCAATTTTTGTCAGATAATTGCTAGACCGCTACTGTAACGCAACACATCGAATTTTAGAACATAGATATGTTATTTCATCTTTTCTCATGAAAGTCTCAATAATTTTCAGTCACACCTTATAATATCTGTTAAATCGATAATATTTAAAATGATTAACGATCAAAACATATTTTAGGGAAATTTTAAATTATATCACTAAGCTGGAAACAATTGGAAATAAACATGCGCATTTCTTTTCTTATGAAGACAGAAATATAATATAGTGAATTATTATCAAGTTCACAAAACATTTCGACTCATTTCAATACCGACGATTTTCAAGTTTGCATACATGAAAATCGCAGAAAGGTAGCTGATTTTCTAATAACTCTGCTGATTGCTGAATTCATTTCTTTATCTTTCTTAACCGTTTCTGCACCATCAAATAAAGCAAATCGTTATCTATCGCAGCAATGTATAAACTTTTGATGCTGTTAGATAGTCAGGAGCGAGCTTAGAAAAAGACAACCCGTGTTCATTAATTAGGACCCACTAGACAGGGAGGCAGATATTTTTGAAAATTCGAGTGATTGAGAGAAAATTTCGGGCATGTGCTACAATTGTACCGAAAAGCTCAACCTATTGCTAGAACCTATAAAAATCGCTGTAGAAAAAGAGAAAAAAATTATACGAGGACCTTTTTTTAGCAGTGCATATTGGGCGAAGGCCAAGAAGTCAAGCAGAGTTCCTCCTATACTGCTTTGATCAAACAATGGATTGAGCAAACCACGCTTTTTAATCATGCTCGATATGTATCTGCAGTATTCTTACCGAATCAATGCTTATTGTGAAAATTTTGATTAAGTGAAATAATCGAAGGAATATGGCATCAATTAGATGTAAGGTATGTTTCAATTAATATAGTTAGAGATTTTGAAATACAAATTCATGCCCCATAGACTGCTCAAACTTTTTAACGATGTCAGAGTTACTGCAGACATCAGAACCATGATGACAAGAGTATGTCAAACAAACTTTTATATTACAGCAAAAATAGAGCCTTTTTTCCATTAATGTTTTAGAGCCCGATTTACATTGACTAAAATTGAACCGGAAGAAGATCACGCCTATCTAGCGCCGCCGAATATTCAACCAAGTTTATAATAAACGATTGTACGTCGCTGAAGCTCACTGATAATTTTTTGGTGTTCGCTAATCATTTATTTAGCAGCATTCTGCCGACTGAAGTTTTAGAGAATTAGCAGCGTCAATGTAAAAGATATAATTATTGCGTTCCTCTACTATTGGAAGAGAATGAAAATTGCCAAGAAAATTTAACGTTATATATAGATTGCCTCTGTAGCCAATTTTAATAACTAACGCAAATGCTGAAGCATCTTCATGAAGATCGTCACAGAATAGTTATACATTTATGCCATTTTTTGCCTTCAAAAAGAGTTCTGAAAAATCAAATTACATAGACTTGTGGTTGCTTTATATGTGCTCAATAAGATTGACCCTCAATTGGTTAGAACAGCATATCGACTGAAAAACTTATGGTCTTGAGTTCAAGTCCTATTGTGCACATTTTTTTTACATGGCGATTTGATTGAGCGTTTATTCATTTCGTTTATTGTAAGCTTCTCAGAAGATAGATTTAGTGTGACATTGAGAGTTGTAAAGTACAAAGACTTGTGAAATAATTGCAATTCGTAAATTCGTTTCGATTAATTCAATCATCAAACTCAAAGTTGATCGATCACCGAGAGAGTCTCAACAGGTCCAGCATCGGACAAAGTGTTGATTTCAAGTGTGTCATCTTTCATTGCAAAAAGTTAAGTGAATCCCCGGAAGAAAATGAAAATTTCATATGATTAAACATGCAATTCAAATCGACTTTCAATGAATACAGGACTTTGATTCTTTAATCATTTTCTTACTAAGTTAATTTCTCAGTATTTTTTTTACTGAGAACTGAGATCGAGTTTTTCACAAACTTACAGCTACATAGAAATAGATAGGCCTATTGCAGTATTCATCTTCTCCTCCATTAATTTCAAAATAAGGTAGCAGTAGTTTCTTTCAGACCGTTATGAACCCAAAGTTTCATGACAAGATCGTTCAAGTTCATGCAGCATGAATTCAGTTGACAACATATTCTTATCATCGAGTCACAAAAATTATATTCACCCATCGACTAGCCTGTATCAATATGCAAATTCAATTGTATATGTTTACGGACTTTTATCATTCAAGCTCTTTTTGATCTTACAATTCGCGCACATCGCTTCACACAATTAAAATGATGTATACGAAATGTGAGAAATATCAATGGAGACTGGATCTTGAAATAAACTTTAAGTTGCACCGGACCGAATGATGTGGGTTCTGAATCCAAATTCAGTGTCACGAGTAAAATGGATTTTCTGGCAGAGGCAGCGGAAGTAAATACATGAGTGAATTGCTACTCCTCAGAATGTTTTAGGCACACGCGTAAGCAAAACTTATTAAACAACCAAAGAATCGAAATTCGAAGAAACAAAATATCTAGTGCATCGGAAAGTTTCTAACAATTTCGTTGCATTGCGCAAAAGCGTACACGAAACTTTCCTATTTATTATACATGTAAGATAAATAAGATGGTGAATAATGAATGCACATTCGGCAACACTTTGATGGAAAATGCATATATATCAGTAGACTGCATTAGTGAGCCTTCTGTGGGATTAAACTTTGATGCAAAAGTACATGTATTTCAGGGACGTCGCCAAGATGTTTCGAAGAGAGGGCGGTCTTGGTGGTGAAGGTGTACACACATCATGAGTCATGACAAATGAACAATTTCCGTCATTTTCTTCCTGAGGTTTCTTACATCCAGACAAGCATTTGCAGAGACCGTTTCATTCTCCTGCTTCGTCGCACCTTTGCCCTAATGTCCTTTTATCACGCTTGCTTTGTAGACGGTCATCAGATGCTTGAGGCTTGTGATGCCGTGCCAAAAATGTGAGAGTTTGACATTCACAGTTGTATTCCGATACTCCAATATATTTGGATGTCAAAGCTCTTATCTCGAAACTTGTCGTCATTCCACGCCTCTAATGAGCTGTATTGTAAGCGGGACCAAAACACATGTTTGTTGATTGAAACTGTCATTATCTGTCGGTGGATTTTGCAGGGAACCATAAAGCACAGAAGAGAATGCACCCATGGCTAGTATACTTACCATCAGCAGTGAAAGGGTTAAACTGCGTTTCATCGGCAAAACAATATTATCTGGAAGATCAGGCGTCGCTTCACATTGGTTTATAAACACTTCAAAATTGTAAGCGGTTATCACATATCATTAATGGCGATGAATTGTGAGACCGTGGATGAATCGGGAATTGTAGCGGCGATAATTGATTGCATGGATATTATGTTGATATTGAATTCAAAGGTGCATAGCCGCGCTGATGATTGAGGGACTTTGACAAGCGTTTGAGCAATGAAATATTGATTTTCTATAGTTGACAATCACACGGTGTTCAGAACAAGAAGTCTTTCATATATCCATTAATAATAGCCTTTATTTGTCCAACAACAATGATTCTGTAGACGTACAATATTGACACAATTGAAATTAATACAAGTTTTAAATTACGCGACATGTAGACGAACCACAAGAAGTCAAAGATACACACAAAAATTTATCTAGCGAAGCGTATAAATGAGTTGGCTAAACGGACAGTCTTTGCCTTCGGTGGGCGTAGTGGGCATGTCTTTCGTAGGCACCTACCACGTGGAAGAAAAAATCCTCTGAGCGGGTGACTAGAATCACCAACAACTTTACGAAAAAGGGACAGACACAATTTGTCAACGACATCAAATAATGCCGGGGAAATATCCTTGACAATAATTTTAGATACTCTCTTCTCAACACCAGACATCTTCCAATGCAGGTATTCCGGTGCGTTAACAAACACTGGGCAGCAATATAAGATAGTGGATCGGACAAATGCAAAATACGCTCTCCTTAAAGTAAAATCATCACAACCTGACTTCCTCAAATTCCAAATAATGAACAACCTCCTTGAGGCACAGGCAACAATGGTGTTAACATGCTTGTTCCATTTCATATCGTCAGATATGTGAACTCCCAAAAGTTTCAGGTGCGATACGGTTTGAATAACGGCTCCATCTGTCAGCTCAATTGGGAGAACACTTACGTTTTTGCGAGTAATGATGTTCATCACTTTACACTTAGAAAAATTTATTCTGAGTCCAATAGATGATGACCACGACTGAATATGATTAAATTCCTCCTGTAAAAGGTCTTCGTCTGCGGATCGAATAAAGTGCAACAATGTCAAGTCATCTGCGTACATTACTACCGACGTGTTAGGATACAAGGTTTCGAAGTTATCAACAGACATACAGAATAATAGCGGTCCTAAAATACTTCCTTGTGGAACTCCCATTGGGACAGAATACAAATGAGAAAAAGAAGATGAAACACGGACACACTGACTGCGATTAGAAAGAAAACTTTTGATCCACTGGGTTACAGATTCGGTAAGTCCAAACTTGACACATTACGCTAAGATTAATTCATGCGAAAGCAGATCGAACGCCTTAGCAAAGTCAATCGTCAATAGACGGACGATACCTGAACCATCATCAAGGAATTTTAACACACTTTGATATAAGAGCGTCATTGCTACGGCTGTCCCTTTGCTGGGCAAATACGCGAATTGACGTGAAGAGATGTCTTCACGAATACGAGGAAGAATCAATTTATGTGAGACCAACTTCTCCAAACATTTTGCCAAAATCGGAAGTAAAGATATTGGTCGATACTGGTTTACTGTCGTTGGAGATGAGCATTTTGGGACAGGTGTGATAATAGCACATTTGAAGCAATGGGGAACTGTTTTCAAACTTAGACTCCGATTGAATAATTCGGTTATGGCTGCAGATAACAGGTCAGAAAAATCTCGGAATATCCAGTGAGGTAAGCCATCTATTCCGGGGCTCTTCTTTTTGACTTTGCTGAGAACAGATGATACCTCATCAACAGAAAAAGTCGTGACAGAATGACGTTCGTCGCTTGCGCTTGATTCCGATGATTCGTAAAAGACTTCAGACGAAGGCTGAGGCACATGCGATTGACCATAACAGGAAGAGAAATAGTCAGCGAGTTCATGAGCAGAGAATGGAATATCAACACATGGTACTCCGCATCTTGCGACGTACTTAATAGCATTCCACATTTCTTTGGAATTACCAGCTGAAATAGTTGATTGAATGTAGTTCTGCTTTAAGAAAGCGCAATGTTTATTTACTTCGCCCTTAAGTCTTGCATATTTCTGCATTTTCCCTTCTTTGTGTGCTCTGTCTCGGTTGTTGATCAGCAGTTTCAATGAGCCTCGCATCCAAGGAGGATCCGTTGATCTTATGCGAATAATTCGTTTGGGGAAGCACCAATCAAATAACGCGTACATACAGCTCTGGAAAAGAGTCATCGTCGAGTTAATATCCGATTCTGACCGAACCAGACTCAACCAGTCATACTTTTGAATTTGTTCACAGAAGAAAGCCTTATTGTAATTAGTCACTTTTCGAATACTCTTCTTTGAGATAACCGGTGTCAATTGGGAATTGGACCAAACAACAACCACATGATCTGAATTGCCCATTGGACCATAACATTGAGGAGGGTTCTCATTCGCAATATTTGGAAAAAATTTGGTCAAGGGTGTTATCGCCTCTTGTTTTGAAATCCACAAGCGCCTTGGTGCCAGTGACTTGACTGATTTCATCAGTATAGTGGCGCAGATCATTACTATCCCCAGCGATCACGATTCTTACGTCAGAGGAGTTAAGAATAGATGAAAATGTGAAGTCAATTATGTCAACGATGCAAGATATGGCAGCTTCGTGCTCAGACGGGTTATTCCAAAATGGATGATATATCGCTATGAATGATAAATTAGGCAGCACAAATGGAAGAATCTCTGAATTGCAAGATCCCAGTGAAGGTACATCGAAAGAGGACAGCACTGCCGAATTGAGAAATTCTCGCACATAACACAGTATACCACCTCCAGCTCGATTGCGGTCTTTTCGGATGATACGATAATCTCTACAAGCAACTGCAATGTCAGGAATCGAGTCATCGAGCCAAGATTCACACAAGACAGCGATATCTGGCGTAAATTCGGAAAGTTTGATAGATATTTCATCGACTTTGTTGACAATAGATCGAATATTAGTTATTAATACATTGGGAGGTCGACGTGAAAATGAGGATTTTTTGAAGTTGGTAATAGACACATTGCGTAATGTACGATAACGTGGTTGGTGGGAAGCGAAGGAAGAGATTGCAGATCGGCGGTGAGAAATGATGACTGGGATAGGTCGTTCAAGGACAGTTGAATACGAAGATTGAGTGCGCGGAGAGGCCCCATTCTGTTGATCGCCATGTGGCGAGTCTTCCCCTTCTTGAGTTGTGACGTCATCAGCAGTCAGCGGTGGGAGGCGTTGGATCTTCAGGAACCACAGCTTGCGTCTAATACGCCTTGGTAAGGAGAAATTGGGAGAACGCAGTTTTAGCAGGTCTTCGCGAGAGTAGCACAGGCGCTGCGATGATAGGGAAAAGTTTGGTATTTGGCTAGAGGACTGACAACTGACAAGGGGATGAATCATGCTGATTTATACTGCAGAAGCGCAAATGTGATGAAGCACAATAGAGATTTCGCCAAGAATCGGAGTTAATCCACAAAAACGATGAAAAATCCCGAATCACGGACAAACAGTATGCGAAGGTGAATAATACACTCAGCACCAATAACTGGAAGGGTTGAGTTTGGTATGTCGATAGCACACTGACAGCCGAAAGAACTGAGACTAAAGGGTTCGCCTTTGCCGCCGATGAACGCCACGCACGAGACACGACCGCCCCGGCAGACGCTAAGGAAGCGAATGAATTTGCCATCAATCTTGTCTTTGATCTATTAAATAGTCCGAGCTGGATGAGGGGAGTTTTACATCTCTTTACACTTTACAAAAATGATCAAGACACAATCAAGCTAGTGAAGACATGCATGCAATCATCATGCATTGCTGCAATTCCTCTTATGCATATTTTCTGTCCGGCTCCAGAGAGATCTCGCAGAAGCGATTTCGAGAAACCAAAGTTTGGAACATTTAAGTTTGGCAAGAATTCTATCCACTATTTTGGAGCTAGTTTTTGGATTAGAATTCCTCCGAAAGCTCCAGCCTGCCACCACAAATCAGCAATTGCCTTAGAAGCTATTCGGAAATACATATGGAGGTCAAGTGGAACAGCTATGTGAAAGTTTTGATTTTCATTTACTTGTGATTTACTCTTACTTTTACTTGTATTTCATTTCTTTTCGAATGTTATCATGCTGCATTGTAGTCACATGTAAGATTTTGCCGTGAATGCTCTCTCTCTTGAAAGTTTTCTGCCACTGTTCGCTCACAGATTCATTCACAAATTATTTTCAAAACAAAAATCCGTTCATCAAAAGATAATTTGCGAGGCATTGCTACACATCAAATAATTTAGCTGTAAATTGCTACTCAGATACAAAGATATCTTCATATTTTAAAATCATGATCTATAGCTACATTTGAGATTGGATGTGATATTGTTATCTACTTTAATGTTAGATGTCTACCACTAAATGGTCAATAATATACAAAAATAATTGTGTTTTATGAAAATATATATTTAGATGTCTATGCATATCGAAATATCCCTATGACTCCTAGATAGGTTAACTGTTATGCCTATAATAAAGGCATCAACAAGAAGCGGAGAAAACTAACCAGATGTACTAAATGTTTATCACAATGTCAAATAAACTCAATTTCAACTATGTTGGTTTCACCGTCACACTTAAGCTTCATTTTTTTGTTGCTTGGGGCCCTAGCAATAAGAAAATTTTGATTGTTCGTGAATTGAAGAACGTGAGAATTTTCCACTGTCTGTTGAGGTTCAGGATAAATGTCGTCGCGAATTTCATGATCAGTGCTTGTACTTGCAGTGCCATGTAAAGAGCTCTGTAATGATCGGTTCATTGAAAATGATTCGTCATCGGTGCATCGTTTTCTGAAGTAGCTGTCAAGGCTTCTGGGATTTTTGTGTCACGTAATTTTGCATATTTTCTCTTTCTTGAACCCTTTGTCTCGCAGTCGATTAATGACAGTCGCTTTGATCGAATGGTTTGTGTATCGCTTTGAGAGTTTGGATTCCTCGTCGGAAATGGTGCTCATCATTTCACCCAAAAGATTTTTCCCTGTGACTGCTTTCTGGTAGTACCACAATCCTGCCTCAATCATTTTCTCATTTTCTATAGGTTTGGGCCACATTTTGTTAATCCCACGATCTTCTAATTTTCTTTTATAAAGAAGAAATGCAATAATTGGACATTTGTTCGGCTGATCTCTGTCCTCATACATTTTTGCTTGCTTCATATCCGAAAATTCCTTTGTATTCAAAGACGCTTTGACATTCTTTGACAATAGATTTTCATTTATTTTGAGATATGTTTTATTGTTTGAGTCACAACATAGAACAAAGCTGGAGATCGTAAATTCACGCATATTTTCTCGTCCACGCATTCCGAAATGGTACTCGGTATCAAACCAAATTTCTTTCTGGAGCCTGTCAGGTGTTCTTCTGTGAAAGTATGTTGAAAGAAGTCTGAAGTCATCTTCGCTAATTTCAGATGTTTGCTGCGGTGGTGGCGGTCCGCTCTGCAAAAAAATGACCCACCATTGAAGCCAGGATGTTGTTTTCAGTTTGAAACATAACTCCATTCAAAATGTTGACGCTTCGATTAACTGGCACCTGTGTCAAATAGCGATGTATACCAGCTCTTATACATATGAGAGTACGTGACGAATAGTAGGATCCATCTTTCTTTCTAAGTTGACTATAGTAGAATCGGAGATATGAAGATAGGACACTCACAGACATAGTTTCAATATTGTCTGGTAAGTTCTTCGATGACAAAAATTGTTTTAACTTTCTAGAATATGATTTTGTTTGTTGTGTTGTTGACTGAACTTTCATTTCTTCTTCTATTCTGTTCATTTCCGCTTGAATTTGATTACCTAACTCAGGATATTCTTGTTGTGGAACGATATCTGCTTCTGGGTATGTTACTTGATCCCTTTCTCTTGTAATTTCTGCTGTGCTACTGGTCAAATTATTCAGTTGTTCACTGGTGAGACCTGAAATGATACCAGTCAGCACAAATTCATAATTGATGGGATCCATACTTAATAAATCCTCTTCAAACATGTTATCATCAAATTGCTCATCGGCATGCATCGTCAATTCAGACTAAAAATGAATCTATAACAGTGATTTTGTATCATTGAAGCATGCATTCCTAGATAGATATCAATGTCCTAGGCTAGGAGTCTTCGTCAATTAAATCTACCTAGATATTACATTTGATTTGCATATTATTGACTGATGCATATTATTGACTAATAGTATATTTTAACACATGAAACATATTATTGACTGATAGTGAGTGTCATAGCATTTTACATTTCAAAGTAGATAACAATAGAAATATAGACTTCTCTTTCGGTCAATGATATGCAAAATAATCGGGCACTTGGTGCCCTCTTATTTTGCTATATTATTGACCTCACGATCAGTCTATATTCCTACATTATAGCAATGTTATTGCGATGTCTATACGACAATGAAAATGTAGAACGAGCGGAGCGACTTCAATGAGTATAGACATCGTATTAATATCACTATTGTTGAATATAGACATCGCAATGAAACATATGAATATTCAAAACAAATGAATGAACCAGGACATGAATTTACACAGATATGAAGCCAAGATATCCATGAAATGAAGATGTATCATGGTATCATTGATGTTTTCGTTTAACAACAGGTGCATATATTGTTATAACTTCAGTATGTAAATCATACCACATTTGAAATGCAGAGTGATCACAAAGTCGTGCAAATGAAGAGTATGTGGCATATTTTATATGTCGATATCATTGCTAGCGATAGCTAGGTCACCTAGCCATTTCACTTGCGCGACTTTATGATCACTCTGTATCATATGCAGAGCACGCTACAAAACTATACCAAAAAATGTTCTGGTATGCATCCTTCGTATGTGATTGTTAACGAGCGATTTACAGCATAGTCTCACTAGCTGAAAGAAAGCCGAAAAGTCGGATTTCTATGGTCACGCCCTTCAACCTCTCCCTTCCCTAAAGGAAAATAGCCAACAGAATCAATGCATGAAGAACTAAATGACTGTATCAAGTCAATGGAAACAACTGGCGGCTCTGTAAATTTAAGTGACGAAAGAAAAAACATTCTACAAACGTTTTCCTCATTACCTATCGATCATTATGAAGTGAGCTTCAGGAAATCAACTATTAGATTGCATAAATGAGTGGATCAAAAGAAATCTCTTCATAGAAATAGTCGCAGTTGAATTTTGAAAGAGAAGAACGAAAACATCCTTTGCATTTCACTCTTTATTTATTGGATATTCACAAAGAGAGACTCGATGTGGAAAAGGTTGAAGCCATTACTTTCCGAGAGCGCTTGGGGAGTACATTAAAGGTGCTATATTGCTGCGCATATACATGTAGTATTCACGATATTAGTAAAAATGTAGCATAAAAGCTGAAGATAGATATATTCATTATCTTTATCAAATTGCATGACATTTTCCAGAATGTTTACGAGAACATGTACCGGATGAAGTTGCTGCTTGGAACTTCTACAGCAAACAAACGAAGTCTATTGAAATCCTCAAAGATAATGTTCTGCAGAAGGTATATTTCCATGTGAAAGATGAGGTGAGTGACGAGAAGGCATCATTGATCGTGCAATTTTTAATGTTGTTATTGTCCGTCACAAACTACAGCAACTCAATCGAATGTCATCAAACTCAGTTTTTAATAATGAAGTCGGAGAGCTCTCACGTGCGGCTTTTGTCGTGGCGTAGATGAGTTGGCTGTTAACCCATTCGTACCCATGCAGGCTAAAATCTTATTTTCATAATTAGTATTATATCATGGATTTTAAGGGCAGACATATCAGACATAGACGACGGCAGCTGAGCGATGCTGTCTGATATTTCTGCCCGCAGAATCCATGTAATAATGCCGTTGAATGTTGCTCTTGTTGCGATGTCTATGAGTATAGGAATAGCATCCACTTTTAGAGGACATAAATGTATAGATTCCGAGGATGCGTTAGCGTCCCAGGAGTTTTGTATCTATGTCCGATAAAGTATACCAGAACATTGCATTGTTGTAGAATCGATTTCAGAATCCATTCTTTACTTGATCGAATCCATTGCCCGGGAAAATCTCAATAGATAGGGATTCTATCGCGGATATCTATGGTCCTAATAATGTGGCATATTATGTAATTGATAGAGGATAGCTACACGATTCTCTGGGATATAGAGAGGGAAATTATTTGATGAATTCAGAGGACTTTAGCCCTAGGGATATATCAAATAATTTCACGAGCTATGTCAGAGAATCGTGTAGCTATCATCTAACCGTTATACCCTTGTCACACTAGGGATGCGTTCTCACGGAGATAGCCTGGTTAGCTATCATCTAACCGTTATAAAGTGTACCAGATTATTAGGACCATAGATATCCGCGATAGAATCTCTCTCTACCAAGATTTTCCCTGGGAACAAATTTTATCAAATATGGAAGGGATTCTGAAATACGATTCTACAACTATGTAATAATCTGGTATACCTTATGACGGATAGAGGATAGCTATGCGATTCTCTAGTACATAGCTCGTGAAATTATTTGATATATCGCTAAAGCCTTCGGGATTCATCAAATAATTTGCCTTTCTATTTCCCTGAGAATCGCATATCCATCTTCTCCATTACATAGAAGGGTATATTATTGGTATTCTAAGTCATGGACTCCTCGTCTAAGTCAATGAAGATGAATGAATCAAACAGTGATTCTTAGGAATGATAGTCTGTACTCATTAGATATGGATATGTAATGAGTTTTGCTCTAAAATTCTGATTATTGTATAATTTCTATGGACTTTCTACAATGAAGATACATTACCTTTCAAATGACAGCTTGGTCGGCGCGCAGCGCCAGACGATTTAGGCTGATCATTTGAAAGGCAATATATGCATTGTTACTGAACTTAAATCTATGACATCAAAAATCCAACATTTGGATCAGTAAAACACTCAAATCTATGATATTTCCGCCATAACCTATGCAGCTCAGAACATAGAAGTATGTAAAGCTTGAGATATCTATGAGTCCAAATTGTGAAACATATGAATCATCTCAATGTCATTTTCACTGGGAATGCGAAGATGGACGGTGAAATGGTCCTACCTCAATGGTATTACATAGCAAATTAGACGGCCTTAATCATGCAATTGGGGCCGTCTAATTTGGAATTGGAGATATATAAACGACTTTCATAGAAAAATGACAAGTGAAATATCGGCGGACAACCCTACTTACTGAGTAACAATGCAATTCAATGTAATTCAGCGGACAATAATACAGGAATACCGTCCTTTAACAGACAGTAATGGCAGAACACACCTCAGCTATGCCTGTACTGTCCGTTTTGAAAAGGACGGTATTTCTATATTACAAGTTGTGACAAAAATTATTGAGATCAATTCAATGAACGACTTTGCTATTATCGATGATAATTTTGAGACATAAAAGCTCAATTTTAATCAAAGATGTGATGGAAATGAATAAAAGTACCTTTCTTCAGAACATTCTAATTTCTCATTCGAGTCAGTCAACGAAACACCTATCACATAATTTCAAATCTGGTGAGTAGGCCTAGGACATGGCATTGCCAAACAGCATCGACACCTCGAAATGTTAAGAATTCCTTTGTTTCTTGGGATAATTTGGACTCGTGTTGTTGATCAGAGATGGATTTGTTTTAGCCGCACCAGGTCACATCTTGGATTGTTTTCTCACCCGTTCTCGGTCCAGGCTTCAGCACATATTCAAACTCATTTATTCAGCTCTCTTTGACGATTTCTGATTGAGATTGGCGCTGTTTTTGAGAAGTAAATTCCGTTCAAGGCGTGAACCCATGTCAAACACAAGTAGCAGTGCTGCAGTTTTTCCTGGATAAACAAGTCAATGCCAACCTCCTGTTAAATGTTCAATATCTCCAAGTGTTAAATGTCTCTCCCTACAAGACCGCCAATGGGCGCCACACTTCACCGACAGACACTGATTTTGCTGGACTAACTGCTCTGCAAGCGTCAGCGGACTTAACGGACGCGGACGGCATCTTTGTCTAGCGGAAAGTGGTCAAACGGGAAAGAGTTTCGTTATCATGCTGTGTTCAGAAGTCATTGAAAACATTAGCACTTGTTTCTCCGAACAAAATTCGTGTTTGGGTGCAAAACCTGGTCAAAACATTCGGTGCAATTTCTAATAGTGAACGTCTGTAATGCCTCGTTGCATGCACGTTTGCATACTCGTATCTATGATAATCAGCGATAATCATGGGATATAGCAATCGGAGAGACTCAAAAATGTTTGTCAGACAATTGCTAGAACGCTACTTTACCACGACACATCAAATGTTACACCGTAGATCTGTTATTTCATCTTCTCTCATGAAAGTCTCAATAATTTTTAGTCACACCTTACACTATCAGATTCCCTGGTTGATATCTGTAGTTGACCATTGGGGATGGAAATGAAAATGCAATCCCAGGCTTTGTTACTCAGGAACTAGATGAGTGAAATGAGGTTGATGAACTAGTCCCCGGATGCTCCTGCAATTGGTAATCCACTGAAGCTCTTTTATCTCTCCTCCTTTTGTCTTACCGATCTATGCTCCGGGTGTCCTTGTGACTTGTAATTGCACATATCTCTTCATCCACAAATCCCAAATCCTTGAATTTGTTGGTCGGAGACAATGGTTTGCATACTCCTTAGAGATTTTTAGATATGCTATTCATCAGTGCTCCTAAATAGCCCTTTCCTAATACTTCATTCTTATAATAGCAGTTTCCATTTTTCATATTATCACACGGTTATGGAAACAAAGTAGCTTACCACAATCTTTGATTTTCAACTACATGGATTCATGGATTCCCGGGAAAGTTGCTATATTTCATCTACGCTGCCACTGATTCCTTCTGGGCACTTCATTAAGTTTCTAAGATAACCTGGCGCTCTTTCCAACTCGACTTTCGAATAGATCAGGAAATAGATTCAATATTACAGTAAAACAAAGTCAAAATCCGCTTGGCATCATCTATTTGGAAGATCGTGATCGTGATGTGGTCTATTCATAGATTATTAAGTAGGGCCTAGACATCAGATGACAACTTGTATCATGGATGTGCTAATTTAGAAGTCTATGGACAATACATATTCATAATATATAGATGCAGCCCTGTAGATGAGGGTGATGATGCAATACAGCCCGAGGGCAGCGCAGCTGCCCAAGTGCTTGCATTATCGCCCGATGTCTACGGGCTGTATCGATATCATTACCCTCACTGCCATATTGCCCGCAAAAGTCCGTTCTATTTCAATGGACTGCCATATTGCTCGCCAGAATCTGCAATATTTCCCGCTAGATATCATGGCTATTATATGGTATAATTAAATTTCTATACCTCACACGTCCATGGTATTTTGAATTCATTCCATTAAATAAGTAAGTACATTCAAGGTAGACGAGAAAGAGAAGAAAGAACAGTTGTTAATAACGACTTAGAATGCTCCATATCAATAACTTTGAACAAAGTATGATTTCTGGTGCTAGTACAGAAGAGTTACAATTTCTTCAAGATTTTTCCCCATTTATTGACCAACAGGATCAATGGAATCAATGGACAGGCCTGAAGAAAGATGATACCAACTTTTTGGACAGTCTATTAACAGATGTTGACTTGGATTTAGATGTCGAAATTCCAGAATTTCATGATCTAGACGAAATCACAGTCCAATCGCTTGATGAAATGGAAAAGGACGAAGTTCCGAAATCGACTTCTTCCCAGACACTGTGTTACTCAACTAAATTCAAAGACTATCTGAATTCAAAAGGACTTCCAAATACCATCGAAAGCATGCCGTTGCGTTATCTTAGTCAGTATCTCAGATTATTCTATTCATCGTAAAAGAAAGATGACAACACTTACTATATGCTCCAGCCACTCTCGGTTGCATACGAGCAGCTATCAATCGATACCTTACATCAGCCCCGTGGAATCGACAAATAAATATCATGACAGACAGAGAATTCAAGCCTGCCAACAATATGCTGTCTGCAATGGCTAGCAAGTATCTCAAATCTCCGGCGTCATGCAATAACAGCTACAAATCATTACCAAAAAAAGATCTAGGAGCACTTGGAACATATTTTGACAGATCAAACGCCAAAAAACTTCAAGAGGAAGTGTTTTTCAATATTCTTTATCACAAGGGGTATCGTGGGAGAGAATGGATAAGAACATAAAAAATTTCAAATCTCAACATTCACACGGACGAGTGCGGAATAGAATATGCGGATTTAGAAATACCAGCTTTCTCCACAAAAATACAAAGGCCTCGGTTGTTGAAAAAAGCTGTTCCAATAACAAGCAAAGCCTCATTTATTCAACACCTCAACAGAAAAAACGTTGTACAGTAGAAGCAATCAAATTTTATTTCTCAAAAATCCCTTCCAACGTTGAAGTATTATTTCCTCTCGAAAAGAAACATTTCAACTATTCCGACAAATACTGTTACTATCCCAAACAAGTATTGGGTAAGAATACTCTTGGTAGTATGATGAAAACTATTTCCACCAACGCAAACTTATCAAGACTTTATACCAATCAATGTGTGAGAGCAACATGCGTCACCCAGTTGGCAAATAAAGGATTTTCAATATCCGAATATATCTGTTTGTATATCAAACAAATTGAGTCAAGCAAAAAGCAAGAAATGTCAAACGCCTTGTCTGAAAGTATGTCAATACAGGAACATGAACCTCAATATTGTGAACAGTCAAATAGAAATGTTAATATGGTCAAAACGGAACAATCAACGGAACGCATTTTTAGTAACTGTCTATTTTCTAGTTGCACCATTAACATTATTCATTTCTATGACTTCCAAAGCTATCGAGAGTGACATACATTATTTATTATATTTCACACATTTGCTGCAGCGGTCTTCCAGCCAAGCTTGAATGTGAGAAGTCTCACTAAATGACGCCAAATTTCCGAAGCTGTAATACTAAACAAAGCTGATTGAAAATCAGTATAATGCAACTGCAAGCTTTCATATGCAATCTTTAATGTCATTTTATAACTGAGTCATTAAAACTTTCAAATCAGAGCTTGTGGCAGCATTGCATCTCTAGTTATCTCCAGAGAGCTGCATTACTAGCATAGAGTAAGTATATTTGGTAGAGTAGGAACTCGGTATTAAATACCCAATGTGCACACAGTTTAAGAGTTGCATCTGTAGCATAGAGTAAGTATATTTCGTAGAGTAGCAACTCGGTATTAAATACCTAATGTGCACACAGTTTTTGTTTTATTGAATGAACTCGTTTTGAGACACTACCGCATGTGAGATGTGCACATTCTTGAAGTTTTGATGATATTCCAAAGAACTGACTGATCATGATAGCAATACAGAAGGAATGATAGTATTTTACATATCCTTCGTGTATATTTCATGATCACGTTGGAGAGGCAACATAGTTTGTTAAATTAGTAAGTCGATGGGTCACTATTTATTACTTTAATGCTCAGCCTTACTAACAAGAGTAGTTCTTCAGCGTGATGGTATCACAAAACCTTCCCTTGAAAGAACAAAATATCACAATCAAATACAAAGATCATAATTAATTTTAAAGGATGTAGATATTGTATTCGTATGCTAGAAGACAGTACAAAGAAGAAGCAGAAATACAACAAGTCAAAATTTGAAGTTCTTCAGCCACAGGAGAGCCTCATTGGAGGCCTGGTGCAGATGTTTCAGTCCGCCACGGAAGGATTTGATTGGACAGTTCTCCACGATGTGTGACATCGTCTGCACCTCTCCACAGGTGCATAAAGGGGATTCCCGAGCTCCCTAGCAATGTAGAGAATCCTTACAAGGGCCGGCACTTGTTCTGAAACGTTTCAGCAGGGTCCACTGGTCTCGTTGGAAATCAAAACCAGGGATCTGCATTGTTGGGTCGTCCATCAGGAATTTATTTTGCACATTGCTGTTCTACCAACTCTCCTTCCAAGCCAGATTCAGGTCGAATTTTGAACAGGGTTTTTTCTCCAAATCGGTTGGCGGGAATTCAATCGGAGGGCAGGTGGGTTCCGTAGGTCTTCGTGAATTGGAAGGTCGGGGTTGCGTTGAAGCTTCTTCAGGAGGTTTGATGTTGCCTTCTGTCTTCGGAGTGCTGGAGGGGGACCGGATTGTGCCGCTAATGGTGCGCATGGTTTGGTTGAGCTGAACATCGATTGCGCTGCAATGAGTGGAGTTTTTCCAAACTGCTGCGCTGTATTCAGCGGCAGAATAACACAGCGCAAGAGCAGAGGCTCGTAAAGTTTCAGCATTGGCTCCCCATGTCGTTCCTGCCAGCATACTTAACAGATTGTTTCTTGTTCTCACTTTGGCTGAGGTCTTCTGGAGGTGGTAGATGTAGATGGGTCCACATGACTATTCAGATTCAAGAAGTAAAACATGCAGTCAGTGAATCATAAAATCACACCTCTGAAAATGGAATTAAAACTTGAAAATTCAGCGAGGAAGCAGAATAACATCTCAACTTTTCCATTGACTTGCATTATAATCATGAAATTTTCCTGAATATCCAGCTCAATTTGTGCTTCCAATAAGCTTCATACTACTTACAAAGTGGTTTCACGTCAGTAGTATGTAACACACAAGAATAATTTGCAAACATCTAGCTTCTTAAAAAGTGAATCTTTAATCGGCAGGAACGCAATCTCTGCAGAAAACTGAATATTTTGACATAAAAATTTTCACTGTTTGCCGACATTTTTTCAGTCGGCACTCAACTTACTGTATATTACTCTATGGACTGCTGATTTTTGTGTGATTGACAGTCATAGAAAGGACTCTGCAGGTATGGACAGTGGTTATCAAGATTGGCGACTTCACCACGACAAATAACGCAGTGTCACTTTCATCACAAACATTGAATGATCTATTTTAGATACATGCAAATGGAAGGGTAAGCCCTTTTTGACTGATTGCAGTGAATTAGCAATAATCGATGTGAAAACGAACCTCATCGAGTACCTACGGATATTTCCTGATCTTCTACCTGAAGCAACTTTCTATCGAAGTCCAGGCCGTGGAAGTGTTTCGGAAGGTGTAGTCGTCTCCCCTTTCGTTCTTTTGATGTGCTTCCTTTAAGGCTTAGCTCCCGTCCTTATTTGTGTGACTTTCCACCGAAACTTGGCCCAATGAAGATCAATTCTATGACCTATTTTGGAAATTGCCGCTTTCCAAACATTTTTTGATAACTTTCAATAACGCTCCAATCTTCAATTTGTGTGGTATTCTATGCTGTAGGCATCAATCCTTTCATCCTGTCATGATTGTCAATTGTACCATAATAGTATTAGACATACAAATACTCCTTAATTGTGTCATTTCTGAAATAATAAATGATTAGTATTTAATATTTAACTTTGTATTTGATGGCTATGTTGTAGCTGACAATCACGATATGATTGATAGACTGCTGTTCGTAAACTGCTGTACTCGATTTGAAAATGAATGCGTTTGATTGGAGTGCATAATTGAAGTTAAAAAAGTACTTTCAAGAGAGTTCATATGTCAACTTGAAATGAAACTGAGCCGTTAATGAAAGGGTTGGCTTGGCGATACACCCCCAAATACACCCCCTTTGTAGAATTGTGCCGTAAAAATCTTTGACATAGTAGGTTCTTAGAAAGCTGAGTTTTGCTAATCAAATCAAGTGAAACATCTCATGAAAGTGATTGGAGATCCTCCCATGAGATCAAAATCACAGGCAGACTTGAATCAGATGACGATTCATCAAGTGTTGCATTTGCTGTTGATCAAAATGATGAGTTTCGTTTTTGACATTTACTTTCTGAAGTTTTGTTGCTTCCTTTGCATTCCTACTGACCTACCCATCTGAATATGCAAACTCGTACCGTTCGTGAACATAATTTAATCTCTCCCCCACACAATCGTTTCCCATGTGTTTTACTCAAGACTTAACCTTCAATCAAAAATTAGTTTTGTGTCGAAGCAAATCTGCTGACTATTGTGTTCAAGATGGTGTGCGCAAACTGTTTGGAGTCTTTCTATAGCCATTGTCTTAATTGCTTCAGATCTCTGCATCCTCCAGCCTTCTTGAGATCATTGTCTAAGTTATTTTGACTCAAGTGAATTCTGTTAATGTATACGTGACCCCCTACATTCATGTTTGTATGTGTTTCTGTTAATATACTTTGCATGTGTTTCAATTTCAAAGAGACCCAATTTCTCTGTTATGTCCAATTATCCTATCTTTCCTTAACAAGCTGAACGGTCGAAACATCTGTCATCATTCGATAAATTACTGCTGAATGACATTTTTGAGAATTCTTCCTGAAAATTGTTGATTTCATTTTGCAGTCAATTCTGAGAGATGAGGTGAAAGACATGTTTAAATACGAAGTGGATCGAACTTCCCCAAGTACCAAGCTCCGAGATCTCCTTCTCTGGTCGAAGGAAATAATTGAAGATATAAAATATCAGCGAAAAATCGCTTCGAATTGGCTTGGAGCTTTCTTGGTCCGTGGATGGTTCGCCTTCAACATCATCGCCATCTTTCTCAGTGTCATCATAGCAATCGTCATCCTGGCATCCTGGACTGAAGACACTTCATCTACTATCTCGTGAGTTCTGCAAACATTATTTCAAGTTACTTTGATCTTAGTAAAGCGCTTGATTAAGTTCGTCATGATCCTATCAGATCTGGTGGCAGATTGCATTCGCGCCTCTATATTGGTATCTGCAGCGGTTGTCTGTAAACAGCTTCCTCTACTGACTTGTCCCTATTTTTTCCTGCTTTCTGTTCTTCAATTAGTCATAATCAAAATCATAATGTTTACAGTCACAGTTGACATGCAAGTGACCACTAAAGGATGAAGAAATTCCAAAATATTGTACATTTCTTTGTTTCAATTTTCAATGTTTGTTACTTTGTTGTTAAAGTGCTTAGTTTCCGGTGCAGTTGACGAATTACCTAAAAATGCAAAAATTGTTTAAATCGATAACTGGAGTGGAACATGAGCAAAAGAAAAGATAATAAAACGTCGCCATTTCTGTTCTTCCATTCATTGAATTCTGATTACCATGTGTTATCGATTACCTATACCGTTGTTGGACTTCATGATTCTGTAACACATAGTATCAGCTGCACTGAACATACATACTGCAACACAAACTCAAACCTTTTCTTGACTTGATGACTTCTTTTTCACCTGTGATGCATGCTTTGATTTTTACGTATTTTTGATTATGATTGATGAGATATGTAAATATTCATGCATAGTAGTTTGAGATTTACATAGATATTTTTTCTAAAGTTCTGGAAATAAGTTCTGTACTCCTTTTTCAAATCGATTTCAGATTTTCCCTAAATAAATTTCAGACATTCTCAGATGGGTTCAAATTTCTCCAATTGAAATTCCGATATCTGAAATCCATCTGAAAATGTCTGAGATTCATTTTGGAAATATTTGAAATGGACAATTTGTAGTCCATCTGGAATGAAAGATGAAATGGGCGTATTCGCAGTTCATTTATCGTACGGTGAGATGTGATAATTCGGATACCTAGTCATTCTTTGTCTTTGATAGCCAGATACACGTTGTTAAATATTTCTATCGGAGTCACAAAAACATTCCTAAAGGTACAATTGCTAATACAGCCTGAGAGAATCAATTGATACGGAAAAACTGCTACCAGCATTGGAAAGTATTCATTTCTCAAATACCACTAATTCAGTTCTCAAAACTTCGAATGTAAGTGAAAATCATATTTTTACGAATTTTCATAACTATCGATCGAGCATAGTAGTTTCTTGTTAATCAATCTGGTCAAGCATCTGGATACAGCATTAGAAACTTTTGAAAAAGCAGCTGTTTATTTATAATTCAGCAGTGTTTGCAACCAAATTCAGGCGACCAGAATTCTGGAAATTGTTAACGTGAGCGTGTGTGGTATACTAGTTTAACCCATCCAATCTATTCCAACACGAGAGTATATTTCGGAGATGCCACCGCAATGACATGACTCATCCCCTATTGCTCAGTAGCATTCATTAAACTTCCAGTGTAGACGTACCCGACTAGATTCAATGCGTGATGTGTACTGAGTCGCTCTGTGAAAGTTGTAATGGTGGTAATCTTTTTTTGATTGTGCCAAATGCGTATAGGCTATCTTGAGCGTTTATTCAGTTTGTTCTGACCATTTATCTTCGTTTAGAATTATAGAACTTGTTGGTTGGTGTCCGAATTATTCCATTTTTTCTTTCTCTAGGTAGTCCTGGTAGAAATTATCCAGACAAATTTCATCAAGGTTTTCAGTTACAAGCTCAATACTTATTGTAAATAACGTCCAATTTGCGGTGCATGTAGGATTTTAGAGCACTATCAGAAACGTATATTTTTTCAATTGAAAAACACGTACAAATAATGCAAAGTAGATGAAAGTGAGTGAGATGACTGATGACAAGGCGAATGGAGGCATTTACACATATGACAATAAAGAGGAGGTGAGATTAAGTAATTATGATAATGATACACGATGCGACACTATGTGGAAGGGGAAGATGTTTTCATTAATAGTCAACATGCTTAAGCAAGTCAATATTTAATTTGTAAAAATCATGTATCATCTTAGTTTTGCAAGGAAAAATGTGAAGAATTGATAAAAAGGGCATATCAGCTTATACATTCAAAATTAGTAACGTACGCCAGCATTCGTCTCGCCTAATTATTAAGTCCTACGTATCATGAGGTCCGGAACGAAACGCGATATACATGCATACATGAACTGTTGATATCATACAGTAATCATTAAAAAGTTAAGCAATTGAGAACGTCTTACCTGTAATAGGATCTATTAATGTGAGACGTGAAAAATTTCAGATGCGTTCCGGACCTCGGGTTACTGTTCGTCTTTCTAACTCGCATTGAACGTTATGGTGCGCTATCTGAATCCTATACTATCTACTAGCATCAATATCAACAACTAGAAATATAGAACCTAAGAAAAGGGTTCCAAATTACCCCATTTTGCAGTATTTCTTTTTATGTATTTGGTTGTAGATCTATTTTCCTATGGTTCACATCGCTGTTTCAGAATCATGCCAATCCGGTCGTTATGGTCATATTACACAACGTTGGTGCTCGGAATTCTTCACAATGTCTTCTCTTTCCTAATTCTTCTCTCCTTCTTCCTGTCAAATCATGTGCGAGTCCCCAACTGTCAGAAATTCGGCAAAACTCTCAGGTAAGTTCAAGGAATTAATGTGACGCTTTGTTTGTGTTTGAGTAAAGAATATAGGCTGCTACGTAGCGTCATTACCTGGTCAAGCCGGGCCGCTGATGTTCAATTTACAGTTGTAGTCCTTTGCAAATCTCACAAGCAGACAATGACATGTCAGATGAAATTGAGATTTTTTGACACTTTTTGTGGTAATGAGGAAAAGTGTTGAAGAAGTTTGAAAAAGAACTGTTGAATTTATTTGAATAAAACTTGCATATTCACACTCCTTACATCGGAAGGATTCTGAAGATACCAAACATGAACATTGTTGATGAAAAAGCGAGAATTTTGAGTCAAAAAAGAGCTAGGCCTACGATTTTGTGATAGCTTCATGATGTCACTATTTGTTTCCTAGTTCAGCGATTTTGATGACAAGGATAGTATGAAGAGAACTCAGAAAATGCTCATTCTCCCCGTGCCTGACTAAGCATCATACTCACATGTCTTCTTATTGAAAAATTGCAATTTATAAATTGAGCGATTTTTTCATTTTGAGCACTGCTGAACAGAATGCTTATTCACAATGATTAATGAATATGTCTATATTGAGGCACTGCATGGGAAATGTCGCTTATTGAAAACACACTGACAATAGACAAGCCGTGTGACATTTTGCAATGCCGTTCAGATGTCGTAACTGTAGAATTCAATTAATGAAGTGGGTTCCTCACCGATGCTATTTAATATAGTCCTGAAATAAGTATTTAAAAGTGTGAACTGGTCCCAAAAAGTTATCGACGTAGATAGTAAACACTTGACTCATCCACGTTTCGCATCAACACCTGATGACCCCAAGAACATGATTAATGACTTAAATCAGATGAGTAGACAAGTAGGGCTGCGTATTAACATCCAAAACCTAGTCATGGCGAGGAAGTCAGTTAGCATAAGCCTCGGTAGTCAAACGGTTTAACAAGTCGATCAAAAAAAATATGTATATACATGTGCCTTGGGCAGTGTTTTAGTATAGAGATTCGACTCAAATTGAGGAAGTCAACAGACCAATTCGAGCAGGATGGGCTGCATATGGACGCTACAGAGAAATATTCGTTGGTGACTTCTCAATCTCACAAAAGCGTCAAGTTTTCAACCAGTGTGTTCTTCCTGTCCTAACCTACGGCGTTGAAACAGGAATAATGGACAGAATACAAGCAGCCCAAAGAAAAATAGAGAGACGACTGCTCGGCATTTCCTATCTAGAACGCCGAAGGAGCAATGGAGTAAGATCAGTCAGTAAAGTGAAAGAAGTGGCAGAGAGAGCACATAAGGATGCAGAAATGGAGATGTTAGTCACCTTTCTCGAACCGACAGGATAAACGCAGGCTGCCCTTAAGTAAGTAGGTAATAAAGTGGATTCCCTCACATTGATTCAACTTCTCTTCCAGAAACATCTGCACTTGCGGACTTGACTTACCGAACAGTAAAACCGAAGACGATGAAGAAGAAGTCCATAACTTAGGAGTGGATCTCCTCAGTTTCTCTACTTTTTATTACTTGGTAAAGAAATGATATTTCGTACAAATTCAAAGCATCTTGATGTTTCTATCTTTCACCAACAGCTCTTCTTCGGTTTGTCGATCGGAGGGTCTTTCTCCTACGGCTATCTCTTTGCCTTTCATCTGCTGCACGTTGCAGGATTCAACCAACTCCTCAAACGTGTCATCCAAGCTGTGACCCGGAACGGTAAGATAGCGGCATCATTGTCACCTTTTCAGGTAGGCCTCAGTCAAACACGAGTGTCCCGAGCAAATCCATGGCAGTCTATAACTGCTGTGATTGCTTCTTCGTTCCAAACGGAGTTGGATCATCAAGGTGATTTCAGTGGTGTGATAGTGGTGCCTGACAGTTCGCACCGCCATGATGAGGGCTGGTAGTGGCAGAATGAACAGCTGCCTGAGGGAGATCGTTCGGTTGGGTAAGCAGTTGGGCGATGCAGGGGAAAGAATGGTATTCGTGCTGCTCCACGGTCATTGTGGTTTGGTGGGAAATGAATGGATGATGAGGCGGAGATTGAAGATTCCATCTCAGGGTTTGTCTGTTTTATGTTGTAGATCGCAACTGCTGCAATGATGACTTTATATTTGATGTAAAACGCTTTGCCTGGAAAAGCTTGGAAAAGCTCGCAGTGTGGCTGAGGCCTCAAGGTTTGGGAAACGCAGCCTTTTCATCGATGCGCAAACCTGTCAATCAATACAACATAAGTTTTTTTTCAAAATCTTGAAAATGAAAAGTCATGGAGTTTAAACATACATAAACCGATAGTTTGTCTGAAGACGTATATCAAAACTTTACTGAGTTATGATTATATCCCCAACAGAGTTTTACCGTTAAACCAATGTATTTGTACTCGGTCATAAAAATCGCTTGAGTCCGCAGACTTGTTCATTAAGAGGATTTTTATCTTTCATCCAGTAGCAAGCAGCTATTGAAATTTTGTGCTTCTTGAGTGCTGACAATTGGAATTACAATTTCTTGATATTATGGTATGTCTTCAAATGTTCTGTGTTTTGTGAAAGATTTGAGTCAATTGTTTGAGGGGGGAAATCATTAAACCTTTTCTATACGAATTGGGAAGGTGGCCATTTGATCTAAAACAATTTCTGACTCGAGTCCGATCTCATGTGTTCAGCTAGCTGGTATAATCATCATGAATATAGAAAATTAAATTAAAAATTTCGAGCGTTCATTTTAAATAACAATGCGATTGAGCTGCACAATTCTTACCTCCACAAACGTCTGCTATCTCCTTCAGGTATGTCTCTGATCTGGGTCGGTGTTTACAGTCTTACCATCTTCTACATCTACGGATTACTCAGTTTTGCATTCTTCCGATCTCAAATCACAGGCCAGAACGGGAATTTTTGTGATGCCATGTGGAAATGTTTCATAACAGTCATTCATCGTGGTCTGGTTCACGGATTGTACGATAACACCAATGTTGTTGTTCCTATCGGCTACAATTACACGTGGTATCTCGGCAAGTTCTTCTTCGATGTCACCTCATTCATCATCATCACGACGATTGGATTGAACATCATATTCGGTATCATTGTGGACACGTTCTCCGAACTGCGGGACAGTAAGGTGAGATGTGAGCGCTGATCATTCAATATATGTGAGATCTCTGTCGCAGTGGCTACGAACGACTGCAATCTTGTGGTCAATGGCTCGAGTCATTGTTGTCAGATGTCAGTGACATGTCAATGAGTTGTGGATGAGATGTCAGGGAGATGTCAGTGAGATGTCCGTGAGGTGTCCGTGAGGTGTGAGTGAGCTATTAATGAGATGTCAGGGAGATGTCAATGAGATGTCCGTGAGATGCCAGTGGGCTATCAATGAGATGTCAGGGAGATGTCAGTGAGATGTTTGTGAGCTTTCAATGAGATGTCAGTGAGATGCCAGTGCGATGTCAGTGAGCTATTAATGATATGCCAGTGCGATGTCAGTGAGATGCCAGTGAGATGTTTGTGAGCTTTCAATGAGATGTCAGTGAGATATCAGTGAGTTTTGGCGTATGATATCTGCTTGCTGTACTGGTCGTGCGCTTTGTCATCGGAGTGCTAGAGCGTGTTTCGGCTGTATTGGCTGTATTTTGGATTTGTTCCCGTTGATTTTTGGATCGGACTGTTCGCCTTCTCGAGGTCTGCGTTCTTGTGTTGGTTGCGACATCGAGTTCGAGCTGGTTTTTCTCAAATTCCTGCTCAATTGTTTGTCCTGTGGCGAAGCCGGTGATATTCGCTCACTTCACTTCTCGCATTCTTCTCGCGGGACGGTCTGGTGATTCCACTGCATTGGAAGAGCTATTAATAGCATTCTCTATCTCGTCCTTGGTGTGGACTTTCCAGTTCATCCGTATCGTTTCTGTGTCAGCGATCTTCTTTGTTCAACGCCAACGAAATCTACGTCATTCTTCCGTCCTTCATCACGTGTCCGTTGTGTCAGTGTATTCGGTCATTCGTTCGTCATCATTTCTTTCGTTTTCATAACGTTTGTAACAGCTGGTCTTTGTCAGTTGCAGCTGATTTCTGTAAAATTTCGAGCGAGTCTGAAAACCTCCCTGTCAATTTTATTATTGAATATTGATTTTTTACATCACGTGAGGTACACGTAATTCATTGTAAACCGCATCATGAATACTCGCAATCGATCAGGATCACTACAACTAGATGACGTTAAACTGCTGTTTCCAGCATTCGAAGAACGAATATCGAAACAATTGACCAATGTAATCAATAAGATCAGTGACATTGAAAAGTCAATGGAGAGCATTCATGCAAACCAGATTCGACTTGACAATGAAATAAACGGTATGAAGGCTGTCATAGTAAATCAGCAGCTATATATTGAAAAGATTGAAGCAGAGAAAAGACGACATAACGTCATGATTCATAATGTTCCTGAAGAACGTTTGGAGTTTGAAGAAGAGCAGCTCGATACAGATAAAGAAAAGATTAAATTCCTTTCGACCATAATTAACGATAACGATGCTCATGACCCTATGATCGAAAATGTGACTCGTCTTGGTCGAAAAAAGGAAGGCAGTAAACGACCTCTTCTAGTATGTTTTTGTCGAAAAGCCGATCGCGATGCTTTTCTTTTTGAACAAAAGAAATTACGATGAAGCGAAAGATGTAAAGCTAGTTTTGATTTTCTCTATGTAAATCGTGATTCGACTTTATTAATGCGCAAAGAAGAAAAACGTCTTCGTGAAAAGTTGAAAACCATGCGCCGAGCGAAAGCTGACAATGACCGTATTTTTATTAAGAATGATAAGCTTTATTTGAATGATGTAGTTATTGATTCCATTGATATCTCTAAACAATTATTTTGACTTTTGTACAAAAGTGAAGCCTTTTCTAATTGTTCATCAGTTTTTTCTCGTTACAAATGTCTGTTATTGAAATACTATAAGTCATCACTGTCTCATGTTTCATCGTACCTTGTCAAGCATAGTAATTTGTTTATATCTGAGATAAGACCTGAATTTCATTCTGGGACTTCTAATTTTGAATCACATATTCCCAAAAAACATTGGCTAGTTCTTTGTAACGCCCAGTCTCTCTTTTACCGATTAGATGAAGTTCGTGCTTATGTTTCCACTGTCAAAGCAAATTATGTTTGTGTAACAGAAACAAGGTTTACACCTGACATTGATGATTCCATGATAAGAATCCAAGGTTTTCTTGCTTTTAGAAATGATCGATATGACAATCATTGTGATATGCGACGCGGAGGTGGAACCATTATTTATGCATTAGTGTCTGTTCGTCCTTCTTTAATTGAGATTCCTGCTCATATAGAAAAGCCTGTTGGTATCGAATCTGTATTTATAAAAGTATTTGATCCTACTATATCATATCTGTTGTGTGCATATGTTCCACCTGGTTTAACAATTGATAAAATCGTTCGTTTTAGAATATTTGTGACCGATATGTTGGACTTTGTTTTAAGATCTACTCCTGAAGCCAGTGTTTATGTCTGTGGCGATTTCAATCGTTATGACTTATCGTTTTTAGAACAAGACTTTAATTTGACGAACATTGTTCACTTACCGACTTTCCGTGACGCTACTCTAGACAAAGTTTTCTGTGAGTCTCATAATGCTCATCATTTCGATGTAAAATCATCGCCTTCTTTAGGAAATGCTGTAAACCTACATAAAGTTGTTATAATTTCCAAGAAAAGTGAGCACGATAAATGCGAAGAAAACAATTTTCTGCAAAAAGTTTACGATTTTCGAAAATCCAATGTCAATGCATTTTGTAAACGTATGTCTGAAGTTGACTGGACCGATTTTTATCAGTTTACTGACGTTAATAATTGTACTGAGTATTTTTATGATAAATTATCGATTGCTATGTCAGAAATACCAGTGTCTTTTGTGAAAACAACAGAAAGAACTAAACCTTGGATAACTCCGCTTGTTATAGATCTAATTAACAAGAGATGGAAAGCCTTTCATGAAAAAAACTTTATACTATATAACCACTACAAGAAGAAAGTCAAATCAGAAATTCACAAGTGTAAAATTGTTTGGAGTAATCGAATGCGTTCATCGTCGAAGGGTATTTGGTCAATTGTAAAAGAAATTCGAGGAAAGAACGATGTCAATTCGTCCCAACACATATTGTCTTGCTTTCCAAATGCTGATGTGGCTGTTGAACATGTTAATACTGTTTTCTCGGAGTTTTTTCATTGTACTGACGAGACCACTTTTGATCATTGTACTATTTCAACAAATGACATCAATTTATGTAATCCTGTTACTGTTCTCACTGAACTTGAAAAGTTACGCACTGATAAGTCTAAGGGGAGTGATCAGATTCCGCCCTATCTATTGAAGTTATCAGCTACTGACATATGTGAGCCTGTTTCCTTCATTTACAACATGTCATTTAGATCTGCCACGGTACCCGATGTTTGGAAACTTGCGGATGTTATTCCTATACCCAAGTCTCTGCCTGTTCGAATTGATAACTTACGTCCTATATCCCTGTTGCCTATCCTCAGTAAAGGCCTAGAAAAATTGATTTTAAAAAAATACCATGAGCATCTAATGGCTACTTTTGATGAATCTCAGTATGCTTATAGGAGGAAGTCTTCAACTGTGTGTGCTTTATTGGCGATTCATGATAGGATTGTTACTTTTCTGGATGATCCTCTGATTAGCGCAGTTAGAATTGTAACTTTTGATATGAGTCACGCATTTGATTATGTACCTCATGACATTTTGTTATCGAGAGTAGCTAAACTGAGTTTTCCTGATTGTCAAGAATTTTCAAATTGGGTCCAGAATTATCTGTTTAATAGAAAACAACGTGTTAGAATTGGAGATAGATTGAGCGCTGTCATAAATGTATCCAGCGGTGTTCCTCAGGGATCAGTCATCGGCCCGCAACTTTTTGCTGTTTTCATGTCAAGTTATTCCACGTTCGACTCTAGATCATCTGTTTTTAAGTATGCTGATGATGTTACAATTGTTATCCCTGTCTTTAAGATTCATTTGATGATTTGAGTATTGTAAACAATGAAATTTATCATTTTCAAAATTGGTGTAGTCTGAACCAAATGTCAATCAATCAACGTAAGACAAATGTTTTGAATATTAACACTGTCCGCAACCCTCTTCCACTCATACCTTCTCTGAATAATGTAAAGGCCCTGAAGATTTTGGGTTTAATTTTTAATGAAACACTAACTTGGACGAATCATTTTGATTTCATTATTTCGAAGTTGTCCAGTCGCTTGTACGCTCTACGAGTTTTAAAGCCATTGTTATCTCATGACGAATTGGTTGATGTTTTCAATGCAATTATTCGATCAGTTTCAGAATATGCATCTCCAGTTTTTCTGCATCCTGGTAAAGGTTTAGACCTGCGACTTTTAATATTTTGCAAACGTGCTTTTTACATCATACACGGAAGAAATGTGCGACACTGTAACTTTTGTGACATAACGGACATTTTTGAAAGACGGAAGATTAACGCTATGCGACTTTTCAACGCCATCAAGACTGATGATTGCCATGTTCTCCACAATCTGTTACCCTCAACATCTGTGCGTAGTAACCGGTTAATCTTGCCTGCTGCTAGAACTACTCGTAGAGTGAACAGTTTTGTGTTTTCTTGCTCAGCAATGTACAATGATACAGTGTAACGTCTAGCACTCACGGATTTATGTTAGTGATTAGAAAATGCCTCCACGATTCCCATTCGGAGGTAGATGTATTTTTTTGTCAATAAACGCTTACTTACTTACTTACTTAGTTATCAGTGAGTCAGTGAGTTGTGGATGAGTTATCAGTGAGCTGTCGGTGAGCTGTCAATGAGATGTCAGTAAGATGTCAGTGAGATGCCAGTGAGATTCCAGTGAGTCAGTGAGTCAGTGAGTTGTGGATGAGTTTTCAGTGAATCAGTAAGATGTCAGTGAGATGTCAGTCGGCTCTCAGAACATTTTCGATGACTTCAGAAATGCCTTCATCCTTCATTTGCAGTGGAATATCGACAATGATATCGCTACAGCTTGTTTTGTCTGCAGTCGGAGCTCCCATGACTTCGAACATCAACCTGGAGTAAGTAAAGACTAATAAGAATATTTCATGAATGAATGACGTGGTGAATTTTCAGGGATTTGACAACCACACACGACTGGAACACAATGAATGGTCTTATCTCTTCTACTTCATTCATCTCGATGAAACACATCACAACGATTTTACAGGCATTGAGATGTTCGTGGCACGGCTGGTAAGATCCTTATTCGTAATCAGTGTTGGGCGCAGTCCGTTACTTTGCAAGATCGTGAATGACTTGTAGAGACTTTTTCTGTAAAGCGAGCGTGTCTTTCTGATGAAAGTGTTGAGTGTCTCTTGTTCATGCGGGGAAAAAAGCATGTGCAAATTAACTGTGCAGATCAATAACCGTGTAAAAATATCTGTGATGTGATTAACGGATTAAGTTCACGGTCGTTGTGACTCGTGTTGTTTCACCTGTTTTTCTTTGCTTGACAATATGATCATCGATTAATTTGTAATTATTTTCTTTTTTATTGAATGCGACTGTCATTTCAAACACTTCATTTTTACATGTTGATCGCCTTCATTACTCTACACCATCTTGCGCTGAAATCAGTAAAATGTAATTAAATCTTTGTATATAGTTCTGAAAAGTACCGATGATGCGAAAATGTAACTGAGTAACGAACCGAGTAACTTCTGCTACTTTTTTTAGAGATGTGACGGAGTAACGGGTAGCGGAACTACTTTAAAAAGTAACGATGCCCAACACTGCTTGTAATGTTATGATTTGTTTGAGTAATTCAACATGAGAAGTGATTATGACGGGAAGTCAATCCTCAGCAACATCCCATGATAGAGACCGTATACATTGTACAATTTATCATACAGTAGTATTTATTCTTCAAGCAACGGAGGGAAAACCACGATTGACCGGTGTAGTCGTCTTTATTCCAGCGACAAGTTTCGACCGTTGCTTCGGTCCTATTCACGCAAGCACTGGTCGAAACTTGTCGCTGGAATAAAGACGACTACACCGGTCAATCGTGGTTTTCCCTCTGTTGCTTGAAGAATATGAAAGGAACCGCGGACTGCATCTTCAGAGTAGTATTTATCATGGACAATAGATAATGCAAACACCATGGCATTTCGTGAAGTAACTGCTTGTATCCGTCATTACGATTTATTGCAATCACAATTGATTAACTGTAATTGGTCCATTACTTTTCTCTATCTACGAGCATTTGGATTTCAATTGGTTATTTCAACGCCGATGGTCGATTCTCTATCGATGTCTGGTCTTCATATTCATAGTTGCATCCGACTTATTGTTGTCTTTCAACATAGAAGTTCAGTTTACACTTGAATGTAACCTGCAGACGGGTTTAGAAATAATTTCACAACAAATTACCCACTTTCAAATGCAATTTTCGTGTTCAAGTGTTCAGTTCGTGCCATATGAAATCTTATGTTCCATAGATTCTTTTGACATGTATTTTACATTCTTAAGTGGTCAGTTGTGGTCAGTAGGCTTTTTGAAAGAAAATCGAGCATTTTCTTTGATGCAGAATTTCAACATGAAGATGACAGATTTTTTTATGAAGGCTGACAGACAGTGCGAACTACCTATCATCCTTTTCGTGATGTAAAGATTTCAAGATTAGTTGAATGTACAAAAAAATGCAGCACTAATCAATTTAACAGAAAACATGTCACTCGAAACCTTGATGGATGAATGTTCGTCAATTCATTCACCGTTACCGTAGCCGAAGCTGCGAAATACAAAGAATCAAGATATTCGGGCCCTTGTCAAGCTTACAGATGATGTAATTGGACAAGAATTTGTGCACTTTCATTCAATATGCAGTTTTAGCTAATTTTATGCTATCTTTACGTTAACAATGTTCTTGACGGTCATGAGAGGTGAACATGATTGGAAATTAGTCCTCAGCTGCATCTTATGATATCACGTCTTTTTCGTTATTTTCGCTATCATCATTTGAATCATTGGAGCTCATAGATTTGGTCCTTCAAAGAACTGAAGAGCATGTTCAGCAAAATCAACAACAAACTTGTATTTGTAATATTGCAAGGTATATGTAAAACTTCCACACGTTAGCTGTGGCAGGACTGAATCCGGGTCAGGTTCGCCGGGTCCAATTGACCCGGACTGGAAGTTTTCTATTTTGTCGCTTTTTTGTAGCTCTAATGCTGCATGGTCGCTGTCACTTGTTAAATTATTAATGACGTGTGCCTGATTCCGAGTCCTACGGGTCCAGGTTTGTCCGGATCGGGTCTGGCTGACCCGAAGTCTCCGAGCCGTGTGGGTCGAGGACTCGGATTTAACCCTGCTTGGAAGACAAACAGCAACTTGACCGTGTCACAAAGAATATTCGTGGACAGTGACGTCAGAGGAGGCGTTTCAGCAGGTGGGAAGTCTTAACTCCGACTCACAACATCAAAGTATTAGAAGGGGAAACAGCAGGAACAATAGGAAACGTCCTATTGACGTCCTACATAAAACAGTGGGACGTCGTGGACAGGCGTTCTCATGACAACGGCACATAAATGATGCCGGCTTTGGGAGCCTGAAAATGTGCCGGTTTCAGGAACTTCGTGAAGATTGCCTTTTAATATAGAATCACTTTGATGAATTAACTTACAATATAAGCCTTGCTGCAAGAATACAACTATTCCATGTTTCTCAAATTAGATTGTTCTTAAGATCTAACTACATTGACTTTAGGCCATTACTAAGCCGAGCAGCTGAAATTGCCATTGACAAACGGCTGTTGTTCATTCTTCTTGTATTCATTCACCTTGTATGATTTGTTGCCCATGCTATTCTTTGAAATGACCTCATTAACCCCAAGTAGGACTGACATCACTACCAAAGCATTTGGTATCTAATGTTATTTCAATAGCTTCAATCTTGTTAATAGAAACAATGTATACTCTTGAAATATCCTAAAAATGTTCACCTTAAAACGGAAGATGAAATGATTAATCGGACTAACTTATATGCTTCAAGTAGCTAGATAGGCTAATTAATATGAATGAAAAATAAAAACGAATACAATAAAACGAGTTACAACTGCACGAATTGTGTAGAACTGCACATCAAAAATACCCCGACATTGACTTGTGAACTGTGGCAAGCTTTCGCTGCTTTGCTTGCTTGTGGAGAGATTAACGAAAACCAGAGTGCTCGTTTTTAATTGTGATAGAACAAGACAGTGTCACAAGTGCTAACCCAGTGTGTTCGTGTTGTTTGCTCAGCCAGCTAATCAAATCATGCTTAGAGAATCCTCTACAGTATGGAATCGAGTATCATCGCATCTAAACGCGGAACAACATGAAACAGGGAAGAAGTAGCCTGACCACATAGCCACAAGTGAACATCCTATAGAAACATAGTCCAAGAAAGATCTGCATAGATTGTAAGAGGATTATCCCGAGAAAATTGGCAGATTATCCCTATGGGAATAATTTACCTCGGGTTGGGAACCACATGTCATAATTCTACTGTACAGAGCAGAGCTTTGGATTTCTATGATTTTGAACTTTCATTTTTCCAGTGTCCAGATAACATACCTCAAAAGTGAACCGTGTCTAGCTTGCAACCCACCTGACTGAAAGTTGGACATTTGACATTATTTAAACAAAAATTACAAACATTACAAAATTTAAACATTTGACATAAAAAAGATGAGATTGACACAGGCTTCTAAATACAGAGGCTTAGTTTCATTAGGCAATGATATTTTCTGATGTCATTATTCAAGCCTCACTAGAACTTCATTTGCGTTTTCAGTTCCGTGATGACAAAGTTGACTTCTTCCCTATTCGTCGGTCTCTCTCCCTTCAAGTTGCCGAAGAAGACGATGTAGAAACGAAACTGGATAACCTCGCAGCACAGATGGATTTCCTGATCACCAAGAAGAAAGAACAGGTGAGTTCAAGAAATTGATGGACGATAGATACGGAAAAGACAAACGTAGCTCGAGTTTCTCATCACACGGGAGACTTGAGAGGAATTCAGGCGTTTGTAACAGAAAGTGATGGAAGAAACTAGATATCATTACAGTTAGTCAATTCTTCGTAGTGATGATTGCTACACGCTTTATGGGTCTAGATGACATCTCACGACGTCAATCAATGTGAAATTTAAATTGTCGCAACGAGACCGATGAGATGATGCAGTCCTAGCTGGCAATAGGGGCGTAGACTTGGATAGACTGGAAGAAGAGAGTCAGGGTAGGTTGAGTCGCATCTCTGCTACATAGCGGAGGAATGTCGGACTCGCTTCTCCACGGGTGTCGAAATTTTACACTTTCGCTTGCACTGCATGGGTTCCTGCATTAAAAGATGACTTTCTGCATTGCAGGAGGTTTCGAAAGCTCGAGAGGAGGAGAACAAGATTCAGTTGGAATGGGAGAAACGACACCGCGGAGGTGTAAAATGAAGCAATCAATGACCTTTGATATTTGCATCCGTCCATGATATTTGTATTCAGAATAAGTGACATATTTTTCATGAAATAGATTTCTTGCTGCAATGAATCTATTCTTTCTTACTGAAACTCTTCAGTCATCTGGCTGAACTTCACGTTTCACACGTTCATAATCTGCCAATGCTTTCCTCAAGCCATAACCTTAGAATCGTCTTAAGTAAGTGCACGTGCAGATACTAGATGATTCATTTCATATTTGGTTAATGATGGAGGCACATGCATGTAGTCAACTTTCTGAATCAATTTCACTTCAAAACAGTTCTGACTGTGCTACCCACAGGGATGGATTCGTCTGTCGCGGTTACTCTAGATGTAACGCGTTTCTATCTCTGCCAGTGTAGCCAATGGTAGAGAGAGGTAGAGAGATATCTCTCCCTTTGGCATACGTGATTGGCCAAGCGCACGCAATGCATAATGGAAGTTGTACTAGGGAACACACGAGCTACCGTTCTCACATTGAAGTGTGAACATCTGCCAAGTGAGCAGTACCTATCTTTGACTAATTGTTTGTTCGTGATAAATTCGTCAATTGGAAATATTATTCACATCGTTCGACTCCTCACGATATAAATTTAGTGACTGCGTACGTTCAACGCGTTGTCGTTGGTTTAGTTCGTCAGAATTCAGGCTTGAATTTGCATTACGTGCAATGGAAAATGGTTTTTTTCCCTTTCGGGACTAGTTCTCGGCGTTACCATCAGTATTAAAAAAAGTCATCTCTAGACCAAACAACGCTGACAAGCAGTTTGTCTCTGTGGTGCTACCTATGGTGAGACGAATGTATACAGATTCATTTTTGTTATCTATCATAATGCAACAAGTTTGGAAGTTAGGAAAGTTGATCGTAGCGAGTACGATCTGCGAATCACTCTGTTAGGGAGGTCTGAATTGTCGACAATATCACTTATATCAGTAGAAGTAATTGAAATTTAGCCTTCACTGAAATCAGCAACATGTGATTCCGAGGAGAAATAGCAACAAAATCTCCACGACCTACTACGTGGTAAAGTCTTAGAGCCACTGACACTCAGATGACCTCAAAGTAATTCATTAAGGAAAAATTCTAGAAACGACGTTAGATAGGAAGCATCTGAAGTCTAGTGCCAACAATCATTTGTCTGCGTAATCTGTAAAGTTCTGATGTATAATCGACTGATCAAATCGTAAGAGGTAAAATTTAGGGCGTCCAAAAGTCTGCTCCTTATGGCATGTTACATAGGAAGAAAACTGTAGAATCTATTTAGTAGTTGTACACGATCAAACATCATAAAAACTGCTGATACTTCTACAAAAGCGTCGGTTTGCATTCAACAGAAACAAGTTCTTCATCTATCAGAATTCCAAGATAGACATAGGCGACGCCTTTCATGCCAAACTCGATCTTCTTTTTGCTCAAAGCTGACTTCACAATGCTTGCAATGCGCCTAGATAATGAATTCCTTCTCATGGTTCGTTTAAGATTTCTGCAGACACTTGAACTTCATTTTTCAGATGCGTTTTGTGAGTATACATCTTGGATGAATGCTGTTACTCGACGATCCATTCTCTAAACAAAATGTGCTCCTTCTGATCGAGGGCGGTCATCAGTATTACTATTAATCATCAGGGCGCTTGGTACACGCGATTATCAGAAATTCGGGCGCTTCGTGCATTATAACAATAATAAGGTACCTTTGGTACAAAATTGTTTTAGCTCTTATAAAAAATTCATTTCTGTATTAGTAAACAGCAATGCAACAGGGCCAAAGCGCATGAAGCAAATTTTGAATTTCCAAGGGCGCTTGGCATAAGAAGTGCACCAAGCGCCCTGATTGAAAATATTTTTGTTATAATTACATACTCATTTATTCAGTAATGAACAGGCATGTGATGGCACTTAAACGCATGCAATAAAATTCGAATATACCTAAATTTTGAATTTTTTAATAAGGGCGCTTGGTAGGCACAGTAGGGGTACCAGCGCCTTTATTGAAATGATCAAAACAGCTACAATGTATAGAATATTATATCTTATGATGTTCTATAATTCTTATATAGATTTTTGTATCACATAAGGCTAACTCAGATATTATTTTGCGGTAAGTGTTCAAGAAAAAAATAATTGAACCTATTACCCTAAGCTGCAAGCCTTTTGAAAGAAAAATATCAATGTTTGTCTTAGACCGTGTTTTTTTGTAATTACATTTAAGTTTGATTTTGTTTAGTCAAGTCAAATAATTTATCTACTCTTGATTTATCTATCGACAATAATGCATCACGTGATGAGATATTTTTGCTTGTTATGTCGATAATCTTGAACTAAACAAAGATGCTTTTTAAACAAATATGCAGCATTTCTAAAATGATCGATGCAATATGTCTTCATACTTCATCTTACAATTAATATGATTCTTATGACCCAAACGATGAAATTATCAAAGACAAGACATGTTACATGTGTAGGCATAAACAAACGTCTATTACACAATTAAACTGAGCATTTGTAGCAGAAGAATAAAAAATGGCATTGTCCAAGTGTCAATTTGAGACGTGCATTCGTCCCAGTCGCTGAACTGGTCATCTGATATTGCGAAATGAGTCTACGAATTCTAGGAATATGCCTTTAATAGCATCGGTTTAGTGCATCGATCCTCATTGGCTTCAATTAGTTGCTACTAGCTGTCACGTTTGTCAGTTTGCATTCCTCCACCTTGATGAAATCGCTGTCATCATACCGAGCTATTTCTAGTTTTGTATGATAACCATTAATCAATATTATTGCTGCTAGGCGATAAATTTTGCAATAATAAGTTTGGTTTAATTCGAATAGTTTATGGGGATAAGCGAGAAACTTTTCTGGAGTTAACTTTCTTATACTTTATTGAAAGTGAACAGAGCGCCCTATAATTTTATTATAACATTTTTTTTAATCATGTGGATAAAACAGCAGCACAGATAATCAATGTATATTGTAGAAAGGACAACTAGCCCTACATGTAGAAGTAATATAGAGTCTCAATTCATCATAGATATCAAATGAGAGTGGGAGGGCGCTGCGTACAACAGCGACTCCCATTGAAGGGCGTTTGGTACAAATCGCCTCCTATTCACGCCATAGTACAAAGTATAGATATAAAAATTACCGGGAAAATATAAATTACATTTTTCCGGTAATTTTTCCGGAAAAATTACCGGGAAAATTGGAAAAATATGGAAAAATAAAAAAATTTCCTGTCAACGAAAAATATTCCATCTAAGTAAATTTGCAATATAGTGTTGATTAGGTAAATGATACGGTATCTCATTTTGAATGAAACAAGTATTATGGTACAGCAACATATGTGCAATTTTTATTTGAGAGATTGGTAAATTAGGCTTAATTTGAATTAAACAAATACGGGAAGACACAACTAGGAGTATTAAACAAACACGGATATATCGTGAAATTTACTCGACAAGAAATAGAGATGAATATATTGGGCCTATATGAGGGAGAAGGATGTCAAGGCATTCTATGATTTTGACCTTGATTTGGACATGAATAAGCCTAAATAATCCACCGATACTTGAAAACATCACCTAATTACAAAAATCTCTATTTCTTTATTAAAACAAAAGAATCAGTAGTCTAACAATTGGAGGCTAACAAAGTTGGATAACAAAATTATATACTCTTACAAATCTTCAATAAAGAAAAACAATACCATATGAAGTCTTTCACTGTGCTTGAGGTTATGTCTTTTTTGCTACCTTTTTCAATAAGGATTCAAACTCTAACTCGCAGAATACATAGATAGTTCTCCACCTGGTAGAGCCAGAGGCCAGCTCCGGCTCCTTGACGCGTGTGCAGACAGCACGGTTTACTATGTCGATTTCCTCCACTTCCGGAAATTGATAGCTACTCACGAGAATCTGAAAGTGAAACAAATATCAAAGAACACGATATAATATGAACATTTAACAAATGTTCTGGGATTTATACGAATAATAATTACATGATTTTTGTGAGCATTTCATTAAAAGCATATTATATATTATTTATCATATTATCTATTATATTTATCTATCTATCATATTATCAGATCATATTATTTAGTGAATAAACAATCTCGTAGACCTAAAGAATTGTTTGCTGAAAATATCTTCTATTTTATTTACTGTTATTTTTCCTAAGTCTGTACGTACCTAATTCTACATGCGGATACAATATGAGCTGAGTTTACTACGTTCATTCATGAAAGACAGCTATTCAAAGTAAGCCAATTTAAATTAAATTATAGTAAATGAATTGATTTGCCTTCAAATTATTATAATCATTTAAAGGCAAATCAATTACGATAATAATTCAATTTTATATGGCCAGTAGGATATTCATAATGCCAGTTTGTCCAGATTGTACTAGATAAAGCTAAGGTACTGTGTGTTAAATCTAGGCTATCATACCGATATATATTTACATGTATATGTCTCTTACCTTTTTTAGAAATTTAACAATGATTTGGTCACCTTCAATAAATTGAACGCATAGCCGTAATATAATCGTACTACTCCTCGGCGACTGCGTTGATTTTGTATCATGTACTCTACACAGACCCAATTACCAACTTCAATTGTTTCTTCCACCCTTTCCACATTGTCATTGTCATCCTCTTCACTGCAGCTTCCGACATCTTGGTCAAATTCAACAACTTGCTCTTCATCATCTTCCTTATTTGTTGTATCGTCAGCATCCACAATTGCTGGTTCAGTGCCGACTTCAATAAGATCGGGAACTGTCAGGGCCTGGTGTTGCTTCTGATCAGCTTTACGTTTATTAGCAAAATGCCTCACCTTGATATTGTAACTCACTTTTGTAAGTTTTGCAGAGCGATCATTTGTGAGGCGATTTCTTTTTTTCGTCTTTTGCATGCCATATTCTTTGTTGGATCTCTCTACACAAGCCACAGATGCTGGAAGACAGAAGTTGTTTAGCGACTGGCGCTAACACTCTGTCGCCACAAAAAGTATTCCACCATTGTGGTGGATCCGTACTTCACGGCAACATCGTGGATCAGAAATGGTAATGCGCAATTGATTTTGCAACCTAAGATTGCGCTTCATCATCTCGTATTGAGAATTTTTAGTTAAATGAATAGACGAAATGATCCTAATTCTCTGATTCATCCGTTTTTCATAGACGAAGTCAATCGCTTCAATAGTTCGAAAGAGTTATTATTTTAGTTATTCAATTTTCGAAAGAGCTGTTAGAGCTATATGTTTCAAATACATGAAACAGCTATCATTGCAAAAAAATAAATATAGTAAGCAATTATTATTAAACATGTATATAGGCCTATTTCATTCGACCTTGATAATGCAGCACGCTCTCATTCAATATTTAGGTTTAGGCCTTGTTCTGAGAGTTTATATTTTCAGATGACATTCTCGAGAAGTACAACATTTAGGATTCATAGTAGGCTACAACATTAATGAAATAGTAGGCTACACAGCGTGACGGCTCACGCTTTTATACGGTTATAAATCTTATAATTAATAAGAATGATTCATGATAATGAAAGTTGAAATATTTAATTTACCATTACAACATTTTACAAAATTTAGGGCTACTTTTAAAGAAATTAAAGCAAAAACGTTTAGTTAAACTTTGCAGATAAACACATTATTATGCTCTCTATTATGATAGCAAATATTTCTCTTCCTTTGAAGCTATGGCTGTCATATGCAGTCGTATGATACAAACCGCAATGTTGTTATTCTATCTTTTTCAAATTACTAATAAAGTGATTCATCAAAATACAGAAATTGAACGGAAAAATTTCAAGTGGAAAAATATGATATTTTTCCGGTAAAATATTATATTTTCCCGGCAATTTTTCCGGAAAAATTACCGGAAAAATTTCCAGAAAATTTTCCATTTCATATCCTTAGTACCAAGCGCCCTTATTATTGTTATTTGTAGTCTTAATCATTTCAAGACGTGCTCAGCGACTAAATTGTAGAAGCAAAATAGTTGATGCTTCTGTTTTCCCTTGTCGCGACATCAAGACTACCAACAACATTTTATCAAACTGAAATCTTGACATATTTATCAAATAAAGCTAAAACTAATGTAGCAGTAAGGAAGATGAGCTCAGTTTCTATTAACTAATAGACACCTTCAGCTAAAATTAATCTTGACATCCCGATGGCTATTTCGCGGCCTCTCTTCAGGAGAAGTGCGACCGTTGTGATACACAAAATGTACAGACAAGTTTAATCCAGCTCATCAGACTGGCATAGACTACGGACATGACATTTGGACAAACTTCAGAGAGCAACGATATCTTAATAGTGCATTTACAAACACAACAGATTGACCGAAGACAGTAGAAAGTAACAAGGCATGACAAAAGAAAAAACGAAATACAAGACAAACGTAGGATATGTTAGTCTTTGTGGATACATAGGTCAGGACGGTAACGAGATACATACAGAGATTCTAAAGTGGAGAGAAGAAAAGGAGACCCAGGAGTATATAAATTAGAAAAATAAGAAGAAAGAATACGCCCTGAAAAACTATCACAAGAGGTGGCATGCCGACAAATGGCGCTGGACGGAGACTTATTAGACCGAGGACGACAATGTCCACTTTCAGTCCACTTCCGTAAATGTTCCCTCATTCGGACGCTGAGACATCTTTTAGTTCGCCCAAAATTGGGATGTCAAAATTAGCGTTGTTTTCCTTCATACTATGATTGGGCACAAATCTTGTTTTCCGAGCTTTTCCGAGTCTGTCGCACTAGCTCGTCTCCGATCTCAAAACTATCACATTGTTCACAAACCTCGCCCTCGGCAACGTGTTGACACAATTGCTACCAATCATGGGGGAGTTGCCGTCATGTCTGTGCCAAAAGTCCGTCTTTCACATATCCCAATGTCATTTGAAACATCTTCTTGTGAATTTGTTTGTGCCAGAGTCGCCGTTTTGTCATCAACTTGCGTTGTGGTACTTATCTATCGAACTGGACCAGTAACTTCAAAGTTCTTTGCTGAAGTATCCAAATTGTTGGAATTGTTTGCGACTTGCTTAGAACCTATCATCGTATGTGGAGATCTCAATATTCATATTGAACGCGATGATTCTCATACTCGTATGCTTTTGGATATTTTCACATCTTTCGGTCTGCAGTGCAGAGTAAACGAGCCAACTCATGATCATGGAGGTGTCATTGATCTGGTATTCACGCGAGAGATTACTTTCTTCTCAGATCTAATCACTTTGGACCCTGGTCTCTCTGACCATAAGCTGTTGTTCTGGCGATCTGGACTCCATAGACCCTCACCATCCTATCACAAAGTAACTTATCGGCCTTGGAAATATCTTAACGTATTGGATCTTCGTAACTGGATCACTGCGTCAATTCTGTGTGATCCTAATTCATGGTATGACTTCACTTGCGATTATTATGTACATTGCTATGAAGAAATTATCAGGAGTGCTCTTGATAAGCTCGTACCTCATCGAAGTATCAAAATACGCCAACGTCGATCTGACCCATGGTTTGATGATGTGTGTAGGATTGCAAAACGTCTACTTCGCCGAGTGGAGCGTTTCTGCTGCAGCTCTCAGAGTTCTACTTGCAACCCTGAACTTTTACTTGATATATGGAAGAAAAGTAAAGTTGCCTATCGCGAAATTCTGAAATCCAAGCGTGATTACTTCTGGCGGAACAAAGTTCAAAGTGAGTCCAACAATCCACGTCAGCTTTGGCGCTCTTTAAATTCGCTTCTTGGTCGTGGAAGTAAGGCGATCACTGATGCATTTGATGCCGAAGATTTCCATCAACATCTCATTGATAAGATCAATACCATCGCAGCGTCTACCATGAGTTCTACGAATACCTCCTATCTTGAATCTGGTAGTGCAACTAATTGTCGATTGAGCGAGTTTGCTCCAGTTACGCCCTCCATCATATCATCAATAGTGAACTCACTTCCAAACAAGCAATCTGATGCTGATCCTATTCCCATGAATGTGCTGAAGCAAGTTATTGACCTGCTGGCACCATTTTTTACAAGTATGGTAAATCTCTGCTTCAAAACCGGAACGTTTCCTAATTCATTGACCATTCATGGTATTACCCCAGTGTTAAAGAAAGGAAGAAATGACATCGACAATATCTTGTCATACCGACCCATCAGCAATCTACCTGTCGTATCGAAGATTATTGAAAAGTTAGTATCGAAACTACTGGTGTCCTATCTGAATGAGAACAGCTTGCTTCCCCAACAGCAATCGGCCTATCGACAATACCATTCGGCTCAAACTGCTGTAACCAAGTTTACAGATGACATTCTATCTTTCATTGATAGTGGTAAAGTTTGTCTTATTGCTACTCTTGATGTGAGCTCAGCATTCGATACGGTAGATCACAAAATCCTTCTCCATCGTTTACATTCAACTTTTGGATTGCAAGGACGTGTATATGATTGGTTCAATTCTTACTTGACAAATCGGTATACCTACGTCAAATTTCGTGATCAAACTTCCCAGTTATCCCATCTGTCTAGAGGCGTTCCACAGGGGTCAATCCTCGGCCCTGTCTTGTTTATGTTATACACCAGTGATATTATTCCATTTGTTCTCTCTTTCGATCTCCACATTCAAGTGTTTGCGGATGATATCCTCATTTACGGAGCTTGTTTCCCTGGCAATGAGTCATCCATCCTAACGCAAATGTCAGCCTGCATTGAAGGTATTGAACGATGGTTGAGTGATAGCAGACTGTTGCTGAGTTGGCAGAAGACGAACTTTATGTGGTGTTGCACACGGCAACGACTCAAAGAATGTCATCGCCAGCCTATCAGAATTGGTACTTCCATCTTCCATCCTGTTCCAGTGCTACGCTATCTCGGTGTGTTTTTCGACAGTCATATGTCTTTTACGACTCATGTTTCGAAAACTGTGTCGGCTTGCTTTTCTTCCCTTAGATCAATTCGAGCCATTAGAAGTTCTATTACGCAGCATGTGGCGAAGTACTTGGTTGAGTCTCTTGTATTGTCCAGACTGGATTATTGCATTGGGATTCTGCATGGAATTACAAATACTCAGACAAATCGTCTGCAATCCATTGTGAACTCTGCCGCTCGATTAGTGACTAATTCTTCTGGTATTTGTCATGTATCACCAATTCTGGATAGGTTGAATTGGTTGCCCATATCCTGCAGGATAGATATGCAAATTTTAGCGCTGATTTTCAAGTGTTTCCATGGTACTGCTCCTGTGTATCTTTCCGAAAAGCTCACAAGAGTAAATCAGATTCCTGAGCGCTCAAGACTGCGATCATTTAATACAACTGATCTACTGGTACAACGTGCAAGATTGAAGACTTTTGGTGAACGACGCTTCTCTATTTGTGGGCCCAGATCATGGAATAAGTTGGACCTAACTGTGCGCTCGTCTCAATCTCTGAGGCGTTTCAAATCTTTAGTTAAGGAGCAATTTTTAAGTGACTGTTTTTAACTTTACTGATGTATATATGTAATTTCAATTTTCTGTTCATATGACCTTGAAGCTTCATGCATATGTCATAATTTTAATATAAATCGTGATTCATTCATTCATTCATTCATTCATTCATTGTTTTATAATTAATCTTTATGATAAAAAACCACACTGAATAATAAGATGTATTGGAAAATTTGTAAAGAAATGTTTTTAAAATTTTCCAATACATCTCATTGTGTGGTATTTTTATTACAGTAATCATTCGAAGCATAATTTTGAACGCATCCAGCAAAATTAATCTTCTCTTTGCTTTGGTTACGAATTTATGCGCAAAGATGCCACAAAAGTTGCGGGTCGAAATGTTGCCAAATACGCAGTGAAGGGCTTAATTTCTGTTTCTTAAAAACTTCGATGACTTTGAATGCTTAAAACATCCTTTCTCCGAAATCGAATTATAAAGAAAAACATGGGCCAGTAATTTTTGTCCTTCCTTTTATTTGCGATATGTTTCGCCCTCTCTCTTCATAGCAGATGCACAGGGTGACAAAGTAAAGTGTTTCGATCTTATAAAGGAATGCAACAGCGGAGTGATTAAAAACTTGAAAGATCTGTACAAAATTACGAAGCCCAGGTTAGACAATAAGACAGATGAATAAAGTCAACTAGTTAATCAACAACATCGTTACCACGGCAACTGTAGACTGACAACTGACTCCTACTGCTGGTAAAGAACTGGCACCAACTTCTTGATGAGAAATGCCTCCAGAAGACAGAGCTGTCGCCGATCCTGACACTGTCGGAGGATTTCAAGGCGTCCTCTTGCACCAGGCTGTAGTTGAAGGCCTACCATTAGATGTCTAGTGACGTTGCCATCCGGCTTCACTGTCGATCGGGATATGGATTGTCCTACAGTTTCGTGCCTATGCCCCACTAAAGGAACTTGGTGAGGTGCCTATTCAATCGAGCGCGGCGAATCTGCTGCGATGACAATGTGCGGGGAGAGGAGGAACTGCTGATCCGCACTCTCGAGAGCAGCGGCTACCCAACATGGTGCATTAACGAGCACAAGAGAGAGAAGCCAATGATCGGCCTGAAGAAGAAGAAGGAGTTGAGACTGGTCTAATTGTCCTTCTAGCCCTGGGTGCTATCCAGCTCCCCTTTCGATCGATGTCTCTGTCGATTTCCTTTGTTCAGCCAGTCGGGGACGTGTTGAGCAAATCGTTTGGAGGATGCGAGCTCCGTCCTTCCCACGTACCTGCTTCCATAGAAGCACACAAAGTTGTAGGCTACCACGGAGGGATGTGGTTCTGTGTCATCTAATCGCCATCTTGCGCATACACTTTCCTGGTCTGGAACACGATGAGCGGCTTCACTTGAAGATAATTTACTTCAGCGATCTTGTTCAGGCGCTTTCTTGTCTCTTGAGTGATGATCTCACCTTTGAAAGTCAAGACCAGTCTCAACTCCTTCTTCTTCGGAGCGGTCATCTTTGGCCTCTGCGCTCGGCTGTTATATTTTCTCTTAGTAAATGCAAAATGGTTCCATTTCAATAAAAATATGTTTTAAAGCAGTTTTCGCCTTCATAGTGAATTGTGTATTGCTGCTCATTTTGGCTGCTCAGCCTGTGCAAGGGCTTCCTTCCATGACTGATTGCCGTTTATAACAAAGAGAAACAAATTGCAGCGATATTTTGTTGCTGTAAACACGAAAATAAGTGGAGAATTACCCAATTCACATCTTGATTGATCTTGGAAATTGCCTGTTACAATTAGTTGAAGTTGTTTTTCCTTCATGATCAGGGTTGTCAGTTCTACAGCTGTTGATCGCGGAAAATCAGGACCTTTACGCCGGCTTTTGCAATCTGGTTCTACGTAGGCATCCGTTCCATAGCTAGAACACTTATGACCACTCAGTTCCAGTGCATGACCACCAGACCCCCATCAACCTGACCGCCCATCCCCTTGACGGGAACGCCCACCCCCGATTTCTCCCTTCCCTCCCTGTGCCAGTCGGCCGGTTGGCCTGTTCCGTCGCCCTTCCCACGTGTAGAGCTCTGCTGCACTATATGCACCCCATCCCCTTTTTTCCTGACTCTACTGCACCCATCACACTTTCAGTTCCCTCGTCCTCACTGTTCTCTCCCCTATGCAACCCACGAGGGTTCACTGAATCCCCCACTCCCTGTGCCACCTGCCATCAAATAGGTTGTGCTGAGTTGATCATGATAACGCACATGTAGCAATGCATTTTTATATTTCATGGTTTTCGTACCTGCATTGTAAACTATAATTGCATTAGTGATCTCCATTCTGATGAATATAAGCAATTACAATTATTTTCTTTATTTTTCGATTACTTAACTCAATTTTTTATCTGTCTATCATTGAGAGACATTTGGAAGAGAACAAATAATAGTGCATGATTCTACGTATGTAGATAATACCACTCTACAGAATTCATAGTACTATAATCATGCTGCATAGGTTAAGGCGCATGTTCTCCGGCTGATATAGAATGAAAGTGAAAGCAGGAAGACCATGTCGAAGGTTGAAAGAACTACAGAGCTGATAATAAAAAACGGATCATTTAATTTCGCTGAAATTCAATCGATTCTCACGCCTTCCATGCGCATCCCACAACAACGTGCCATATATCATTCGACAGTTTGCATTCTCAGCTTTAAAATAAGCTATGATAGACTTGTACCCGTTATTGTATTTGCTAAGCAGTCCTCAAAATATGAAAATCACACAATTTACAAATCGCTATTTTTCAAAATGAATACATGTGAGTTTGATGATGAATCAGATGCGGACAGAACGAGCATTTTCTGAGATCTCTTTTGATATGCTGCTCAGCAAGATCGGTCAATTAATAAAAAAGTTAGTGGTGTCGTGAAGCTATCACAAAATCATGACTCTTTTGGTTAAAAATGAAATATTCTCACTTTTTCATCAAAAATATTCATGTATGGTATCCTCTGAATCCTTGCGATGTGTGGAGCACGAATATGTGAGTTATATTCATGTAAATTCAATAGTTCTTTTTCAAACTTCTTCAATATTTTTTCTTATTTCCGCAAAAGTACATAAACGCCATTTAAGGGTATCGAATGTTCAAAACAAGACAATTATATAAGGCATGTCTTTGTTCTCGTATAGCAGCTGCTAATCATCGTGTGCACTTTTGTGTAAATGAAAAGAAATATCGAAGAAATTTGAAAAAGAACTATTGAATTTACATGAATATAACTGACAGATTCGTGCCCCTAAAATCGCAAGGATTCAGAGGATAGGCTACTAAACTTGAACATTTTTGATGGAAAAGTGAGAGGATAACATTTTTTACCAAAAAAGTCATGATTTTGTGATGACTCCTCGATATCACTATTTTTTATTATTTCACCGATCTTGCTGACCAGTATATCAAAAGAGATCTCAGAAAATGCTCGTTCTGTCCGTATCTGATTCATCATCAGACTCACATATTCATTTTGAAAAATAACGATTTGTAAATTGAGTGATTTTCATATTTTGAGGACTGCTTGGCAAATACAATATTGGATGCAAGTCTATCATAGCTCATTCTAAAGCTGAGAATGCAAGCTGTCGAATGATATATGGCACGTTGATGTGTGATGCGCATGGAAGGTGTGAGAATCGATTGAGTTTCATCGAAATTTAGGTGGTCCGGTCTTTATCCACACTCCCATTAATTTCCTTTAATGATTAGTCCATTCGTTGAGGTTCCTTAATTTTCTAGGAGATGTAGAAATTCACTTCCTTCCTTTCTCTTGTTAGTTTATATCCTACTCTGTCCCATTCTTGCTAATAAACCTTTTGTTCCTTATTACCTCGCTTTGAGTAGCAACATCACGGCTTCTTTGCCTCAGATAGTGTTAGAGATTAGAATAACGAATAAATTCATTCAGGTAACTCATATGGGAATCTGCCTGTAACTTGAAGTAAGTTTCTCAGATTTTTCAGTAAAGCCGGTGTCGGGTGCGTAATGGACGATCGGAAATTCAATTCAATATATAAATGAAATCAACCATTCGGAGAATTGATTGCAACACTGAATTTCATACCATAGGCATCAAAGTTCTATGTGGCTTTGCTAACTCTAAGGAAGTAATTTGACCGCTACGGACGCTTGCGACTTAATCACTGTTTTCAGATGACATTCTGACGAAATCTATGAGAGATACGCCATTCAAACTTCAGGACTTAAAAATATGCAACCTGCTCAATTGAAAAGTGCAAGCGATTTCAAGATAAATAAATATTGAATGTCCATATTTCAAATGTGAATAAAAACATGTTGATTTTTTGCAATTGCTGGCAAAGCATTACTATAACAACAATCTACTTTAAGTAGAGTTTTAATAGAATCCAATCATTATCAATTTCTAATAATTTGCAGTATTGATCGACATAATTTATGAACAGAGTTATCGAAATCTTAAGTAAAATGTTCAACGCCTTGATGCCTGAGTTTATCTGCCCATTTAATCATCGAACAAGTAGTTATGTTTGATTAAAGTAGTCCTGATGAGGACTAATGCCGTTCTCCAATCCGCAAGTGTACAAAGGCAATGCTACTGTAACCATTGGATTAACCAGTTCTTAAAAGAACTCAATGTAGCTTTCTCGTGGCAACGAATTAAAATTGATCAGCTTTGGCCCAATATCTGGTAAAAATGGAAATCTTGAGATTTGTAATACTACTCATTCTTACTGTCAATATACTACTACCATAGATTCCAAACATACACGTTCAAAACAGTCGTCTAATATACTATACCGACTACAGATGCTGATAGTAGAAGTATAGGGTGTTCAGCTAAGGACGCCGGATTTAATTTAATTGTCATAAACACAATACTAAAGATATCTTATAAATTTAACGTCTAGAATATCTGCAACAATATGCCATTTCATTATCCACTGTGACTTTTTCATGAATTCGATGCTGAAAGTGGCATTGAGCGAGTTTTACTCATGATGGTAATAAAGCACTTGGCGCAGTCATGATACTTGCCATTTGTGTCATTGTGATTACATTGGAAGCAAGCATGTATTCAACTGATCAAAGAATCCAGGTTGTCAAAATGCACTACAAGCATGGGGAATGTTTTGCAGTTACAACTCGCAAGCTGAGGAGTCTGTTCGGGAGAAGAAATGCCCCAGATGAGTCGACGATTCGTCGATTAATCCAGAAGTTTGAGAAGACCGGCTCCGTGTTGGACATCAAGCATCCTGTGCGATGTCGACCTGTGCGTTCTCAAGAAAACATCAATGCTGCAAGGGAGAGCGTAGAGGGAAACCCCAGGACGTCTGTACGCCATCGGTCGCAGCAACTGGAGATTTCCAACGGATCCCTGCACAAGATCCTTCATGAGGATTTGAGTTTGCATCCTTACAAGGTTCAATTGACCCAGAAGCTTGAGGCTTGTGACCACACAGCTCGGGAACATTTTGCCAATTTTGTTCTGCAGAATCAACAACTGGATCCCATGTTCGCCAAAAGAATAATCTTCAGCGACGGGGCCCACTTTCATCTCGACGGCTATGTCAACAAGCAAAATTGTCGGCTCTGGGCCACGGAATTATCCTCAAGAGATTCACGAAAAGTCACTACACCCGAACAAGTGCACAGTATGGTGTGGTTTTTGGAGTGGTGGAGTCATTGGGCCATATTTTTTTGAAAACGATAATGGAGTGGCCGTGACGGTGAATGGTGAACGCTATCGAAGGATGATAACTGAATTTTTTTGGCCCCAATTGGAGGATTTGGAAGAAGAGGACCTGTGGTTTCAACAGGATGGTGCAACTTGCCACACTGCGAGACAAACCACTCAGTTGCTGAGAGATAAGTTCCCCGATCGATTGATCTCCAGCAATGGCGATTACAGGTGGCCACCAAGATCTTGCGATTTGTCTCCACTTGACTTTTTCCTATGGGGTTTTGTGAAATCACGGGCATATGAGAGCAAACCCAACACTATTGCTCAATTGAAAAATGAAATCCGAAGTGTGATAAGTGGAATCACACAAAACTTGTGTCAAAGAGTAATCGAACATTTCCTTCAAAGAATACGTGTTTGTAGTGACTGCCGAGGTGGTCATTTGAAAGATATTGTTTTTCATAACTAAATTTGTTTTTTTTACTACAATAAATTGTTTTCCTTTTAAAGCGATTGTGCATACTGAAATGGCATAGTGTTGTAGATACTTTAGTCATTGAATTAATGAGATATCATCAATACTGTGGAAATAGCAACTAAATTAAATCCGGCGTTCTTAGCTGAACACCCTGTAGAAATAGGACAATGGTCACCAATAAGTTAGAAAATTAAAAATGGATACTATAAAGGAACAGGAAACCGAAAGATAAATATTGGAAAAGTGGAGCTAGACAATAGAACTACAATGATACTACTACACCGATTACAAGTGAACTAATACTAGTTAAATATATCAATCAAACTAATATAGAAGGGAATTTTCATCTATAACAGAAATGAGGCTTAAGATATATTATTGTTGAATTCATACACATGATAGGAAAACTTACCTCTTTCTATATTACTCGCAAGGAGCTTCCATGTGATGATTCTATACATTCTCAAATTTGGAAAGTGTGATTTAGACAAAGGATAATATGCAAAATAAGTTTTCTGTCTTCCCTCTAAAAAGAGACCTGGTTATAGTGTACCATTCCGTCATAACCTCTGTATTTCTATATGCATCTCCAACATGTGGACGTCTCCCTCGGACACTACACCATAAATTCGAGTGTTTCCAACTATTTGTGGACCTGACTGCGAAAGTGACAATTTTCACCACTATCTAGAGAGTTTGTGAAATTTGGATTTTGATTATTGGAAAGTTGTGAAATCAACCGTGAGCATCCGCTTCATTCGTATGTCCCATCTCGTCTGCCACGGACAGGTCATCTATCTCCCGCTCAGTGCAATGCTGCCAGACGTCTACACTCTTTCTTTCCAGGGTTCTGTGCCATGGCAAACGGTTTTCTGTTTAATTACTGCCTCTCATTACCTCTTCTTTTTTCTTCGTATTTTTTACTATTTCTCATTATCTTCCGTGACTTTAGCGACAACTATACATGATTTTCATTTTGATGGTGCGCCTACTACTGATTTTCTCTCTTTTGTTAACTCCCAAGATGTCAATATTCCAGTCGACCTTCAGTTTCATCCCGATGCATCAAGATTCCGGGACATTGAGATGTACCGCCCTCCTCACAACGTTTTCGGCTATCAAGTTGGCTTCAAGGACTTTGATTCTGATCGACTACTGCCCTTCGACTCACATCAAACCTCTCATGTCCACAAATCCGTCCTCCTCTCGCAACTATTTCGTTTTGTAACTCTGTCATCCACTCAAGACGATTTTGTGAATACCAAGCAAGCGGTCATGCCCTGCTGGCGATCGTAGGGAATTTCGAGGTCCTTTATTCGCTCCTCTCTTCGTCGTGTTTTCGTCGCACTGGACTTACTCCCATTTGGTCTCCGGGCTTTCCACGATGTGGCGGACAGCGTTGCAATGTGTCTACTTGCCAAGACCTGTGACTACTTCCGAACACGCACCTCTGACCCTTTGCATCCAAGTTTGCTCTCTATGGATTGTGCCAGTACTCACTGCGACTATACCATACGTTGCCTATTGGCCTATGTTGGTCAATCGTCAAACCCACTACGACAGCGCATTGGTGAGAACCTCCCATTGATACGGACGGAACTCACACGCAGGTAGTCTATACCGACATTTCAATGGTACCTGCTCATTACTAGACTTTCCGTTTTTTGCAATCGATCGCGCTTTTTCTGAGACGACGCGACTATGCAAGGAGAGATGATGGATATGCAGACTCCGTAGTGCATCTCCACATGGTCTCAATGACGGCAACGGTACAGTGATGGCCAAATTGAACCTCCTGACATTTCATTCTGACTGTACTGAACGCCTGAACTCTTTTATCCGAACAGCGTGCCAACATGAATCTTTGTCTGTAAGATATTCTTATAAGACAGATCCGAATCTGCGTTCTCTTTTAAGATACCTTCTTCCCCCTTTTTTCATTTACCTCACTTTTTAACAATATACGACCTTTTTTCATTTAATTATTGATTTTACAAGCGTATTTATGCGATGTTTTATTAGCTGATGGGTTCAATGTATTTTAATTGTTCAAGTTCCAGTCCGTTATTTTCAATACGTGTCTTTAATTCTGCATCTGCATCGCCTATTGTTATTGCAGCACGCATATCTATGCCAGACAATGTCACTACATGAATACATTTCGTGTAACGCTCAGGCAAGCTGCTTGACTTTGTATTACGTCACTTTCACGTTCACCATTGATAGGGCCGGTCAGGTGAAATATTTGGTCTCACAACTTCGTTTTCTGTTGATATTCATACTGGAGAGGGGCAGATAGAGAGGCCCGCGCTCACAGCGCTTTATTTCAACGCATACTACAGCGTGTGAAGACAATGACCGAGGAAGTTAAGCGGTAATTATCGAGAGGTTCAGACGTGTCGGATATTTCAGGAAGATCATTACATGATGATCACTATGCGGCAGTTGAAAGTTGATCATAGTTAAGCTTCAGACCAAACATAGCGTGTTGTGATGTAAACTACAGATTATAATGGCAGGCTTTTTGGTAATGTCAATGTCTTCATACATAATTCGCATAAATTACTTTTCCCCTCCAAGTCTCATGTTCATTTTATTGCGGTAGTTTTGTATCATTTACTTCAGATTGTCGCGATACATCACTGATAATGTCAAATCCTAAAAAATCGCATGCTTATTTGAACATATTCATTTTGAACAATTACTTCAGTTCACCATGCTCCTTTCAGCAGTTGGTCTTAAAACTGACAGATTAAGCCCGATAATTCCTGATATTTTTGCAGTGGAAACCCAAATCTAATCGAATATAACAGCTTCAAATTAACATGATTATTCAGCAACAAACACTTCAATGTCAATTTCAGGTTAACAATATTTTCACACAATGAGAGATAGTGACCAGATTAGATAACAATAAAAATGACGATTATTTCAAGAAATAAATTGTCCAATTACTGAAAATCGTGGGGTCATGAACATGATGAAATAGAACAAAGTCAAAAGAAATACACATGACAAAAAAGCACTCTGTACAAGGACGCACTACAAACTGTAGAAAGTGAAGTCACTGTTGGAAAGTTTAGCCATTCTCAGGATTAAGAATGTGCTGCAAAGTGCTGACCTATCCATAGAAAGACGAAATTTGTTTGTGTAAGGCATTCTAAGTGAAAGGAGATAATGTGAGGGATGATCACTGATGCTAGACACTTTCACAAATAGATGATCACTGATGC